>CM053560.1:136754006-136832767 GCA_028646485.1 Cryptoprocta ferox | reverse complement strand
CCGCACGCACACCCCCGTGGTCCCGCACGCACGCATCCCCGCACGCACACCCCCGTGCCCCCGCACGCACACACTTGTGCCCCCGCACGCGCACACCCCCGCACGCACACACCCGTGTCTCCGCACGCGCACACCCCCGCACGCACACCCCCGCACGCACACACCCGTGTCTCCGCACGCGCACACCCCCGCACGCACACCCCCGCACACACACACCCTTGCCCGCCCCCTCACGCACCCCCGTGCCGGCCTGCACCCCAGTCCCCACCCGCGCGCACACAGCGCCCCCACACGGCCTGGCGGTTTCCGGGGTAACGTCCAGGGATGGCGCGGCGGCTCTCAGCGCAGACGACGAAGGAGGGCCGCTCTTGTTCAGAAGACGACGAAGGAGGGCCGCTCTTGTTCAGAGACACTTGGGAGCTATGTCGCTGCCCTGGGGACATCTCCACCTGGGCGTCTCCGTAGCCCCGGAGCCCCCCTTTCTCCACGCGGCCTCCAAGGCGGGGCTGGCTTCCGACAGGGTGCGGGAGCGGAGGCCCAGCACAGGCCTCCCTTCTCCCGGCGTGGGCGAGGCCGGGGGCCAAGGACACGAGGGACGGCGTCTCTCCCAGGAGAGGAGCGGCTCTCGGCACCGGGTCCCAGGACTGCTGGCGGCCCCCTGGGAGGACCGGCCTTGCCCTCAGGCCGAGTCCATGCCTCCGCCAGGCCAGACCCTGCGGCGCGCTCGCGGTCTCGGTGCGCACCCCTTAGGGTCCCCACCCGGCCTCCTCGCCTGCGGACCCGGAGGTCCGGCCTGAGGGTCAGCTTGTTCTGAGGGGTCCCGTCGGTCAGCAGAGGCTGCGGGGGGTGGGTGGCGCTGGGAGCCCAGTCTTGCTCGGGGCTGCAGGGAGGGCCGGGGGCTGGGCGGCCTGCCCCCCACTTCCCGCTTGGGCACCCGGACCCCGTCGCACACACGGGGCCTTCCTGCCGGGCGGTTTCAAGGGCTTGTTCAGGGTCCTTTAGTCACTTCAGCTCTGGAGCTTCTTACCATGGAGTCCTTGGGGGAGGCCAGCCCGGCGACTGTCCGGGGTCACATGCAGCCCCCAGGCTGGGCTCCTTCGCAGTGGACACAAGTCCGGACTCCCCAGCGCGACACACGGATTCCTCTGCGTGGACCCGGGGGCTGGGCTTGCACACCCGCCTTTCCCCTCGCGGCCCGCAGCCGTGCCCGCGGCGCCCTGCGGGAGAGCCGTGGGCAAGGGAACCCCGCAGGCAGAGAGGGCCGGGGCGCACGGAGGAGCCCGGCCAGCGCGGGGCGACCGAAGCCCCCGGGTCCCCCAGCGGAGCCCGTCCCAGCCGAAGGCTCGGCAGCTCGCGGCCGAGACCCGCCCGCCTGCCGACCGCTGAGTTCCTGACCGTCGGCATCTCCAGCGAGGAAAATGGTTCTTGCCTTAAGCCCCTGTTTTGGGTGGTCCCGCAGCAACGGGTGGCGACCCGGCACCCCGGCCTCGCCCGCTCGCAGGCCCGAAGCACACGGGCTCCCTGAACTCCCCCACACCGTGCGGCTTCCTCTGTAGCTCAGACACCCAGCTCCCCTTCGCAGAAGCGGGGATTCGGGCCTGAGAGCCACCTCTGTTTCTGGGCCTCATGGGGTGGCAGAGAGGGACGTGCCTCTCTTCTGGAAGGCTGTCCCCCTGCCGGAAGGCCCCCCTGGCCTTCTCGAAGCAGGCGCGCTGGTGCCGCCCAGGGCAGTGCGGGGAGCTCCCCGCCTTGCCGCTGACCTGTGACTTCTCCCCCAAGAGCAAGACCGGGGTGCCCAGCTCCACGGGCAGGGCCCAGGGAGGCCGCAGGGAGCGCTGAGTCCTGGGCCAGCCGGAGCCCCTCGGAGCTGCAGGACCCAGGTGCTGCTCACAGTCTTGTCCGGGCTGCTACGAATCAGCTCGGAAAACTCAGGCCAAATCCCAGAGCCGCATAACAACAGATGCCAACGCAGAACTAAAGACCAATCACCCTGTAGGATGCAGGGAGCTCCACTGCCGTCTCCGTGCAAAAATCGTCACCTAATGAAGATGTCATGTCTGAGCGCCGGGGGTTTACATCCGGCCAACGACAGGGCAAAACAAACACGCGTAAATAAAAATAACCGTAGTCACTAATTATGACTTCTCCCCGCCCAGGTTAAGATCGCCAAGTAGATAAATCCCCCAAGCTGATGAGTGTCCCTGGTTCAGATTTTATTAATAAAACCTAATCTGTTTTCCCAAAGTTATGGATTAAGTTCCCTAGCTATGTTATTTATTCTCACCACCTTTTCTTCTTGAATCACAAAATAAATGTCAATTTCAAAAGTTAGATGGTGAATATTCATCTCTCTCTAGAATACTGTGGGTGGGAGGCTTTCTTCCGGATTTAGCTGGGAAAAAACCCACGACTTAAATATGAGTACACATGAGAGAAAAAGCAACGGGAAGTGGATTTTAAAACAGTCTTTTGTTTCTTTTATTTCCTTTCGATCTGTATTCCGCGCTCTCCTTACCTCCTCCCGCTGCGACCTCCTTCCTTCTGATAGGTCTGCTGTGCGCTGCCCGACTGCGTCCTGTCAGTGAGCACTGTCCTTGTGTGGACGCGCTGTTTCGTCGGTGTTATTGGTGTTGCCATAAATGCACCGCGTGTCTCGGATCTGCCTTTGCAGCACGTGAACATCTCATCTGCCGATGGTTCCCTGACGTGCGCCCTCCGCGTCTCGCCGCTCAGTTCTGCCGGGCCGGGCCTCCCAAGGCCTCCGCTCCGCGGGCCCCACGGTCCGTGACCCCCTTGTTCCCGTCCCCTCACCCACCCAATAAAACGAGTGTCCGTGCGTGTTATTTGCACACCGCAGTGTACGTCCCGTGCCTTTAAATTTGGTGCAAAAAAAAAAAAAAAAAAAAACTCCAGTGAACATGAAGCTTTATGAAGCCGAATTTAGATTTCTTCAATTCTCTCTTCGTTTTAATAATGAAAATGTTCAAAGAGCCCAAACAATTGACATGGTGACTTTGAAAACACGGAATCATTTTACAAACAAATTATTCTCTAATTTGTTTCTAATTTAGAACATACCCATGAGCGGGAACAAACCCCACTGGAAACAGTCGAATCTGTTGTACCCTGTAAAGCGAGCGGGCACCCACGGGAAGAGCCCCCGAGGACTCGTTTCTCTAGCTGAGCACAGTGCGAGGGGTTTGGGAAGGGGCTCCCAGATCCCGGGGCCAACGGATCACACAGGCCTCCCGCGCCCGCGCACGGTTCCTTCCCTCTCCTTCCAAGTTTAACTCCTACTTGGAGGGGAAAGAGCCGGATGCCTCCGCAGGGCAGGCGGCTCCCAGCCTGGGTTTTTCCATGCGTTCTTGCGTTCTTTTATGGGACCCTGACGCCCTTGGTCCACATTCCGGTGGGGACCTGGCAGCTCCCCGGGGACTGGCTTGCCCCGGGGGCCGCTGGCCATCCCCCGGTCACTCGGTGATGGGCTGTTAGGCGCTCAGGCAAGGCTCGCTGTCCAAGGCTCCTGAGTCCTCCACGCCGCTGGGAGGGTGAGTGATCTGGGGTGTGGTTCCGTCGACGCCTCCCAGGGTGCGTGTGGAGACCCTCACTCCCAGTCAGAGGCAGCAGCCTGAGGGCGGGCGACCCCCACCCCCACAGCACCAGCTCCTGTTTTGGGTTGAGGAAGCGTGGTGTGCTGGGATCACAGTCCCCTCAGGTCTCAACCCTCATCTCCTTCCTGCTAATCCTGGAAGCTGGACCGCCTGTCCCTCTTTCCTGTGTCCGTGATGCTTCATGATGTCCTCCTCCAATTCTGTCGAAGCCTCGTGTAGAAAGATGTGCAAGAAGAGCAAGAGCGTTTCAGGGATGGTTGTAAAGAAGGGACCGATCCCGATCAGGTACTAAAGTGCTTTCCGCCAGGACAGCTGAACTAGGGTAGGACCAGCACGGGGATTGGTGGGCGACTGGAGTGGAAGGGAAAACCTGGGAATCCAATATCCAGGGCTGGAGTGTCACCCAGTCCTCGTGTGTGTGCGGGGGGTTAGATCCCTCCCTCACACCAGAGACGTGAAATATCTAAATGTTCATAGAGAGAGGAGTCCTTAGTAGACTAGAGAATACTGGCAAAAATTTTATCCAAACTCAGAATGAGGAAGGCTTTATGATCATAGCAACAAACACAAAAACCATAAAGGAAAGTATTGATAGATTTCACCAAAACAAAAACTTAGGTAACTTCCATATCTACAGACCCATCAAAAATAAAACTTAAGGCAAAATAAAATAAAATGGGGGGAGCGTTCATAGTGTGCGTGGCAATCTCTGTATCGTCAGTGTGCCAGGAGCTGTCCTAGATCGGTAGGGATAAAGGTGAGGCTGAGTTGAGCCCTGGATAAGGCGCCGCTGTGCCACGTAAGCTGCCGGCCACGTGGGGACAGGCTGACGAAATGAGACCCTTTGTCTCCGAAGGAGGCAGCAGTTTGGTGCGTGTCTGGAGTTCTATCTCCTGGCAGGTCCTGGTTTGCCTCGTGTCGGCCAGCGCTCTGTCTGCAGACAACAGAGCCAGCGTGTGGCCTCAAGGCGGGGGACGCATTTCGTGGAGGAGCGGGTGACGGCACACAGCAGTGGGGCTTCCCGAGTCCCCGTTGCCGGAAGGAGGCAGCCTGAGTGACCTGCTGCCATCTTAGCCGAGAAGCCAGCTCTGGGACAACGCCTGCTGGGGCGTGCGGGCTCCGTGCACCCCTGCCGACGAGCGATGGTTGCGCTGTGCTGCCCGTGGCCTGAACACTCGGGTCCCGGGACCCGCCTGAGGAAGCTGCGCTCCTTCCCTGGGAACTGAGACCCTGTGGGATCAGAGCTGTTTCCCCGGGTGTGGAACGCTGCCGTCAGGGGATGCAGTAACTCTGACCTTGAAGCCACAACGTCCTCACACCCGTGCACCAGGAGGCAACAGAGGTATCCTCCTGGTGTCCCTTGGCGGGGTCTCCCAGAAGCTGGCCCTGGCCCAGGGTTTGAGGGCAGGTGCTTTATTTGGGAGATGATTCCAGGAAATACCAAAGGGGACGGGGGTGTAAGCGGCAGCAGGAAGGAAGCCACCATGGGGCGGATTGCTGTTGTGGGGACCCCTGGGGGCAGGTGCCCCAACCTTAGAGCTGTCTCTGCGCAGGGGCCGGGGCCCCGGGGCTGCAGCTCCACGCTCTGCACTGAATGGGAGCTGAGCAAACTCCTCGGGCCAGAGGACCCTCCAACCTCCTGTCCCCTTTGTCCCACCATCCCCCTGTCCCCACTGTCTCCCCTGCCCCCCCGTCCCTCCCCAGGTGTGTGCAGTGTGGCCTGTGTCTCCGTGTGTCACAGCCGTACGTCTGTCCCTTACAGAAAACCCGCGTACGGTTGACCGCTGTCTACGGCTGCTGCCTGAGGAAGGCCGGGAGCAAGTCCAGACAGAAAGCCTCCAAGTCTCGCGTGAACTGTTCCTCCTTCCTCGTGTCCATCGAGGAGACTTGGAAAGACCCTCGTCTTTCTGAGCCCACTTCCTGCCTGCCTGGCCTCCAAGCCCCTCACACATTTAGAAGGAGCACTTCTGTACGGAGCTGTTGGGCCGTTCTGACTCTTAGGAACATGGAATAAAACTGTAGTGAGTCTTTGAAACAAACCTGGTCTCACGAAGTCTCCCGCATCAGGCGTCCTGGTCCCCCCCTCCAGGGTCTCCTGGGGGCAGTGCCTTTCTCCTCTTTGGGAAACACGATCACCTGATGTTAGAGGGACGTTCCAAGGGGGCCAGACCTCCAGGTGGAACTGGAGACTCAGGTCATGAGGTCCTTACCCAACGGGCCATTGAGACCCAAGCTGCCCTACTGTTGGCATTGTGATGGAAGAGAGAGAAGTTTCCAGAAGTAGGGACCTTAGTCCACATCACTGGGATTTCAATCCCACTAACCATGAGTGTTAGGGTCAAACTGAGTGTGAAAAACCAGCTCCCGCCGGGCCCCTGAGGCCTCCGCAGAGAGGGGTGGGGGGGTAGGTCACCAGTGAGAGGCTGGGCCCTGAGTTACCCGTCTGCTCAAGGGCCGGAGGGGGCTGGAGATGTTTTGAACATAAAGGATCCGAATTCCTCGCCAAGCAGGAGAAGTTGCCAGAGCTCATATTAGGAAGCAGAAGAACTCGAACTCGCTGTGCACCGTGGGGGAGTCTTAAGCAAGCACGTTTCCCTAAACTAGTGTTTCTTCAGAGAAATGACTTCTCCAGACCATGCGGCCGGAGCACGTTCCGTGTACAGTAACACACTCGCTTCTGGTGGCTGGGGTGCCGCCGTGGGGCTGGGGGCTGGGAGCACACAGGTGCCGCGGCCCGACCTCTGGGGGCCGCGCCGCTGCTGTCCTTGCCCCGCTGGGCTCGGGGCTCGGAGAGGAACGGAAGAGAAATGAGCGGGAGGGTGGGCAGGAGGACCAGGATGAAGAGAAGAAACTAATATGGAGAGGGAGAGGAAGAGAGTCTGTTTTTTCTTTGGGTGAAGTCATCCGACTGTGAAAGGAGATGACTTTCAATCATCAAGTCACTTTCAATCTCACTTTAAGGAGAGCCTGGTTTTCAACAGAGCAGGGGTCTGTGGGGACCTGGTCACCTGTCAGGGCGCTGCCTCCTGGTGCAGTCCCCGTTGGAGCTGGAGTTGCAAACAGCAAGCTCATGGGCAGCAGCAGGGAGGGGGGGCCGTGGGGGTGGGGCATGAACATCTTTACCGGAGCCGATCCCCTGCTTGGCAGGCTCCCGGGACTGCAGACGCGCATCCAGGAGTCTGTCCTTCAGGGGAACACAAATACCCCAGGGGGCTCTCTCTAAAGGCACTGAGCAGCGGAGCCCGGAAAGTCCCAGCTGGTAGGTCGGAGTCACCCTGCGGATCACCGACTGCTCCCTGCTGGTGGCCTCCTGCATTCCGTACACTCGCTCTCTGGCTTTCTTACTGTTCTGCTTTTACATATGAAGAGAAGTCAAGGACCATCAAACATTTGAGAAGCCCTCCAGCAGGAAAGAGAGAGACCAAATAAGCAGAAAACATGACCCTGGAAAAGCAGATTAATTGGGGGGAACAAAAGGGAGCTTAAAAAACAGCACCTCCTGAATTATTATCTACAGAGATTCTAGAAGATGTGTTCATTAACCAAGAACAGGACGTCATGAAAAAGTCGTGATCACAAAAGAAGGCGTGTGGACGTTGCCCGGAGCTCTGAGGAAGAGCAGCTGAGGACGAGCAGGAGGAGGAGGGGAGGGACGGAGGGGAGGAGGGTCAGCGTCCAAACAGTGGGGACCCCAGAAAGCCGAAACAGGGAAAACAGAGGAAGAACGTGGTTAAGAACGCAAGTTCTTTCCCTGAGCCGAGGCCACAGAACTCTTGGTTGCAAGGGCTCGCGGGGTGGGGGGCGGGGGGCAAGAGGAAGGAGGGGAGAAGACCGCCACCCCGGCACATGGCTGCACCACAGCCCGGCCTGAGAAGAGCTTGGAGGGCTCCGGACGGACACGGGTCAGCTCGAGCACATGAGCTGGATTAGCCGCTGCTGTGTCCCCGGCTCCGCTGGGTTCTGGAAGCCTTCTATGCTTTGAGGGGACATTTTAATTACAATTTTTTAAATGTATAAATCCATTTAAAAATAGTAAACCCACAACATGTTAATATAAGTGACAATTTAACGTAAGACAGTATTCTGGAAATCTCTTCAACGTCTGGCTTAGTAGACAGGCTGGAGGGTCCTATCGGCTTCCACCTTCAGTCTGTTGTGATTTCGCGTTTCGGTTGAGGAACAAAGATTTTAACCTGGGATGAGAAGGCAGGAAGAAGGCATGCCAGCCGCACAGGACTCTGAAACCTCACCTCCTGCAAAGCTTAGAAGCTATTTGAGAACGTGCTGCAGCAAAGGAGAAAGGAGCAGAACAGGACGGGGTTGGGGTGGGGGGGCTGGGAAGCACCAGACAGGACCCCCTGGAAATCAGTGAAGAAAAGGCCAGAGGGTGCACGGAGCCGCTCCGTGAAGGGGATCCCTGGGGGGAAAGGAGCGCGGTAGACTAGGTTATTCTACGGAGCGTGTGAAACACAAGGAAATAGTGCTAATAGGAAATAGAGTGTCGCTGGAAACTGCAGGACAGGCGAGCGGCTGCGGGGGACGAGCGAGCAGCCCTCTGGGGCGCGGCTGTCCTGTCCCATTATCGCGGGGCCACAGACACCGCCCGGGATCAGCATCTAGTCGAGTCCTGCGGACAGAGCGAAGGCAGCTTGACCTTGGGCTGGAACAGAGGCCCCGGGCTGCCGGCGCGGAGGACAGAAGGGGAGGTCTAGAAGGAACTAGAAACAGCAGCAGGGAAGCAAGGGAGCTTGGAACGGGGCAGGTATTCGACGGAGCAGGAGATAGTGCTGGCTCGTTGCTCAGATTTACACCAGTCACCCAGGAGGAGCTCTAACTAGTCTGACATCAGGACGCTGGGGAGGGCAGAGGGAAGGGGGAGATTTCAGGCAGACACAACCTCACCCAGCACGGCAACCAGCTGATAAGTCAAGAAACAATGGCGGACGCCTGCTGCTCCATGCTACGGAGGGGAGAGCCGGATGGGCCCAGAGCATGGGACGCGGAGAGGCAGGGGGCTGCTGCTTTTATGGACCGCGTGTTTTAAAATTAACTTCAGGACGTGAAGAAAAAGAAACAGATTTGTGTGGGCCAGGCCATCAGCAACCATGTCAAACTGGCTTAGTTCATCCTTGTCTTGTTTGGTGATATTGAGGCTGGGGAGGGAGGAATCAGAATCTGGCCTGTTTTCTTTCAACCTACATCTCAAATTTGGATTGCTCCAGAAGAGCCTCAGGATCATGGTATGCAAATGAAGACCCACTCTTTTTCAAATAACATCCTTCTTTCTTATTGAATCTTCTCTCTGTAGGAGGGTTGACAAATGTTCCCTATTATCAACCACAACTTCATATACTGTCAGTGGAGGGCTGCGGAGGGTGCTGGCAGTCAGGGTGGGATGGGACAGAAGACAGTGTTCTCTCTTATAGAAGCATCAGTGGTGTCCGTGACTGCCAAAGACACGCCCAGAAACGTCTTGATCCGTCATCTGCCACCATCTTGGTGAAGGCCTTGGATGATCGATCGGTCCAGGTGCTAAAGGAAAATCAGTTCATCAGATGCAGCCCAGGAATCAAAGCTGAGGCTCACCTGTAGGTCTTGCGCCTCCTTAACCGTAAGGGGCAAAGGGCACAAAGAAAGCAGCCTTTCGGACGCCCCATTTAACCCAAACTGGCAGATCCTAATTCCGGCAACCGATCACATCGAGAGTAATAACCACGTTAGTGTACCAGGTGTGGCGGGGGCCCCGAATGCCAGGAAAAGTCCCCCATTGTCTGCTTGGAACAGCGTCCCATTGTCATCTTGTGGAGACCAGAGAATCCTTCCAAGCCAAGCTTGGTCATCATGAGGTTCGTCCAGTGGTAGGTGTTTAGAGCCAACTTAATGGGATCTGGGGGGAAGAAGGGTGAGAGAGGTTTCTTGGTCCTAACGGCATTTAACCGTGAGGTAGTCTGCACGCCTCTGGGAGCTGACCTCCGTAACTCTCAGAGGTGTGGAGCTCTGGGGTGCCTGGGGGGCTCAGTCGGTTGAGCGTCTGACTTCTGTTCAGGTCATGATCTCACGGTTCATGAGTTCGAGCCCCGCCTTAGGCTCTGTGCTGACAGCTCAGAACTTGGAACCTGCTTCAGATTCTGTGGCTCCCTCTCTCTCTGCCCCTCCCCACCTAAAAAAGGATTGGAGTTTTGGTTATTACATAATTTAAATTTCCAGATGTGGATTTCTTGGCTGAAAAGTAAGTAGACTTTGGTGATTGTCGTGGGCATCGAGCACCTATTACAGACGCTTAGAAACTGTGGAGCCCCGTCCTACCTTCTGAGAATTTCCAGCCCTACAAGCCCCGCCTTTTCCCTGAGGGAGAAACCTGGAAACTCATTTCCCAGCTGGCTTGGTTTCCAGGATGCGGGCACATGGCTTCACAATCAGACTCATCTCCTTGAGGTTCTTAGACGAGAGAGAAAGCGAGGTGAGGAGCGGCTCTGATGGGGGCTGCCCAGGCATCTGGCTTTTGGGGTGAAGTCTCTGCAAGGCGGGGCGGCACCTGGGGCAGTGGGGGGGGGGTTCAGAGGTTTGAGGTGCAGTTTTGGTCATTGATCCAAGAACCTCAGACTCAAGTGTCCGCTGTCTTGAAGCCCTTGGAGAGCGAGGAGCTGTCTTCAGTGAGCTCCTCTGCTGGGCCGTCAGCTGGATAATCTCCGCTGCTTGCAGCCCGGAGCCCTGATCGGCGGGGTGGTCTGTGCCGGTCCGGAGCACCAGGAACTGCCAGACCGCTCCGTCCAGCAAGCGCATGTCCAGCTAAGAGAAGCACAGTTCACTCATGTGCTTGTGGACGTATTTATTTATTCCACCCACGCGTGATTAAGGCGGGCAGGGCAACCAAAGGGGTCTGCAGTGACTGCAGGTCCAACTTAGACAGTGCCCCGGCGCCTGATACGCTGACATTTCGTTAGGTTTCAAACAGAGCGCTGGCTCACTTTGAATTACGGCGGACAACAGAATTACGACCCTGCCTCTTAACCGTCTTATCTGTACAAAAATAGATCCTTACTCCCCACTGAACTTCCGGAGAAGGAGTGGGGTTTTCTGCTCGCAGGTGGTTATGAAGGTTACCAAGGTTTGGATGTCTTAGAAAATACTTGCAGTGTTATTTTCAAGTGTACTTAAATCAAGTCGAGCTTTAAAAATTTCCAAAGCAATTCAGATTCAGTAAGAGAATGCACCACGAGACTGTGTGCCCGAAGTCAGCACAGTCCAGAGTTTCTAGGATTGTCTCCAAGTGATGAAAATGACGAGAGAGGGCCTTGAATTCAAAGACCATTCAAAGACTTGGCAGCATTTCTATAGTGGGAATTCCAGCTCAAAGAAGACACCAGAACGTTTTTTTTCTGGCAGAATATCAGAATTGTAAAGGAGTTTATGCGGTCTAATACCCTACAACTGCCAAAGTGGTCTGTGTTTGCTCAAACTCGAAGGAAACTTCCAGAACCCATCAGTTACACCAACAGTTAGCGGAAAGGGTTCAGAAGGGGAGTCCTCCCCCAAGCCCCCTCATGCACGGCCATGGGGAATAATGGGCAAGGGAGGTGTTCTCAGTGTGCAAACTTTGGGGCGTCCATAATGACCAAGACATTCACTCCATGGCCACACAGTGGAGTCCGTGTAATCCTCATGAGGCAGCGTGTGGCTTACACTGTTCGCTGGAGACTGTGCTTGCTGTTTGCCCCTTTTCCAGTTTTCAGCGTGTATGTGTGTGTGCGCACGTGTGCGCCATTATTCCTCCACTGGGACCTGGGTGTGTTTCGAGGGGGCAAATGATCATATGATCATTCGGAGCCACATCCAGACCTGAGGGACAGAAATGGACCAGGGCTTGTGCATATTTGACGCATGTAGGAGAGTTGCATCGTGTTAGGTGGGTATTTGAAAATTACATGCATGGGAAGAAATGTGTGTGCACATGCACATCTGTGTACACACACTGGGGATTTAAGGGGTGGAATGTAGCAAGCTCTGCTATAGTTTCTGACTATTCGGTGTGGTTTCCATATCCTTCCTCTGATAACAGTAATCCACTTTTTCTTTGGAAAACTATCTCTGCCTCAAGCTCTGGTGTGTGGCCACAGAATTGGGACACGTGAGCCAGGTCTGTGCCGTCAGGAGTGAGCACACTCCGGACCACAGCGACTGTTTTAAAGATGAGCATCTGACGCACACTGGGCTGTCAGAGTCCTAGCGGAGGCTTTTCAGCTCATGGAGAAGATGGTCTCTTTTCCACGAGGCTTGGGTGGTGTGAGCCCGCAGCTCGGTGGCCAGGCGGCCGGCCCCCCAGAGAGAGCGTGTCTCGCTGCCACATCAGCAGGTATCTGTGCAGTACTGAGTGAGTGCCCGGCACTGCTCTGAGTGCTGTGACTGAGGCGTCTCATTCAATCTGTGCAGTGACTCTGTGAGATAGGATTTCTTATATCCTCCCCCGAGCGGTGAGGAAACCAAGACAGAGAGAGCTGAGGGTAAATCACTTACATTCATGGTGAAGCAAAGACACATTCGGGGAGTGTGACTTTGCAGCGACACTACCCTGCTGAGCGGAGCAGAGGAAAGCCCAGTGGCAGGAAGGACTGGAAGGGGGAGGGGAAGGAGCCTGAAATGTGATTCGAGAAAGCCACAACAGAGCCGAGGGACAGAGGAGGGACCCAGAGAAGCGAAGCCTGGGAACCAGCTGCACCAGGGCCGTGCACGTGCCGACCACCACTGCTGGCCCTTCTGGGCTTTGGATGAGTTCGGGGGGGTTTTCGTCACCTGTCACTGCAGATCTTCAACTGTCAAGACCACGTTGCACATTCTGTTTTCACCAGAAGGAAACGGTCCACGTTTGGGATGTCTGACGCCAGCAGCCACTAGCCACACGTGACCATCGAATCATTAAAATGTGCCTAACGCACCGGGGAACTGAACTTTTAGCTTTGTCATATTCTAATTAATTAAAATTTAAAGTTAAGTAGTGGTAGGTGCTGTGTGGGACAGCACTGATCTGGAGGTCACAGCTGACGCTGCCCTCGGAGCCCTGCATCACTACACACACAGGGCTGGACATTAGTTATTACAACCCAAGAAATTGGAAAAATAACAAAAAGCAAATGTAAGGAGAAGAAAGGAAGGACTAACAAAAATGAGAAAAATTACTGGCTCAGAAAATAGGACACTAGCACATAAACCCAAAAGCTAGGTAAATTGAAAGAAAAATGCACACATAAGGAGGGAGGTAAAGCACCTGCTAACCTACACAAGGCAAAAGTGGAAAAGCACAATCATACAAAATTAGGAGTGGAATTGAAAAATAATCATAGGCACAGAGGAAATCGAGTTTTAAGAGAGCACTTCACTTGTCTTTGTGTAAGTAAACAGGAAGAAATTGGACTCCTTTATAGAATGTAAGTTTCCAAAATTGATTGTATCATAGGTAGAAAGTCGAAACCAGCCCGATGGACCATGATGGGAGGAGACGGCCTCTCCGGTCTGCCTGCATGGCCTCTTCAACAGCCGCCTGCCATTTCGGTCCACGTTCGTTCATTCCTCACTGCCCACTGCTGGGCGTTCGAGACTTTACTAGGGCCTTTCAAACAGAGCGTGAGTTCCATAAACCTGAAAGAAAGGAGAACCCCCAACTCCTTAAGGGGACATTTCACATTGTGCTTTATGCCAACATGATATGGATTCAAATTGATAAATCACGAAAGAGAACAGTAGAGGTAAACGTCACGTACGAAGCTCAATACAAAATCCTAATAAAAGGCTAACAAATAGAAACTATTGAAAGGAAGACATTTCCATCAATAGCACATTAAAAAGAAAGAACCATTGCAGAGTGGGGCTCATCACAGAATCCAAAGATGGTCCAATACGGGGTCGTGTTTCCTTACACTTCATTTATTATCACTCTTGATTTCTCGAAGTTTTAATGAAATAAAAATGAGGAAACGCCTAGAAACACAGGCATTTCCTCAACAGGACAAAACTATATCTTGAGGCAAGAGTCAGCTTGATTCTTAATGACGCAAACCGGTGGACAAAAGTGACATCCCGGACAAGATGCGGATAGTTTTCCCGGGCTACTCAGCAGTAAGAAAAGACATAAAGATGTAAAAAGTATAAAGAAAGAGACAAAATTATTATTTTTTCCCAAGAGATATGCTTATGTAACTGGAAACCCCAAGGAATCAACTGAAGAACGCTAGGAGAAGCCATAAGAGAATCCAGCTGCTGGTTTCCAATCAATACACAAAAATCAATAACTTGCCTAAAATAGCATTTCGCGAGTTAATATAATGCACAGACACATGTGAAAAAATGCAGAGTTTCATTCCTATTCAGTGAATCAAATGAAAACAAGCACTGATTTTTCACTTACCAGAATGAGAAAGTTAAGAAAATGGACAGAATTTAAAAGCGTAGGAAAATAGACATTGTTATAAAACACCAGTGAGAGACGGGGGCAATTAAACATTGCGTAGCGTCATAAACATAATTCCACTCTTTGACTTCGCTCCTGCATGTCCAGGGGTTAATCCAACACATAACTTTCATGTGCAAACACAAATATGCAGGAGTGTTTACTGTAGCCCGGTTTGAAATACCAATACTTGTAAAATCAGAAATGTCCGGCAAAGGGGGGACATTTTTGTCCCATCCCTGTTTGGGATGAAGACTCTACGGCTGTTGGGAGGGATCTGCACGTGCGATACTGGAACAGCGTGCCGTGCATATATTAAAAGAGAAGTTCCACAAGACATTGAGCAGCGCCCACAGTGTGTTCCCACTCGTGTCAAGGAAAAAGATCTATTAACAGTAATTCCTGGAAGAAAGTGAAAACCTATGACCAGAAGTTCAGTCAAGAAGAAAGCCTTGCTCCTTTTGTAATGTTTTAATGTTTTACCACGGGCACGTATCCTTCTCAATTAAAATAACCGGGGTATCAGCAGAGGAATGAATGCACTATCCATCTATTCGTCCTTTCGTTTATTCATGTAGTGCGTCCTGAGCCTCCTCCTGCCGGGCCCAGAGGAGACAGCAGGGAACAAGAATGTGTGTTCTGGTTTCTTCCTTCATAAAGGTCTAACAGTCGAGGCTAGGGCTTTGCTGCTCAAAGTGTGGTCCCCGGACCAGCAGCCTGGACCTCACCTGGAGCTTGTTAGAAAGGCAGCGTCTTGTCCTCACCGCAGACCTGCCTTTGAGTCAGCCTCTGCAGCTGAACAGGCCCCCAGGGGATCCTTAATGCGGTTCTCGAGCATCGTTCTAGATCCGGCACCCTGGCTAGCTCAGGTAGTTTCTGGACCAGAAGGGAGAGGGCGCAGGGAACACGCTGGGCGTGCTCACAGGACCGTGGCAAGAAAGGCTAAACACCTGCAGCCCAAACTGCACTGTAACTTTACGTTAATTCCTGTGCTGGCTTTTCTCTCAGGAGTTAACAACAAAATAGCTTTGCCTTGCTGTTGCTACGGCAACGGAGTCCAATAGCGCTTTTACGTTTCCCATTTCCAGATCCCGCAGCCCAGGCTCCCTGTCTCCAACCAAGCCTGTTTTCTGTTCATCAAAGTTGAAATCAAACACGTGGCCGTGGGGACAATCACAGTCCCTGTGTGATGCCGCAGGTGCGTCTGCTGTCTGGCTTCGCGTTAATTTTGGACTGTCGGGTGACGCTGAGCTGATCCCCGCATTTGCAGAGAGAACTTCTTTGAAAATCATACATTTTTCATTTTAAATTTCTGTAGTATTTGGTGTATGTGGTAAAAAATTAGAACACGCAAATCAGTGGAAAAAATACACCAGCTCTCCAAGTGCCTACATGTGTCTCATTGTTAGTGCCTGGGGATTGTCCCGCAGTTGGGAGAAAGGAGGTGGTGCTCGGCCCCACACCCCCTGAGCCTGCGTCGTGGGCATTCTCACCCCCCTTCTCCTGAGTTTAAGGCAAGTGCTGGCCACACTCCTTCCCCTGCAGCTCTGGCAGCTTCCATTTGTCCCTAGTGTTATTACAGCCTTTCCGAAGTGCCTTCAGAGGTACACGTGGGTGTAGACACAAAGCCGCAGTCGTCCTTGCCCCAAGGGCAGTGCCTGGAAATGCGAGCACACGCAGTCCTTTAGACCGGACCCACCTCGGCTCCCGATAGACCTTCTCTGGAGGCGGCTCCTCCTTGGTGGTTTTGAAACAAATGTCTAGAGAATTTGGGGACAAGGGGGTCGTGTGCACCAATTCCTTGACCTCGGGTAAGGTTCACCCATTTGTGGATGTGGTAACGGTGGTCCCCATAGTTACGTGAGGTCCGACACCAAACTGATGGCAGAGGGGACATTCAGTAGCTTTTCTGGTTCCTCTATCACATCAAGAAAAAATTTAACATTTTGTCAGCTTACAACATATTGCAGTAAAGTGTAACGTCTTGTGTGTGTGGCTCAATGAAGTTTCACATGTGTGTACACCCGTGTAAACACCACCTACATCGAGACACAGAACCGGGCCACAGACTCCCTCGTGCTCTCTCCCAGTCGACATCCCCACCAAAGAGAGTCACCAGCAGCCTGCATTCATTTTGCCTGAACCCGTGGTTCTGAGCATCTCAGGAGCTGCTCCTGCCACAGCCACTTCACACGTGAGCAGTTTGTGACCCTTGTCAAGTGAGAGCAATGGCATCTAGTATGTCCTGACTGGTGTCTCAAGCCTGTGCCCATGCTCACGTCCCTCAGTGCTCACGCCTCCATGCGGCTAACACTTTCCCTCCTGGTATCTATCGACATCCATCCATCCACCCATTCATCCATTCGTCCATCTGTCCATTCAATCTTCTACCTACTTTCATCCATCTGTCTATCTATCAATCATCTATCATCTATCAATCATCTATCCACTTACCGGGTTTAACCTTCACAACGGGGCTGATTAAGCAGTCTCTGGAAGGCTGTTTATTTGCATCTGGTGCTGGGCCTTGAATCCCACAGAGCAGGCCAGGGGGGAGGGGCTGGGAGGAAAGTGGGGGAGAGCGAGACCCAGCTGGAGCCCGTGAGCCAGAATGGTGACCAGCTATCCTGTTTTTCTGGGACTGATGGTTTTCCCAAGTTTCACAAACCACAAGGACAGACTGAGAGTTGTGTCTGTCCTTGCTGCCTTCGGCCTTGATGGGCCCGCCTCCTGGAGCTGGGCACACAGACCTGGCCTGGAAGTCAGAAAAACTGAGGGGTCCAGTTACAGGCCCCACACCAAAGGGGGGGGGCAGCAGATAGCAGCGCCCTGCATGAGCTCCGGTTACAGTCTGTGGTTCAAGAGCTGCGTGTGTGCCTGTCACTCACCTGCGGGTGAAAAGCCGTCTCAGCCTGACGATGGGGCAGGGTCATCCCAGCCCAGCCCCAGGACCCCCATCAGCCCGAGGACATGGAGATGGAGTGGGATGGAGGCGCACCAGGGCAGGGTCATCCCAGCCCAGCCCCAGGACCCCCATCAGCCCGAGGACATGGAGATGGAGTGGGATGGAGCTGCGCCGGGGCAGGTGCACTGGGAGGACTGCCCAATCAGGGCAGTGATGCGGCGAGGGAGCAGAGACTCCTTGGGGGTGTCACCGGCCACACGTCCCTCCCCCGGAGAGGCAGCTTTCAGAGGAGGAGCTTGAAGGCACTGGCTCTGCCAGCCTGGGGCCCCAGTGTCAGCGGCGGGTTCCTGGGCATGGGGACAGTCCCGGCGGAGGGGGGATAGAGCAGCGACCTCATGGCCCACTGTGCTGCCCGCAGGTGCGCCAGCTTCCCAGAGTTTGGTGCTAAATTTAGAATCCAGCTTCTTAGACTCTGTTTATTTGCAGGCAGAATCCAGGGCCAATCACTGCTCGGCTGGCAGGGGCCCCTGCCCGGGGGACGGCACAGAACACTGTCCATGTCCATGTGTGCAGCCTCATCCCAGGCCACTCCTTCTCTGCCCCCATGCCAGGGCTGTGTGGCCACCAGGACAGGTCCCTGACCCTGACTGTGGGGTGGGAGGGCCTCCAACAGGGCTGCTGGCTTGGATTGACAACGAACTTGTCAGCAGGGTTAGTTCTAACTTTTCCTCCGGAGCTCCTGCTCACTTCTGAACTTGACACTGGGGGATGGGATTCACGACTGGGACTGTTGGGCCCCAGGGTCCTTATCTACTGGTTCAGGGAATCGGTTATTCCCTAGGCCAGGGCAGAGTCCTGATTCAGCGGAAGTCAGGTTGGGGATTTATTGAGCACCTACTATGTGCTGGGCTCCGTGCAAGGCCTGTGAATGCAGGAGCTGTCGAATCAGAGCAGTGTCTTAAACTCGGACTTTGGCTTCTGCATAGCACAGGGAACAATCAACAAAACTAAAAGGCAGCTGTCGGAATGGGAGAACATATATGCAATGACACATCGGATAAAGGGTTAGTAGCCAAATCTATAAAGAACTTGTCAAACTCAACACCCAGAAAACAAATAATCCAGTGACAAAATGGGCAGAAGACATGAATAGACACTTCTCCAAAGAGGACATCCAGATGGCCAACAGACACATGAAAAGCTGCTCACCATCACTCACATCAGGGAAACACAAATCAAAACCACACTGAGATACCCCCTCACACCTGTCAGAGTGGCTAAAACTAATACTCAGGAAACAACATGAAGTGTAGTCTGAAGCCAAGACTACACTGTATGTTAATCAACTTGAATTTAAATACAAATGAAAAATATATAAAACTCAGAGTTGCCACCATCCGTGGACCATGAAATCAATTTGGTGGATCACAGCCAGCATTTAAGGAAATGAAATAAGGAGCGCCTGGGTGGCTCGGTCAGGCGTCTGGCTCTTGATTTCAGCTCGGGTCATGAGCTTGCAGTTTGTGGGATCAAGCCCCATATTAGGCTGTTTGGGATTCTCTCCTTTTGCCCCTTGTGCATTCTCTCTCTCTCTCTCTCTCTCTCTCTCTCTCTCTCTCTCTCAAAAAACAAATAAACTTAAAAAAATGAAATAAAATAGAAAAGACCAGAGGGCACTGAAAGTAGAAAGGATATTGTTTCCTAACTATTTGTCTCCATAGGTAAGGACTATTTTGGTTTCTTACCAAAAGCCGAAGTCTAGAAGAGTTTCGGATACACTGGCCTAGAGGGGGAGGAATTGTAATGTGACTGCAGCTGTGGGAAGGGGCTGGGTTGGAATCCTGGGTCCGTGCCTAGCTGTGCCGTCCTGGTCTAGGCAGTGACTGTAAGCCTCTGTTTCTCTTTTAAAAAATGGATAGGGGCACCTGGGTGGCTCAGTCGGTTAAGTGTCCGACCTCGGCTCAGGTCATGATCTCGCGGTTTGTGGGTTTGAGCCCCACATTGGGTTGGGTGCTGACAGCTCAGGGCCTGGAGCCTGTTTTGGATTCTGTGTCTCCCTCTCTCTCTGCCCCTCCCTCTGTCTCTGTCTCAAAAATAAATAAACATTAAAAAAAATGGATAGTAATGTTTTCTAGGATGGATTTTCACAGAAGCTAGAGTTGAGGCACAGGGCCTGGCGCCACGGTTGGGTGCCCAACACCAGGAGGAAGCTGGTGACGTTGTTTCAAGTGCCCAGAGGGACCAGGGGAGGGGGTGGGGCTAGCCCTGGGGCTGGTAGAGGCTCCCCGGGAGAGCTGAGAGCTGGACTGAGCTTAAAAGCTGAATAAAAGCCTGTGAAAGAAAGTGGAGGGCGTAGGGTGACTGTCATCTCTGAGGGAGGGGTGCAAGGGGTCTCTCCCAGGAGCGGCGAGGGTTGTTGGGGTGGCTGGCAGGTAGAGCTGGGGACAGGGAGGGCAGGAGGTGAATCTGTTGGTGACATGGGGCCCCATGAGGAGGGGGTCCTGGAATCACATATGGGGAGTTGGGGCAGCGGGGCACACAGGGATCCCTCCAGGGACAAGGTCAGATGTGCCTTTAGGGTGAGTTCCTTGCTCCATGCTTATTTCCATGATTAATTAAAAAAAGAAACCCTCTCCCCTAGAAACTCAGAGCGGCCCCCAGTCGAGGCCAGGTCTCTCGGTCGCACAGCTCAAGGAATTGGATTCTGCCATCAACCTGAACGAACGTGGACTTGGCTTCTTCCCCAGTCGAGCCTCCCAATGAGACCGCAGCCCAGCCAACACCTTCATGGTGAACTCGTTGAGACCCTGAGCCCAGGACCCGGCTAAGACTCACCTCGGCTCCTGACCCACGGCGACTGTGAGCTCATCGGTGCGTGTTGCTTGAAGCTGCTGTGACCCCTTGTCGTGCAGCACAGAACGCTGACAGAACATCCATTCCAAACACTCTAACCCAGCACGTGCCAATTAAAGTGTTACTCCTTTCAGTGCGCGTTCTCATTCCGATTGTATTTTATGTCCTATTGATTAACGGATAATACACTGAGGTGGTAAATTCTAAAACTGTAAGAGTTTATAGCAAAATGTCTTCCCTTCCTCCCCTGTTCCCAATTTACTCAGTTTTCCTCCCCAGAGACATCGTGTGTTCCCAGTTTCTTGTTCATCCTTCCAGGGAAGGTCTACACATCCACGTGCAAATGCCACGCCACAGCCGCTTTTAGTCTGCGTGAACGGCGTTCTGCCGTAGTACTATTTTGCACGCTGGTTTTTGCTTGGCATTGGCTTGGAGATTCTGTGTCAGAACAAAGCTCTCTGCTGTAGACAGACGAACCAGCATGTAATAAAGAGCATAAGCTTCCAGGTAGTGTTCGATCTTTTGTTGTTACAAACGATGTTGTAACATGACTTTGTACATTCGTAATTCAGCACAAGAATAAGTACAAATGCGGGAGAAATTTCTAGAAGTGGAATTTTAGACTGAAAGGGTATATGCATCTTCAGAATAGTGATAGATATCCCCTCCCAGAGGATTCATAACAGTCCATTCTCCTGCCAACAATCTATGAGAGTCCCTGTTTCTCTTTCCCTCACCAAGACAGTAGCAATCTTTTTGTTTCTTGACTAATTATCTGGTAAAAGTTGGATTATTACGTGTATTTAATTTAGGGGCACCCGGGTGGCTCAGTCGGTTGAGCGTCCGACTTCGGCTCAGGTCGTGATCTCGTGGTTTGTGAGTTCAAGCCCCATGTCGGGCTCTGTGCTGACAACTTGGAGCCTGGAGCTGCTTCCGATTCTGTGTCTCCCTCTCGTTCTGCTTCTCCCCCTGCTCGCGCTCTGGCTTTCTCTCTCAAAAATAAATAAACATTTAAAAAATCTAATTTGAGGTTGTGTATATCTTCACAGTTTCAAGAAACATTTGTATTTTCTTCTCTGAAATCTGTTCATATCCTTTGCCCTCTTTCTTATTTGCTTGTTGATCTTTTTTTCCAGATTGACTTGTAGGGCTCTTTATTAGGGTATTTATTTTTAAATCCTATCTTTATTAGGGTAATTAGTCTTCTGTGATATGGATTGCAAATACTGTATTTTTCCTAGATTGCATTTTGACGCTGTTTATGGCGGTTTTGCAGTATTTACTTCTACAGAGCCTGATTTATTAGTTTCACCCTCCCCTTCCCTCCCTCCTCACTTTCCCCTTCCTTCTCTTTTTCTTTCTTTCACAGCTTCCAAGTTCACCATCTGAGAAAGTCCTTCCCACTCGGAGACCATGATAAACATTTCCTATTGTTATGCTTCAAAAATATTGGTAAATACGGCAGGAGGAAGTTGGTACCTCTGAAACTGACCAATTAGAAGATCTCTGGTAAAAACCACACAGAAAGGAGAGATTTCACCTTTTGAAGCCAGAAAACGAAGGCAGGTGCAGTCTGGGCAAGGACTGAGCAAGGAATCAAGGCGATCCCAGCCCAGTTCAGAAGCCCAGGTTTTGTCCCAGGTTCAGGATCTGTCACCCTGAGCACCCAAGGCCCATGAGACCAACAGGTGCCGGCATCGTCGTCTGTAAAATGAGGAGGCCATTACCGGCCCCACGGTGCCCGCCTTGCTGGGCTGCCGTGAGGCGAACGCAGTCGGACCAGCAAGGCAAGGCCTCGAAGACCTGGAGTGCGGGTGCGCGTTCCCCTCCCCGCATCCGGAACGAACTGGCCCAGCCCCGTCACCACCGACGGCTGCCCCACCCTCCAAAGCGCCCTGGCGGAGACATCCCTGTTGGGCCTCGCCCCCACCCTCTGTGCCCAGGACCTGCTGAGACTCGCTGACGCTAAGGCTCGCATTCCCCTTGCGCGCGTCTTCCCGCTTCTTTTCCCCCGCCCCTGCCACTGTTCCGTGTTCGCCACTTCCGGGTTCAGCGCAACGTCTTCCGCTGCCACTGTTCCGTGTTCGCCACTTCCGGGTTCAGCGCAATGTCTTCCGCTGCCACTGTTCCGTGTTCGCCACTTCCGGGTTCAGCGCAACGTCTTCCGCTGCCACTGTTCCGTGTTCGCCACTTCCGGGTTCAGCGCAACGTCTTCCGCGTCTGCTGGCCGCTGTTCCCGTCCTTCCAGACCCCAGGCCTGGCCCGTCCCTGGAGGGGACTGACCACCCCGGTTCGAGTCCACTGAAGCACAAACGCCGAGGCAGAGCCGGTGACTGCGGCCGCGGCCCCCTCCCTGCTGGCAGACCCCAGCCAGATCCCACCGGCCTGCTCCGGCCCCAGGGGCGCGGCTCCGTGACGCTCGCCAGACACGTGGGCCCACGCCCCCTGCCAGTGATTGGCTGAGGAACGGGGGTGGGGCACAGTTCCAGCCAATGAGATGTGGCGGGAAGATTGCCGGGCAAGTGTGGCTCAGAGGCCGCAGGTGCGGAGCCCTTCTCCGAGGCGGCGTGTTTGCAGGTGTGCGTGCGACATCTGCAACCGTGACAGGCGTTTGGGGACCGTGACGGGACACAAGCCCGGCCGGCTGGTGATGGCAGGAGAGAAGGAAGAGCCTGCGAGCGCCGAGCCGCCGAGCTAGTCACACCCGGACGCGGCGCACCCGAGAGAGCTAGCGGGTGACAGGCTCTGTGCGCGGGTGTCTCCTACTGTGGCCACCGCAGTGTCACTGCTGAGAGTACTGGGACGGCCTCCGGCAGCGGGACAGGGGGCCTGGCGGGGCCCAGCCGCCGCGTGGACGCCCCGGCACGGGGGGCGCCCCGTTCTGCAAGCTGGTGTTAACCTGGGGGGGCTCCTCGTGTTGGCCTAGAGGAGGGAGGGTCGGGCACAAGCGGCGGCGGGGATGGGGAAGGAGGGGGATGGGGGCCACAGGGACGTTCCTCCTCCCCTCCCAGTGCCCCCGCCCCCCCAGTCCAATCCCACTAGGCTGTGAGCCTTGCTGGGGGAGGGGCGGGCCAAGGGTCATGCTCATGACACAAGGCGGGAGACCCTGAGCCCAAGCCGCGCGGGGCCCCAGCAGGAGGAGAAAGTGGCGGCAGGGGCCGGCCGGGAGGCTGCTGTGATAATTCTGGCGGAGAGGAGAGGCGGCCGCCCAGGACGGGGCCGCAGGGTGGGAGGGGGCTGGAGGGGGCAGGGAGGCAGGACGGAGAGGAGCCCACCGAAGGCTCAGCCGGGAGCCTGTGCGGGCCGTCTGGGAGAGATGCCACCTGCCGGGCCAGAGTGGGCCAGCAGACGCGGGAGCAGGACAGCCCTGACGCCCACCTCGGTTTGGAGGCAGACGCGGAACAACTTCCAGGTCTGGGAGATGGGCCTCCTGGCTAAACCGAGTCCCAAGTTTCTGGTGGAAGCAGGGGCGAGGGTGACAGGGGTGGGTAGAGCCTGCCGCATGCACCTTGCGAGGATTTGAACACAGCAGCGCTCACCGGTGTGGGGGGGAGTCCTGGTACCTCCCAGGTTCCCAGCAGCCCCTGCCGCCGGAAGAGGGTGGCACTGGGGCCCGTGCACACACCCAGGGGACTGGCGTCCAGCAAGGGGAGTCGGCAGGGGGGCGGCCTGCACCTGCTTGCAGCCTGTGGCCTGCAGTCCCCCCAAGGCTCCACAGGCCTGTCCACGTTTGCGTCCTCCTTCCCCAATCCGACAGCTCTGTCCAGACGCCAGGGGTGTGCAGCCTTTCGGGCAGTGACAGGTGGCCCCTGCAGCTGCCTTCTGTTGCCATAACAACTAGGTAGGGACACCTGCCTGCCCCTGAGACCACCCCCCCACCCCCCAATCAGGGCACTGCGGCTGGAGAGCGTCCAGGAATTTGAGAGGAAATTTGAGTGGATTGGATATTAGAGGTTTGGCCAGAGGACACTGTCCCCCCTCCCTCCTCATCCACACCTGCCACCACCAGCCAGGAAGGTGCCATTTCCTGTCTCCTTGTGAATTAGCAGCAGCCACCAGAAAGGCGTTCCCACTTCCTGTCAACACACAGACTTCTGGAGAAGAAAATGTTTGCCTGAGAGTGGCCTGCAAATGTTACCGATGCTCCCTCACGTGGCCCGATCGTGGGCTGGGGGGCCTCGGTCACTCCGGCTGCTGTCACTGCACCCTGAAGGTGGGGCTTACACAATAAACAGCTATTTCTCACAGTTCTGGAGGTGGGGAGGTCCCAGTTCCTCCCTCCCTTCCTTCCTTCCTTCCCTCCCCTTCCTTCCCCTTCCTTCCCTCCCTCCCTCCCTCCTTTCTTCCCTCCCTCCCTTCCTTCCTTCCTTCCCTCCCTCCCTCCCTTCTTTCCTTCCTTCCTTCCTTCCTTCCTTCCTTCCTCAATTCCTTCCTTCCTCAATTCCTTCCTTCCTTCCTCAATTCCTTCCTTCCTTCCTCAATTCCTTCCTTCCTTTCTTCTTTCCCCCTTCCTTCCTTCCTTCCTTCCTTCCTTCCTTCCTTCCTTCCTTCCTTCCTTCCCTCCCTCCCTCCCTCCCTTCTTCCTTCTAACAATTTTTGACTACAGACACTATTCCATGTCCTGAGGATATAGCAGTGAACAAAACAGACAAAAATTCCCACACCATGCATCCCTCTGGCTTCTGAAGAGACTGAAGCTGGTGTGGACCATTCCTGCCCATGTGTTATGATCTGTCTCTGGAGTGATGGTGTCCTCCTCGCACCCCCCAAGCATGCTCAGTGGCTTTGGTGTCACCTTCCTTATCTTTATTCGCCCCTTCCTTCCCCCAATGTCAATTTTACTTGCTCTTGGTTTTTATCAAATTTGCTGTGACATTTCGTCTGGGTTGTGTGAATATTAAAGCTCTTCATTTCTGGGGAAAAAAAATCCCACGCCATGAAGCTTACCTTTTAGTGGCTAAGGATAGGAAAATTGATAAGTAAGCAAGTAATTATGGAATCAGTGAATGATACTTACAATCAAAAAGGCACAAAGGAGGGGGGGATGGTAGGGGTGCTGGAGGGGGAGTGGTTGAAAAGTTACATCTCTCAAAGCTGCTTGCTGCCAACTCCCCACCTCTCCGGTGGGGAGACCGGACTCCTTGTCAGCAAGCTTAGGCTCAGGGATTTTGCCCAAACTTCCCCAGCCTGTATAGAACCCTAGGACATTTCCATGATGCCTCCTCTCTTCTCCCCTTCCGTGGGGTCAGACTTTGGTAACCACCAGACCGCAACCCTGGCCTCTCCTTGCTCGTCCTTATTTCTTTTCGTGAGGACATTTCCCCTAATAAAAGCCTTGCATGGCTGATCCTGTCTCTGGTCCTTGGAGGCCCAGAAGCAACACAGATCTGAGGAAGTTCGAGAGCAAGCCTTGGGGACTGCTGAGGGAAAAATGCTCCAGGCTCAGGGAACAGAGGCTGCAGGGGTCCTGAGGTTGGGAGTGTGCCGGGTTGGTGTTAGATCTGGGATGTGATTTTATCCAGTTCACTTGCAGGTAGTTAGCCTGTTGTGGTCCACGGATGCTGGCAGGAGATACGAGTCTCACGGGTCAGAGACAAAGGACTTCAGTTCTCATGGCAATGCATTCCACGGGTCCAAACCAGACAGTAGGACCGTCCAGGCTCGAGGGGAGGGGAGCTGCTCTCCTCCTCCTGGAGGGAGGACCGGAAAAGTCCTGTTGCAGAGACGCTGGGTGCAGGGAGGAGAAACAGCTTCACAGTAAGGGCAGGGGCCAGGGAACTCAGGAGCTTGAGGGCTCAGAGAAAATTCTCCCAGGGACCAATCCATCAGCTCCTCATGGGGGGGGGGTTGTCTTTAGCTGTCCCCAAGTCTTACCCAGAACCGGCCATCCATCCTGCGAGGGCCAGGGGCCACGGCCCTGTGGGTTCTTCCCTGCCGGCCTGAGAAGGGAGGCTGGCACAGTTGTGAGCCTTTCATTTTCCTGCATCCTGTTTGGTGATGGCGGGAATAGGGGAGGGGTGGGGACAGCCATGCTGCCAGCTCTCACCTCGGCCATAATCACCCACTCCCCACCCCCACTCCCTGCTGCACTTGCCCTGCCACCGGGGGCCAGACTGCCACCAAATTAGGAAAGCAATTTGCTCGTGTGGAACGTGCCACCGTTGGAAGTTCCTCTCTCCTCATTAGCTAATTTGCTGTGCTTCAGCACAGCCCTTGTTATCTGTAACCGTGGCAACAGCGCAGCGCCAGCGCGCCTCTACTTTGGACTCCGGAGCCCCCGGCGCGGCGCGGTCTATTTCTGTCCCCGGGCGTCCGGGAGGCTGGGCGGAGCCGCAGGACTGCGAGCCGGGACCCGTCTTGGGGGCCGCGGGGTCCGTGACTGGGTGGTGCGGCCCCGGGGGTCGCCGAGGGCCGTCCCAGCGGCCGAGCCCCGCGGGGGGCGCCAGCCCGGGAGCGGAGTAGGCAGTGGCGCCCCGGCTGTCGGCCCCTCTTGCTGCTAATTTGGGGCCTCGCTATATAATTATACTGTGAAATTCCCTGACTGAAGACAATTTTTTTTTAAATATCCTTCCCCGACTCCCACCTCTCATTGCCCGGATTCGTGAATGGGGAAGGTGGGTGTTCGCGGCTTGGCGGAGGTGGAGGGATGTTATGCAACCGGCCCCTCTCTGAATGTCCCCGCCCGGCCCCCACGCTGGGCTGCGAAGGAAGGAGTAGGCCTGCCAGGCTGGGAGGATGTGGATTTCCACCTCCCTGGGCCTCGGTTTTCCAATCTGTCAAGTGGGGAGGCGCTGTGAAGAGGCGACACACTGTGCCTGCTGGCCACGGGGAGCGGGAGCAGAGTGCGGGCTTTCTCCCTGGGCGGATGGTTCCCCTGAGCCTCAGTTTCCCAGTCCCTAGGTGGGGCGAACAATGGGTATCTCGCAGGGGTGCTTCAGGGTTAGGTGGGATGCTGCCCCAGAGTGCCTGGCATCGAGTCGGTGCTCCGTCATTGGCATTTGCTGTCATGGTCCGGGGAAAGTGCCCTGTCCTGTCGCGCCCTGCGGGGACCCTGCTGCTGGGCCCCCAGTTCTGTGAGGTGTGGCCAGAGCTGGCGAGACTGGGCCTGTCAGCCTCGTTCAGAGCACTTCCCGGAGCTCCCCGGAGGCGGGCGCTTGTGCCACATCGATGAGCAATGTCCCTCTGATGCGCGCCTGACATTTCCTGCCTGCCTTCCCCGGCCTGACTGGGTCAGCGGTCACACTGAGTCACAGCCGCGGCCCCTGGCTGCCCGCCGCCCCAGGGTGCGGGGTGGGGTGGGGTGGGGCGGCTCCGCAGGGTGCCCCTCCTGACCTGGGGGGGTGGTGCTGGCTCCTTCTCTATATTCCTGTTTTCAAACTTTACAAGTTGTTTCTTGTTTAACATCACGAGAACCCTTGGGATGCTTTGACCTGACTGATCGACTGCACACGTCACCGCGTGTTTATTGGGACACACACGAAGGTCTGGAGGGAAGACAGCTGGACTTTAGCAGCTGTTGTGGCCGGGGCGGCGAGCACTGGGCGGGGGTGGTGGGCCGTGGGCTCAGCGCTGTGGGCTCAGGGCCGTGCTGCACAGGCCAAATGAAGCATCAGGATCAGCAAAGGTGTTAGATTTGGGTTGAGTGAGTGCTCTTCTGTATTTTGTGTTTAAAATTTAAAACTATAAACAAGAGGTTGCTTTAGAACTGGAAATGCTTTTCAAAATGTAAAAAGACAAACGTTGAAAACACTTCTCAGGAGGAGGCCCATCTCTGTCGTGTTTCTCTGGCGGTGTAGATGGGGCTGAGCCCCAGCGCCCCCTGGAACGAACGCTTCTGCTAGTATCAGTCTGTGTTGCGGTCGAGGCGCCGCAGCCCCTGCCCCGGGTCCTGGCGGCAGCGGCCACGGTTCTGTGAGTGGGTCTCTCCTTCCCTCCCGTTGTGGGGAGACATCCTGAGGTTCTGGGCACACCTGCCTCCTGCTGACCCCCGTCCCCTCTGCAACTCCCCCCCCCCCGCCAGCCAGATCAGGCTTCACGAAGCCCTTCATGCCTGCTGCACCCACGGCCTCTCTGCCGGGAAGATGCTCGGCAGCCCAGACCCACTCCATAGAACATTCTGGAGCGGTCTGGTGGGAAAGTCTCCCCTTGAACTGGGGGGGAGTGGTCTAGCCAGTGTGGACCCCTTTCAGGGAGGACAATGCTGTCCCCCAGACCCCAGATCTTCAGAGTTCCCTCAGGTGGACATCAGGGCGTTTGCAAATGTTGGAAGAGGAGACCGTGACCCGCCTTCTGGCTGTCTACACTGCCGGTGCGGGACGGGGGAGGACAGATGGCCACAGGCTCTCGCCGACGGGAAGCGCGATGGGCTCACTTCCTCTAGCATGGGCCGGGGAGTCTCAGTGAAGGGGTCGAGTCCCAGCTGTGCCACCAGTTCCTATGTGATCTCGAGTAAGTCACCTCCCCTATCTGAGCCTCAGTTTCCTGATCTGTCAAAGTGGGATCCCAAATCCCTCGCAGGATTGAAAGAGGACTCCAATCCGTGAGATCAGGCACGTAAGGTGCCCCCAGAGATGGATGTTAATATTAACGCTTAGAAGACAAGATATGAGCGCTGTGATGGGGGGCTCTGTGCAGGCAGTCGGGGTGACAGGAGGTGATGAATGCCATGTGATGGGGAGGCCGTGTGCAAGGTGGTCAGGGGAGACAGCAGGTGAGTGACGCCGTGTGGGGACAGCAGTGCCCTCCGTCCCCTATCACAGGTGTGGTGGCACCTGGAGCCAGCTCTGCCCCCTACCTGCTGGATGACGTTGGGTGTGTTCCTCCTCCTCTCTGGGCCCCAGAGCCACGCCGACCATGTCCGAGCAGGGTGTGCACGTCCACGGGGCCTTGAGGCGCCCCAGCCCGGCCCAGCCTTGCTGACCCTCCCTCCTTATGCAGGAGGGGCTGCTGTGTCCGTGGAGGGGGGCAGGCAACGGGGACCCCTTTCCAGTCTCCCAGCTCCTAGAAGAGGATGCATCCCTGAGCCAATGGACACAACAGGCTCCTGGACCCCTGGCCTGGCTGTGCACACCCCTGCTGGAGTCCTTCTTGGGGTCACACTGACCTCAGAGCCCAGGTCCACGTGGTTCCGGGTTCCGGTCTGGGATCCCCTATTTTGATTTAAGTCCATCGTCCTTCCCAGCTCTTGTGGGGCTCACCTGCTCTGGCGCCCCCCCACCCCCACCCCTCTGCCCGCTGCCTGCCTGGTGGGCTCCGGAACACGTCCTGAGAGCCCCTTCTGGAGTCGGGTGGACTTGGCCCCGTAAGGGGGGAGCAGGTGACCTCTGTCCCGGGACACTCCCCACTTTCCCTCCTTGGCCACCTGGCCGTGGTCACTGTGGTCCTTCATGCACCCCCACCCCCAAGGCCCTGCCCCACTGAGCCTCCGGGCCCCGCAGGGCGGATGAGGACACTGAGCCACCGGCCCCTGGCCCAGCTCTGTCTTTGGTTGTTCTTTCCTTGCGGGCCGGCCTGAGGCCGCACAGCATTGCCCCTTCCCATGCCTCCCTTGCACTCTTCGGACTGAGGGAGTCTGGCCCCAGGGATGCACTTTGCTCATCCAGCCACACCAGGAGGGTGGCAGGAAGGTGGGGTGCTGTGGAGGTCACGTCTCCTCGGGAGTGCCGAGCCTGACAGCCCCCGGCGCCGCGAGTCCACACCCGGGCCGTGCTCCGGCTTGCGCACAGGGTCCAGACAACGCGCTGCTTCTCAGCGCCCGCTGGCTGCAGCCTGGCTGGGCTGAAGGTGGGGGGCTGTGCAGGTGAGAAGCGCATGCAGGCGCCTCCCCGCTTCCTCCCCCAAAGCCGGGGATCAGGCGCCAAATCCCAAGGCCGCAGGAGCTCAAGTCTGGCGGTGGTTTGTGGTGGGACACAGACGCAGCCGCGGAGACTGGACTGAGGTTCCCTGACCCCGTCCGGGGCACAAGTGCTTGGGCCGACGGCTGGCTCCTTCTGGCCAGTCTCCATCGGATCCGCCCCAGGCGAGGCTGCTGAGGGATTCACACTCACGGAGCCGCCCCGGGGCCTGGCCTCGGGCTGGCGGGTGGCGGTGCCGGGGCCTTTGCCGTGGGTTAGCCGCCCCCTCTCTGAACTGTCGCGTGGCCCCAGGGCCGACAGACATAAAGAAGAAATCCAATGGCTGGCGGTAGTGGAAATTACTAGTGGTGATTCGTGGCCAGGAGGACAGAGACCACGGCGATGGGGTTGGGTGACAAAGTCAGAAACCTTTCTCCCTTTGCTGAGCTGAGCTACACAGGGCCCCGTGACCTTTGTGAGGAGCCCAGCTTGGCGGTCAGCCTTGGTTCTGGGCCCTGCCCTCCCGACCTCCGCGCGCTGTGCCGCTTGGGACAGTTCAGCCTACTTCTCTGAGCCGACTTCTCCATCGGCACCGCGGACAGAGAAAGGCCAGTGTCCTGGGCTTTGGAGGGTCCAGCCAGCTACGGGCTTTGGGTCAGCAGTCTTGGCGAGTTCAGTCCCCGCACCGTCACCTGCTAGCGGTCTGAGCCTCCAGGCCCTGGTCTGTAAACTGCGGCTGAAGACAGTAGGACTCATGGCAGAGGTTGTTGCAAAGATGAAGTGAGACCATAGGGTCTGAGTGCTGCCCGTGATCAAATGATCAACGACATGATTCGTAACCGTAACATGGATCGGTGCTGGTCACGTGCCCAGAGCTGCCCCGTGCTTTCTGTGTGTTAATTCATCTGACGACCTACAGAGGTAGAGACTAATCATCCCCATTTTACAGATGGGAAGAGCAGGTTCAGAGATGTCCGGGCACTGGACGGTGCAGGTGGCTCACGCTCTGGCCTGAGCGGTGGCTGCCCGAGGTGCCCTGTCCCCTCCCAGGGGGACAAGGGCTCACAGCCCCCACCTGGCTCTCCTGGGGCACTCACTCCTTCCCCGCCCAGGACCCCTCCCCATCCAAACCCGCTCTTTCCCCTCATCCCATAAATTGCTTGATGAGACCACCGTCCAGGTCCCTAACCTGTGGACTTGGGTGTCCTCTTAAACGGGGTGGAGGAGAGCCTCTGGGCACAGGGGGCAGGACGTGGATCAGAGCACAGGGACGCGGGTGGCCTTGGATCATAGGCACGTGGCTGAACTGCTTGGGGCTGGGAGGGTGTGCGTGAGGGGAGGGGCCGCCCGACGTTCCCAACCCTGGGGCTTGTGGGGTCACAGAGAGGCTTAAGGCCTGGGCCCCACCCCAGAGGTTCTGACTGAGTCGGTGATGGGATTTTAAAGAGATTTCCAGTTGATTCTAACACCAAGTGGATAGCTGGTGATCTAGAAAATCATGCAAGGAAACGAAGCCGAGTTAAGTGTATAGACGTGCGCTGTCCGATAGAGTAATTACCTGCGAGTAAAATGAAACCTTCGGTTCATCGGTGCCACGAGCCCACGTCCGGGACTCCGGGGCTCAGTGGCCACCAGGCTGGACAGCACAGACCGCTGGGCCGCCCCATCATCCCAGGAAGTCCTAGTGGGAGTGGGCAGGAGTGGCTCATCTTTAACTCCGCCCGGTTGGAACCAGAAGCCGGTGGAGCATTTTAACTCTGCCTTAGAAAGATTTAGCGGCAGCGATAGAAACTGGCGGGTGTCCTCAGTTAAAGACCTTGAGGTGAGACCTCCTGGATTTAGGGAGGACTTTCAATCCAGCGAGATGTCCTTATAAGGAGGCGAGAGGCAGAGAGATGCACCGATGAGAAGTCAGAGGAACAGACTGGAGACGCGCCTGCAAGCCCAGGCCGGCCTGGGGCCACCAGACGCTGGGGGGCGGGAGGAAGGAGTGTCCGCGGAGCGGCAGGGGGAGATCCCTTCCTCGATCTCCGACCTCCAGCCTCCGAGCCTGTTCCTGCCGTTCAAAGCCCGCTGGTTATGGTGCACGGTCTCTGCGGCCCCAGGACCCTTACACGGACCCCGTGTTTAAATGCTCGATGACTGTTGCCTGGTCACGCTTCCTGGGGTCCACTCTTTGGGTGGCAAAGGAAGACTGGAACAGGAGGCCTCGGTGTCTCTGTCCCATCACCTTCTGCCGTCTGCGTCTGGAGAGAGGGCAGGGGGAGGGGACACAGGGGTTCGACGGCCCCGGGAAGCGGAGCAGCCCCCGCAGCAGGGGAGCGGGCTCACGGCAGGTGGAGGTTTGCTACAGCTTCTGACTCCAAAAACCGGTTGTAATATGGGCCTCGACCCCAGACGCTTACCGGGCGCCTGCACCTGCACACCTTTCGGGTGCCCTTTCCTACACCCTTGACACCCCCACTGTCCCCGTGAAAAGGCCGAGGCTCAGACAGGTTCCTAGGACTTCACAGCTGGTAAGAGGCAAAATCTGGTAAAGCCTCGGGGAGCCTGGCACCAGAGGGCCGGTTTGGGGAGCAGACGAGCTCTCTCGACGTGCTGACCTCGTCCAGCCTGCATGTCTCGCCAGATGCGTGTGGCCACCTTGGGGGGCCTCGGGTCACCGGGTCACCTGCTCCACTGGTCTCGCCGAGCCCAGGGCAAGAAGGCAGGCGCTGCAGAGACGGTGGGCTCTCGGGCCGCCCCCGACCCGCTGGGCAGGGCCCCAGGCCCATCGGTTTGAGAAGAAGCCCTCGACGGGGGGCGGCGCCCACGCTGTCTGGACTCAGGTGGGCCAGAACCAGGGCAGCCGGGACTCGGCCCAGGACCCCGGCTCCCCCGCCTTGTCCAAGGCCATTTCTGGCCACCTGCCCTATGGCCTGACCCCATCAGTTCCCCGTCCGGACCCGCACGCTGGAGACGTTCCACCGGCCGACACCGCGTCCCTGGGAAATTAATCATCAGTCACCAGGAGTCAGTCACCAGCGCCCCTCCTGCTGCCCCTCTCACCATGGGGGGTTAGAAGCTTCTGGAACGGGTCCTGTGACAGCGGAGCCTACGTGAGGCAGGCACTCGGAGCTGGGTGTGCGCTTCCCAGAGGACCGCGGGCCTCCGCGTGCCCGTCCCCAGCTGGGCCTCTGGGAGGTGGTGGCTGTCAGGCCAGGGGCGGCACAGGGGCCCTGCCGGAGACCCCATGACCTCACGTGATTGGGAATACGGGGGCCGGAAGGTCTCGGTGTCCACGAGCTGACCTTCACCGCCCGTTTTGTAGCCAGCGAGGGCTCCCGCATGCTGCTCAGGCTCGGGCGGGTGCTGGAGTAACGCGGCACGGTGCTCCGAGGCCACGGGCCCCGGGGGGTTGGGGTCGGGGAGGGCACGGCACACAGCCGTCCTCTGAGGGTCTGGGTTCCGATCCCCTGAGACACGGCTCCAGAGACAGGGCGTCCTGTGACAACTGGCAGGGTCGTCCAGGCCCGGAGACCGAGTCGCGGCCGCAGGGCCTTGTCAGCCTGTTCCCAGTGAGTCATCCGACCTGCGGGCCTCGGTTCCCTCACTGAGGCCACGGGGCGTAATGGGGACCGCTGGCTGCCTCGCAGGGGTGCGGGGCCTGCGTCAGGATGAGCCCAGGGAGGCAGAGTGGCCGGCGGAGCACTGAGACCGGCCCCGCTCTGTGCGCAGGCTCGCTCTCCGCTTCCCGGCTGCCGGCGTCGCTCTCGGAACCTTCTGCACGCTCGTCACATCCTGCTGTCACAGGGCAGGTCCTGAGGCCCTGCTCCCACGGCTCCCACCTCAGACATTTGTTCAGAACGCAAAACAATGTCCTTAGTTACAAAGGAAAGAGAAGGCGGGAAAAAGCCCCTTAAGAATGGGAGGGAAGTGTGTATAACGTGGGACCACCACGTTGGCCACCTGAGCCAGGCGTGGTCTGACCTCCTCAGGGGGAGCACAGACCTTTTGTGATCTGACCTGCATCTCTCTCACTAGCCTGCTGTCTCCCGGGCTGCACGGGGTGTATCACAGGGTAGGTAGATTGTCTTTGCTGGTGCTGCTGCCTGGAATTCCCGTTCCTCTCCATCTGACAGACCCCTTCTCATCCCCCAGGGTAGCCTCTCTCCTGCACAGTCCCTTCCAAGGCCCTGCAAGGGGTCCTAATGATACGTTTATATGACAGCGAATCATTTAGAAATTTGCCGAAGTAAGATATTCTGCCTGCACTTGTCTGAGCCCCGGGCTCTTCCCTCCGACGCCTTCCGGTCACGCTGACTCTCGTGTCCGTGGCATTGGAGGCGCCCTGACACGCTCCACTGTGATGCGACCTCTGGCCCCGGATTTCCGGGTCATGACGGCTAGGGGCAGTGGGGGGATTCCTGGAAGCCCCTCCCACATGGGGGCAGTCCCTGAACCCCCCCCCCGACTCCCTGGCTCGTGCCCGCCTGTGGGAGCCCCAGGACGCCACCTGCTCTCGCGGTGTTTTCAGGGACACGCACTTACGTTCCGAGTGGGAGGAGGAGCTCAAACACCGATGCAAGATGCAAACGTTTATTTAAAAAGGAAATAAACTCCAATTCACCATCTTAACTGCCGCTTGGAGAGACACGTTGGACTGTTTCCACGCGGCCGATGAGAAATCGCAGACCAGTCACACGGACGCGTGCGAGGGAATCCTTCCGAGGCCGCTCGGTTTGTGAACTGGAGGGTGGAGAGGCTGTTCAGGTAAACACACACGGGATACGGGACAAAGGCTTTAAACACGGGCAGCAAAGTGGACAGAAGGTGACCTGCGGATGAGGAGTCCGTTCCACAGTCCGTTCGGAGGAGGAGCCGCGTTTTCAACACGGGTAGTAGTTCTCGGAAGGTTCGATCATGAAGAGAGGTCCTGTCACCCTACTTGGAAAAGATCGAAATTCCCTGTTAATTTGGAATAAATACGGACTCGGACGGAGACAGTGAAAACGCACACCGTTCCGTGATCCAAGCACTTTGGTAACGATGTGGTTAATGGTGCCGTCAGCCGAAGACAAATCCTTGCAAAACAAAAACAAAAACAAAACCCCTTTGAAGTGCCTTGAAATCTTACAGTTCATACATGAAAGCTCCTTAGAGGTTTTCCCAAATCAGTAACGGTCCTAAAAAGGTACTTGACTTTGCCAGCAATGGGTTGTGCCATTCCCACAGCAGTACTGTTCTCTGATCCATTCTGCTGGAGGAAAGACTGATTCATCTCTATGGTCTCTCTACAAAAAAAAAAAAAAAAAAAAAAAAGCTGGGTGCGCCGCCCACCCGCTCCTTGTCAACGCAGAGGCCGTCAAAGGTCACGCACACAAACTATACGGGGGAAAAGTATTTTCGATAGAAGTCAGGCGCCCTATTAATCAAACCGTTGGGTTCATTTTCTGATGTTTGTGAAGTTGGTGATGTTTCCCAGCTCTGAGGTACTGGGATTTGTTGTGTTTCTTTCCTCATTCCGAATCAACGTTAGATTTCGTTCGTCCTCAATTTTGGCTTCATGTTCATTTACTTGCAGAAGTTTCTGCTCCCCCTTTCAACCTCCGAGCATCAGGCCAATCTCCCCTGTTTGGAGAGCCCTGGCGGACTCCCCGGTGGAGGGAACGCATCTGCTGCAGCTCCGGCAGGACCACGGTGCACCCGCCCCAAATGCCCCCCGCGCTCCTCACACCCCTCGCACCTCCCACGCCCCCCAAATGCCCCCCGCGCCCCTCACACCCCTTGCACCTCCCACGCCCCCCAAATGCCCCCACGCCCCTCACACCCCTCACACCTCCCACACACCCCAAATGCCCCCGCGCCCCTCACTGCCGCTGTGATTCCGTCTCCCGCCTTCCCTGAGGGGGAAGAGCATCTTGCGGATCTGACTAGCCTCACCCAGCACACGGCCTGGCCCCGAACGGGCACGAGGGAGCACTGTGAGCAGGCAGGGTGGGGTGGGGGAGCCCCAGGTGCTCAGAGCGCAGGATTTCTGTCTTCTCCCCTTGCTCTCTGGAAGAGGCTGCGTACTCACTCGCTGGGAGACTCAAACGCTCACCGATTACACCGTGTGTCTTCCCAGGACTTTCAGAGTTTCCATGGGGGAGTCTTCAGCCCAAGTACGGACACGCTTGGTGGTGGGCCTGCGGGTGTGGGGGGCCAGGGAGGGGTGTCTGCACGCTGTCCGATCCAGGCGGCAGGGATCTGGGGTCCGCCGGAGTCTGACAGGTGCCAGGAAGGGAAAGGCTGGGTACGGCCCCGAGGGAAGGACCGAGCGTGTGTGGGTGGAGGGGTGTTCCCGAGGGGCTATGAGCCTGCGGGTGGGGGTGGGGGCACCCGCAGTTCTGCCTTCCATTTCTAGGGCTCCTCTGCAGAGACTGGGAGTCCAAAATAATTTCATCCCAGAGAACATCTGGCTCATTTTTCTCTCTAAACACGATTTGAGCCTCTGTTTTGTCCTCTGTAACGTGAAGATTATCCTTGCATGCAGGGCTGAATGCTGGGAGAAGCTGATGAAATAGCAGACGTGAGATTATGCTCAGCAAACGCAGCCTCAGCGCAGGTGCTCAGCCAACAGGGCCGGCGCAGAGCAGGTGCTCAGCAAACGCAGCCTCAGCGCAGGTGCTCAGCTAACAGGACCGGCACAGAGCAGGTGCTCAGCTAACGTGTGTAGCTGCTCCTGCTGGCGGGCTGCCTACCTGGAATTGTTCCAGGTGATCAGAGGACCACATCCCGTTGTCAGTGTGGAAACGCCGGAAGGTTCCCGGAGCGGCGCTGTGGCACTCCTGGGCCAGAGGCGCTCCCAGAGCCCAGCTGGGACACGGGCTCTCAAACTGTTTTTCGCCACAGAATCCCATTTAGATGAACAAAGCCCAGTAGAAACCCAGGAAGCAAACAGGTCAAAAGGGGCTGGTCGGGGGGCAGCACGAGGTGAGAGGCTCAGGGACCCACGCCTCGATCACTTAGTGTGCAGGTCCGGGGACAGCCCTGGCCCCCCATCCTGTCCCCAAGGAGCGGCCATGAAGCCCAACATTCCAGTGTGGAAACGGGTTCAGAAGGGGAGCTACCATACAGGAGGAAGATAATTGCTCAGGAAACTCAAGGAGCCTTTTGCTTTCTCTTGGCCTCAGTTTTCCCCTCTGTAGTAGGAGGGCCAGGTGATGGATCACCCCCAGTTTGGAGGGGTTTTGGCTGGAACTCCAGTAACACAAGGCGCAAGCGCCACCTAGTGGTGAGAAGGGGCTTTGGCCGCTAGGGCTGTTAGCGGTGACCCCCCCAACCCCCTTCCTGTGAGGGCGATGCCTTGGGGTGCAGGTGTTAACAGGTGAGAACCATCGCCCCTGGCCCACCAGCCCTGTGTGATGTTGGCCGGCTCCCCGCCCCTCCGTGGATCTCAGCATCTCCACCTGCAGCCCCGAGGGGCTGGGCCAAGGCGGGCTCTCCACGTGAGGTCCAGGCATCCCTGGCGGGGGAATCTGTGAAACCCCTGAAATTTTAAGAAGATTGTGTGTGTGTGTGTGTGTGTGTGTGTGTGTGCGCGCGCGTGCGCCCGCACGCGCGAAGGTCTCAGCCCTGCTCTCTGAAGGGCTTGCTTTCTTGGAGAGGTCTCCTGGGAGCCCTTGCTCTAGATGAACCGCGAGGGCATCCAGGGCTCCTGAATTCTAGAAGCTTCCTCCCTGGAGTGTGTGCACGGTCAAACAACCCAGAAGGCCCACGTTGGCAAATGCATCCAGTCTGCCAGTGACGTGGGGGAGAGACTGAGGGAGCCAAGGACAAATGAAAAGCAAAAGCCGCCAGTACCTGCCGGTGACGGAGGAAATGCAGATCGGCCCCCAGGGGTCTGAGGTTGGTGGCTGAGCTCAGTACTCTGCAGACATCTGCCAGCTGAGGCCGCCATCTGGGCTTGCCGGCCCCTGATGGGACCCCCACGGCCCCTTCCAAGGTGGGGACCCATCTCGGGCAGGACTGAACAACTGGTCCCCCGCCTAGCCCCCTCCTTCGGCTCGCCCCGGAGGCCTACCCGCCCAAGTGCCCCCCTCTGGCCCTTCCGCAGGGCACCCAGTGGGGACGGAGGAGGAGGAGGAGGAGGACGGCGCTAGCTGTCCAGTCTGTGCTCCGCGCCGGCACCGTGCTCAGTACTTTACCACGACGAGTTCACCCAGCCCTCGCGCTGTGAGCATCTCGGGCGCGGCCCCGGCTCCTGGCTGGCCTCCTCGTCAACCTGTCAGCCTGAAATCCCCCCCCCCCCCCGACTCTGGCGTTTGGATGTCTCGTTTCCCGGGGGTGGTGATGGTGACCGAGCCTCTGACCCGGACACTCCCCAGGCCATACCCTGCTCTGCCCTGTCCACACCTTTCCTCTGCTCCCTCCAGGCCTGCGGGCCGGCCCCGCCTGCCCAACAGGCCACGTGTACGCGAGGGCAGGCCCTGGCCGGCCCTGCCCGCGGCCCCATATCCGCTCCCAGCACCTGTTCGCAGCCAGCCTTCTGCACCCGGGCTTTCCTGGGCGTCTGGGAAACTGTCAGTCTTCCCTTTACACACGGGCTGGGGGACCAGAGTCACGTGGACGCCCTCCGTGCCTGTCTGGAGCAGGGCCTCCCGATTTACCTTCCATCATTTCCGCAGACGTCGCGAGCAGGCCAGAGACCACCTGTCCCTGCGTTGATGCGACGTGGGAGATTCTCGTTCTGAGTGAGAGTTTGGCGCCGACAAGCAGCCGCGAGGGGTGGATTCGACCCCGTGCGCTGGGCTCAGGCCTGTGCGCTCCATCCCCAGGCTGTGCTGCCGTCCGGAGGAGTCGCGGGCCCTGACCGCCTCATCCCGCCTGGTCAGCACGGCGCCCGGCTCCGCGGGGTGTGCGGATGGCATGCGCGGCCTTCCAGGCCCTCGTTCGCGTGCCCGTCCACTTGCCCTGACCTGACAGCCACCTGCATTCGAGAGTCTTGGGTTAGATTTGTTAAGCTGGGCTCCTGTCCGCCCGGAAGCATAATCACGCGTCCCCTCAACGTGCTCGTAAGGTTGTCATAGCGTGTGCTCCCCTGAAGCCTGGATGACAGTGTCTCCGGCAAACCCCACACGGATAAAATAAAGGGAAGAGACTGAGTCTGTCGTGACCTCTCTCCAGTGACATCCTTTCCTTTCTTTTCTTTCCTACTTGGAACTTCCTCCTGGCTTCTGATTTGCTGCCTTCACCCACGTCCCTTGCTCGATGACCCGACAGCCGCCTCAGCGTGAGGGTCTCGGTCTCTGCCGCTGTGCCCACGTTACTCTGGGTGTTGCGTGCTGAGCCCAGCCGCAGGCCAGGAAAACCGGGGGAGGCTTCCGTCTCTGTTATCTTCCTGGTTCCCCGGGGAGAGCACCGCACGCGGAGTGGGGCCCCTGGAGGGAAGCGCGGGCTGGTCGCGACCAGGGGCACAGGGGACGTGCGGCGCACGGGGTCCCTGGGAAGGGATGGGCAGGCAGCCAGGGGCTTCGGTTGGCTGGCCGTGGCTGAAAGTCGTGCCTCCTCGAGACCCACGTGCACCGTGGCCGTTAGAGCACACGGTCTGGGTGACCTGAGCCTCCAGGTGGTTCTGGGTGAGCCGGGGTCTCCTTGGGGCTGATGGTTAAAAGTGTGGTTAATACAGCCTCTCCCCAGGAACCTGCCGAGACAAATCCCAACTTCCTGGTCCTGCCCCCCAGTCATCTGGGGGCCAGCTGCTCTCACGATGACCAGGAGAAGGGGCCGTCGGAGGACGAGGACTTGGAACGTATCCACAGGGGTCCCCTCCCCCAGGCCCCCACGCCCTGGGCAGGGACAGAAGCCTCCTCCCTCCAGGTATCACCTTCCCTTCCTGCCGAGAAGCCTGGGGCCGCCTGTCTGGTGAGAACCGGCCGTGCTCCCCTAACAACATGCAAGCCTGTGAACCCGGACGGACGGGACCCCGACTCCTGCCCCAGCCTCCTGATCACACGCGTCCCAGTGCCGTGCCACCAGGCACCCTGGGATTGGACTTCTTTATAATTTCATCTCTGCCTCAACAAAATGCTCTAAAATTCTAATTATTAAAATCTCTGCGTGTCTCAGTGATTGTTAGCACTGTTTTCTCATAGGTATTACATATTTCACATTAAATTTATTTTCAGATATATAAAATATATATACATGTGCCCACCATGTGTGTGTCTGTATACTTATATTGGTATAAAATGTGTACAGGATATTTTCCGTTCACAATTCTAACTCCAATGTTTATTATTATATTTAACGTTGACCGGCATTTTGGGGTAGAAATCATTATTCTATGAAGAAAATGTTCTTAGCTCAGTTCACAGACTACTCTTTGGTTAGTATGGGTGCTGGATTTTACAAGTAACTTTTGCCATCCCCTGATATGATGATATACTTTTCCCTCCTTTTTTGTCCTTTTCCGTTATGTTTATGTGCCACTTTTGTCCTGTTGACGTGACAGTAATGATTTTTCTAGCATTATACCTAATTCCGGAGGAATAAGAGCAGAAATGTTCGGCATGGCGTCTGACAGCCTTTAATGACTGAGTCCAAATGGACGTTTTCGGTTCCATGTCCTGACCCCCCATTAGCGCATCTCCCCAAAGACACAGAACTTTCTGGAATCTCCGTGCTACTCGCTGAGACTCAGGACCCTTATCTTCGGGATGAGAACCCCCAAGCCCACTTCGGAGCGAGGGTGACCGGACCCCCCCTCGCCTGGGACAGTTCTGGTTTGTACCTGCTGCCCAGGAACTCACCACCCTCAGATGTGCCATCGCCCGGATCGGGAGGCGAGCTGTATGGTCACCCTCTCCTAGACAACTGACCCTGCTCTGAAAGCATCAAACCCCTCCCTTCTGTGCTCCTGCGGCTTCCTGGGCATGCTGGCAGTGTGGCCTTTATGACACCATACGCTGGCCCGGCGCTCTGGGCTGGCGCCTGCAGGTGCTCAGCACACTGGCCAGGGTGGTTGGTTGAATGAATGAATGAATGAACGAGTGACCTCCGTTTCAAAAAACAAGGGCGGCTCTCCTTCCAGAGCACGCCTCCCCATATTACATGCCCTCTGAGGGTCTCTGACGGGCAGCACTGGCCATGGTTCGTGGCGGGCCGGCACCGTAGCCGCACGCCCGCGGAGAGGTGGAGACGGCCCGGACGGGGCTCTCGCGGGAAGCCGGCTGCGTCAGGGCCGCTGGGAAATTCCAACAGCGGCTGGACCTGCCAGAGGAGGGGGGGCAGGGGCAGCGAGAAAAGGAGGGAGGTGGGGGGCAGGGGAAGAAGGGGGTGGAGGAGGCAAGGAGGTCGTGGCCGCCCCAGAGCAGGGCTGTGCCCTCTCTCTCACACCGCTATTTTGGGGGTGCTAACTTCTTGGCTATTTGGGGAAACTCTGCGGGTGTATTCACCTGCCCGAATGTCTCGGCCTGTGATCGTGGAGCAGGGTCACATTCCTCACAACCGCCCTAGAATAGAACAAATCTGTGCTGCCTTTGACGCAGAAACAACCCCCAAAGGGGTCCGGAGGCCCCATCCCTGCAGGTCCTCGGGCTGCATTCACCGCACGCTCAGAGGGCCACTCGGTCAAGGCTGTGCACCTGGCCCCTCTTTCCTCTGCTCCTTGTTGCCTCTGGTGCCCATGACAGGTGCTCCACTGCCCTGGGCCCTGGGGAGAGGGACTCTGTGCCCACTTGACTCACAGGCCCTCCCCTCGCGTTTCTACTGCACGCAGACCCCAGCCCCGTCTTTAATTAAGCTGCATTGACAGACAGAATGAATGATGGGCACAGCCCGTGGGGAGGTCACAAAGATGCCTATGTTTAGGGTCCTTTTGGAGGGACCTCACAGCCAGGCCCCTCCTGCAGGCACTCGGCAGGGGCCCCTCAGCTTACCATCCCGTCCCCACGGCCACATGGGTCCTCCCTCCTCCCGGAGTGGTCTCCGGGGCCGAGGCAGTCTCCTGTGGGCTGTAACAAGCGACCGCAGACCAGGTGGTGTAAAACACGGACGTGTACTTCCCACGGCTCTGAAGGCTAGAGTTCGGAGTCAAGGGATGAGCAGGGCTGGCTCCTTCTGGAGGAGTCGCTCCCTGCCTCTCCCGTGTCTGCTGGACGCCCCGGACGCCCCTCAGGCTTGACGCGCTTCTTCCAACATCAGCCTGTGTCTTCATTCAGCCTTTCCCCCCGCGTCTCTGGATCTCAAACCTTCCTCTTACTCTGATATGGGCCCTGTCGTTGGGTTTAGACCCTATTTCCAATTAAGGTCACACCCGCAGATACCAAGGGGTTGGACTTGGACAGGTCGTTTGGAGGCCGCGATTCAGCCCGCGATGGATGCTCGCTTCCTGTTTCGGGATGGGCACCTCTGGGAGGAAGGACCATTAATTCTAGACCTCCTCAGGGGCAGTCCTGCCCTCTGACCCCCACATGGTGCACACGAGTCCGAAATCCATGCTTGTTAGATACATTCTGTAAGAGGGCCGCCGGGAGCGGTCCGTGGGTGGTGGTGCTCTGACCATTAGGAGGGGAGCACACGCCACACCCGAGGGCCGTGAGGCGCTAGACGCTCCTGCAGGGACACAGCGGTGCTGGCAGAGGTCATTGGCCTCCCCTGGTAATCACAGCTGAGCCGGAGCAGGGGGAGAGGGGCCTGGGCTCTGTGACCTGGAGGCCTCTGTAGGAGGAAGTACGCTCCTCGAGGCCAGGGCCTGCTAACGACCGGGTGTGGATAGCAGGTTAGAAGACGTGCAGACGTGGGAACGGGATGGTTTCCAGCTCCGTCTTCCTTTCCTAAGGACTGGACCGCTCAGCGTCTCCACTAATAGGTCCGGGGCCTCCTTGACCAAGACCACAAAGAGGTCTGGAGATGGGGCTATTATTATCATTATTTAATGTTTTATTTTTGAGAGAGAGAGAGACTACGAGCAGGAAAGGGGTAGAGAGAGAGAGAGAAAGAGAGAGGGGATCAAAGCAGGCTCCAGGCTCCACATCGTCAGCTCAAAGCACGACGTGGGGCTTGAACCCACGAACCATGAGATCGTGACTTGAGTCGAGGTCGGATGCTCAGCTGACTGAGCCCCCCAGGCGCCGCTGGAGATCTGGCCGTTATCTGGATGATTATCGTTAGAGTAAACGCCTGCTGGGCCTGAACTGTGTAGATGATTCCTCTTCGAGTTGATTTTTCTTTGCCATCTAGACACATGGGCTGAGAAAGGGCTTGGAGCTTCTCTTTTAAGTTTCTGCAAGGTTTGTGGGAGAGTTGAAATGTCGGAACATGTTTTTCTCTGGCTGTGAACTTAGCCCGTGACCTTGGGAGGGACTTGCCAGTTGGTTAAACCCTTTCAGAGCGACGTGGCACAGAGGATCCAGCCCTGAGCGTGAGAGTCCCGAGAGCAGAGTCGTGGCTCCGGCCCCGCCCTGGGTCTGGTGGCCTCTCGGGCAGCCTGCTTCTCGGCTGCTGTCTTCAGACGCCCCACTCGAGAAGTGGGGAGCTGAACCAGGCCCACCCCTAGGAACCCACAGCTGTAAAACTTGATGACGTGTGACCGCGGTTCCTGAGGGTCTTACTTGGAATTCCTTATCTTCCCCCTGGTTCGAGACGGAAGTGGGGGCTTGGGGGCACATATTGTATTCTTGGCAAAGGGGGTTTAAAATGGCAGGAGATGGTCTTAGGCTGAGGTCTTCCAAAAGGACACTCTTTAAAAAACATTTTTTTAAATGTTTATTTATTTTTGAGAGAGAGAGACAGAGAGACAGAGAGTGCTAGAGGGCTCGCACATGAGCAGGGGAGGGGCGGAGAGAGAAGGGAACAGAAGATCCAAAGTGGGCTCCAGGCTCTGTGCAGACAGCCTGGTGCGGGGCTCAAACTCATGAACTGAGAGATCACGACCAGAGCCAAAGTTGGGCGCTTAACTGACTGAGCCAGCCGGGCGCCCCCGAAAGGGCACCCTTAGACAAGGTTGATTACAAGTGATGCATCTAGAAGGCTGGCTGGGGAACACAGAGGGAGGAGGAGATCAGTAGAGAGGGTGTGAACGGGTCGGTCCCACGGGACACCCCCTGGGGTGGACGGCACACTCGCCACTCAGGGCATTCAGGGGGGCCCCGTCCTCAAGGGGAGACAGGGCCAACATTAACTGCAGAGGGACGTGGGGAGACGAGGCGGGGAGAGAGTGGGCGCGCGGTGCTGAGCGCCAGCGGAGCAGGGGCCCCCTGTGACCTTTGGGGGTGGGCTCACCTCCCAGCCTCCCGGGACCATTTCAATACAGTTATTTCCTGTCTTTTCTCACACACTGAAGCCCTGAGTTAGGACAACATCGTACAAGATGGTTGGGACCCGTGGCTCTGTTTCTGAGCCCGTTTATCTCTCCGACCACATCAGTGGGGCCCTCAGTGTGCCTGCCCCTCCGCCCCCCGCCCCCCCCCCCGTCCCATGGCCATGGCTCCCGTTCAGCCCTGGGTCCCGGGGCGTCAGCTCGGTGCTTCCCAGACAGAAGGTCGGACCGCCAGGTGGGTGTCAGAGGAGCAGAGAACGGAGCATGTTCAGGGAGGGACGCGGCTGGTCCTTGGCCTGCTGAGCGCAGGGGTGAGGCCGCGCCCGGTGACGGCTCCGCAAGGTCGCTGCAGGCCAGGCCCCGATCGTGTGCACTGTGTTCCCCCACCTAGCAAATGCCGCGCGACGCCCCGTTCTGGGCGCAGCCTGCCTGCCCCCAGTGCTGTCCTCTGAGGGCGGAGCTGGGCGCTCCTGCAGGCAGATGAGCGAGGCCCGGGGCACGTTTCTGGGGCCAAAGCAAACAGCCGGCATCTCAGCCGAGCACATTCCTGAGCTCATTAAACCGGGTGAAGCGAGCCCAACCGGATGGAGGCTGGAGAGGACACAGGGGTCACGGCCTCGGAGCGTGACGGGCAGGGCAGCCGGGTCTGGACACAGGCTGGCCGGTGTCCCTCTCCCTCCCCACCTGTCCCGGTTCGGTCCCTTCCACAGCCCGCGGACACCCACCCGGGGGGCGTGTTCGTCTGTGCGGGCGCCTGGCTGGCTGGGGGTCGCTGTCAGCGCTGCCCGCGAGGGACTTGCTCACCGGCGGGCAGACAGGCTGTGGGGACCAGTCAGCCGGCAGGAAGGGATTATGTGCGATGCAAAGTGGATGTGACAGACCGGCCGGCCGGAGAACCGGAAAGATGGGGCTTTCGTAACCCGCGGGGGCCCCGTGAGGCCAGAGCCTGGCGGAAGGCCCGGGTGGGGCCCGCGGGGGAGCCGTCCGGACCGGTGTTCACGAAAGACGGGCCGGGCGTGGTTCAGCCTCTCGGTACTGATTCTGCTTCCCCTCCAAGCCTCCTTGACCGTGACCGTCCCCCAGCCTCTCAACTAATGAGCAGGAAATTGCTTCAAGAGTCATGCACGACTTGGCATCTTCGTGAGAGGTGTTGACGGCTTTGCCCACCCGCTCGCTCGTGCCCTTGGGAAGGTCGGGGGAAGCGGGGGAAATCAAACGGGGCCCAACATCTGGGGTGTAATTCTGACCAGCTGTGAGGCCTGGGACACATTACCTAACCTTTCTGAGTGTGTTTTCTTCCTTAGAGAGTAGAACTGATCGCTGAGAAAAGGTCTGTGTTAGAGGTGGGCACGGCTGGGTCCGCTGATGAGGACGTGAAGTGTACTTTAGAGACACATATTCAGAGCTGCAGGGGGTGCACACTGGCCGCGTTCGAACACATTTTGGTAAAAAGCCTTGAAGACACAGCAAAAGCAAATGAGAAAGGCTGGAGGGTGATTCCATTCTGGGGCCACAGTGTGAGTGAGCCGAGGGGATCAAGCACTTGGTCCAGCCGGAAGCGGGAGGCCCCTCCCGACCCCCAGGTAGGGCCCCCCGTCCTGATGTTTCAGCCCGACTGGGTGGGGCAGCTGTGGGAGGCGGGTGGCAGTGGGCCTGGGGCAGTACATGCCTGGTGTTTCCTTCTGGCGTAGCCGTGACCTTGTAAATTGGCAAGTGTTGCCACGGGACAGTCTCCCCTTCCCCGCTCGCTGGCCTTGCTGCCTGCAAGGGGCCTCGGGATGGAGAGCGGAGCTCAGTCCCACTCTGTTTCCTTGACTGCTCCTCGTGACGCCCGCTGCCCCCAGGACGGGGGGAGCCCACCCTGAGTCACATGATCAGGGGGCTGAGTGATGTGTGAGGATGGGCTGAGCTCAGCATTGGGCCCGTGGAAGCACCCGGATGTAAGCACAACACGTTGCATTATTCAGTTACGTAGAGACCCTGCTGTTCGAATTAAAGGCAAGGGCAGTGTCTCCACTCCGATGGCACTGCGTCAAGCCCTTCCCCCCTCACCTGCCCCGACGGTCCCCAAGCCCTTCTCTTCCAAACCTTCTTGCTCCTTGTCACCGTGAGCAGATGTGACTTTTCTGGTGCTTCCCTGTGGGACCCACACTAATGGGGCCTATGTCACTGTGCTGTGACCGGCCTGACCGTGTGCCTCGGCCTCACTGTGCACCATCCCCGGCCAGGGGCTGTCCTGGAGAACTGTCCAAGGACAGTTTGCGTCCTTGGGAGGAGGTGACTGGGTGGGCCCCGCAGGTCTGCGGCTAGTCAGCTACAGTGTCCCTCTGGTCCCCCTCCCATTTGAAAACTCCTGCTTTCTGGTCTGCACCATAAGCATGTTCTGGTCCAGGGTCAAGGACTAGAGGGCTGGAACCTTGGGACTGTGGCTCAGTGTCACCCTGGGCCGTGCTTTCCCACGGGTAAAGCAAGAGGCTGGGCCAAATAGGAGCAGGTGTGTGGTCACCATACAGACCCAGCTTCCCCAAGAGGGTGGTCTCAGGGGGCCTGACCTATCTTGTATCTTGGGTCAGGGTCAGCGAGCTCAGACCACCGCAGACTAAGGCGCTCCTTCCTCCCACACACCTGCACTCCTTGAGCACTGAGTGCTCACCTCCTTGAGTCCTGGGGCTGGTTCCATTGCGTTCCTGAGTCCCGGCCCTTCGAGAGTCGGGGCCGTGTCTGTGTCTGGCTTCCAGAGACCTGGGGGTGGTCGGTGCCTTGTCTACCGGATGCAGGTGGGGCAGAAGCCGGTCTGTAGGACTGGACCCTGGGGAGGCCATCTAAGGGGACTAGGACGGCATCTTTGGGAACATTCAGAAACATCTGCCACCTGGTGGGCATCTCCTGGGTCAAGGTCACTGTCTGTGACTGTGTTATCCTGTTAATGATGTCAGTTGCACATCTGCTCAATTCTCTGTGCGTCTGGCCTTCTATAGCTCACCTGGGTTCACCTTTCCCCCAGCCCCGGGAGGTAGGAAGTCAGGATCGCCGCGGCCTTTGTGCGGGTGAGGCCGGGGAGGCTGGCCGAGGCTGGGGGACTTGCTCAGAGCCGGTAAATGGCACCATCAGAATGTAAATCCAGGCCCATGAGCCACCAAGGCCATGCTCCTCACCTCACGCCGCTTACCTACTTACTGCTCAGCAACACGGTGAGGCAGCTATCACGACCCCCACTTTGCCGCAGCAGCAGCTGGGATTCAGGGAGTTTCCGAGAGCTGCTGGAGGCTGTGCGGCCCTGGATTGGGTCCTAATAAGCCAAGGGCTTTCCATCCCTTTCCTCACTTTATTCTAGAGGTGGCCGGGGCGTCAGGTGGTATTGTCTGTTTCAGGGACCAGGTACCCAGGCTTGCAGAGAGTCAGCAATTTGCTCCAGGTCAGACGACGGGGAGGTGAGTTAGCAGCAGATGGATCCGAAGTCGATGGTCCACGGGAACCGTTCCTGGGCTCGGCGCTCTTTGGGTTTGTCCTGAGGCTGGGAACAGTGTTCAGGGCTCTACAGTGGAAGCCATGTCCCTGGATTTTGGTTTCCAGAAACTCTGCATGGGTCAGTGTGGAACGTCAACAATCAAGAGGGAGGACTCTGCCGGGGGGAGGGGGGGGCAGGGAGGTCTCCCCGCTAGACCCGAACCCCACCCCCGCCCCGTCCTGTCGAGGCCGGGTGGCAGGTCCAGCCCGGGCGGATCCTCGGGCGCCCTCCTCTGGAGGGCCAATCCCGGCCGGGGGCGGGGCCTGCGCCTCTGGAGGGCCAATCCCGGCCGGGGGCGGGGCCTGCGCCTCTGGAGGGCCAATCCCGGCCGGGGGCGGGGACCCCCCCCCCCCCCGGGGACTTTATGAATGGCGGGTGGGTGTGGGGGACAAGCAGAGCTCCGGAAGAGCTGAGCAAGCCGGGCCTGCTCCGGACCCGCAGGAGCTTTGGGGTAAAGACTTTGCTAACTTTGGCTTATTTATTAATTTCAACATTTAAAGTAATTTAAATTTTTAATTTGTTTTTTAACAAATGTGAGGGATCTACCGCTCCGCATAGCATGTCTCAGCCTCTGTGTGCAGGAACATGAATGTGGCGCCAGGTGACCCGAGGGGCGGCCGAAGCGCACGCGGAGCCCCCAGCCCGGCTGAGGGAGGGCCGGCGGGCAGTCACCCTGGCTTTCATCCCGTCCTGCAAACTTCCTCGAGGCCGCTTCGCCCGCCAGTCACATTCCCTTATCACTTTTCCAGCCAGCTTTGTGACTCTAGGTGTTGGACGGAGAACTGATAAGGGTAGGTGGTTGTCACAGCCTGCGGAGCCCCGAGGGTCACCGGCTCTCGAGACGCCCGGCCCGGCCGCGCTGCCTGCCCAGGATGTCCTGGCGGCTTCTGGGCTTTGTGCTCAGTGAGGTCCCCCCTTTGCTTGTTGGAAACGTGCTCTGTGCAGCTGGCGCTGGGGTCCCTGCCTTGATGGAAACTTCTGCGGGTGCCTGGGGGCGCTCGCTGCGAGGACAGCATTCCTCGCCAGAAGTCGTTGGGAGGTGAAGGAAGACGCCAAACGGGTTTGGAATTTTAGGCAATCTTGGAAAAAACAAAGCGAGAGCAGGAATTTCCATGTGATCCGAGCGAAGGTCCCCCTCCACCCCCCCCACATTCTCCTCAGCGGAGGCCAGACTCCGAGTCTAGGGACCGTATGTGAACACAGAACGCTTCAGGGCACTAACCAAACTGCTTTTCTTTCTGCCACATTAAAACTGGTTGTTTATTATGTTGTTGATTCAGAGCAATCCTTTAAATTCATAATTGCTTATATTAGGGCAAATTCCATACGTTTCCGTTGAATTGGCAAATGGCGGGGACCGAGGGACACACATGCACGTGGAAAGACAGACAAAACTGCAGGTTCACGTTCCCGGAAGGGCAAAGGCCTCTATTCGCAGGAACGAGCCTGCAGATTAGCACCCAAGGGATCTCATCCCAGCCCAACAGGTAACCGGTACCTTTTCTTTTGTGTTTTTGCTATGATTAAGTATCACGATTTTCCTTAAAGAGGAACTGAGTTTGAACGTTGGATTAGGACGTGGCCTCCGAGCAGTGGCTCTCAGTCTTTGCTGCAGGCTGGAAAGAGCCCGTGTTTGGACCGAGTCTCAGGGCCCGGCTACGTCAGGGTCCCCGGCAGGCGGTCGGCCTGGGTCTGAGAAGGTTGGGAACGCGCCAGCCGAACATGAACTGCGGCCCGTGGCCGTCACGCGGGGGCCTCCTGGCCCCAACGCGGCGCGGTCCGCCCTGGCCGCCCAATGTCGACACCGGTGGCCCCGAGATTTGTCCTAGCCCGTCCTGGGGGCCCGCTGTGCCCGGGTGAGCCCAACGTTTGGCCGCTGACAGTCAGGGAATCCCAGGGCGCGGCTTCCAGCCCAGCCGAGCCCTCAACCCCTGCCCAGACTCGACGTACGTCTTTAATCCTTATTATGCCCGTTTCCTCCTCAGTGACATGGAAGCTGGGGCAGCCGGGATGAACGTCTCCTCGAGCCCCTCCTGCTCTGGGTGACCCAGCCCCTGGAGGTCCACCCTGGGTCCCCGCGCAAGGAAAGCAGCTCAGGAGGCCGCGCGGTGCACAGGCTGTGGATGCCGGGAGACGCGCTCTAGATGGAGAGAGGCCAGTGAGGGGCGGGCTGGGCGGTGGGACGGCCGGGCGCCAGGTGGCCGAGAGAGCTGCCCGTCCTCCACGGTGGCCTGTGACGCTGGAAGTAGTCAGTGGTCACCTGGTTTGTGACCTCGGGACGACAGCCGAGACAGAGCGGACGATTCTCCAAGGGTTTGGTCTGTTTTCACAGCCCTGCCTGGCTCTCCGGGCGCTGGGCTGCTACCTATTTGGTTTTGTTTCTTGGATCGTCCCAAAGACATACGTAAGGAAGGACAGAGAAACACCTTCTTTGTTTCCGAGTGAAGAGCACCAGTGATTAAAAGTACACCTCACGTTTATTTAGGCCTTACTGGGAAATCTCTGTGCAAAGACCGTTACCTTTAAATGTTAATAACTTTTAACTTTGCTTTTGTATTAAATCATTTGACTATCATGTCAGCAGTCAGCAAGGCACCACCACCATCGTCTCCAGTTTATGGTCAGGGACACTGGGGTCCAGAGAGCTCAAGTAACAAGCCTGAGACCGCACAGTAGGTGGCAGGGGCGGGATTTGAACCCAGGCCAGTCCGAGTCCTGCTTACCCGTGGCTCTGTTCTTCCCACAGCCGACCTCAGGTGCGCAGCGGGGTCAGGCCCGCGGCGGGGGGTGGGGGAGTGGGGGGGACACACCCGTTCATCTATTAGACTTCAGTGGTGGCCCCAAACGTCCTGAGAGGCAGGTTTTAGGGCCAGTCACATTGGGCATTTGAGCAGGGACCTGCCCAGGTGACTGGCCGGGCAGCAGGAGGGTGGGGACTAAGTCGGCCTTTGCAGGATCCAAGGCTCACGCTCCTCGGTGCGCGATAAATGCTTGCTGAATGAAAGCCCCCCCAGACCTGACGTGCACACAGGGCCAAGCCCCATGCCGCCTCCCCGGGAGGAGGAGCAGAGGGGCTTCTGTGGACGAGTCCCATGTTTTGGGCCACTGCTCTGCACGTGTCCACCTTCCACGCCCAGACTGTGCCAGCGACAGCACAATAAATATCTCGCGGCGGGTCTGGAAGGCGACCTCGGCCACAGGTGGGGGGACCCTGGGTGGTGATTCCGGAGATCTGATCCCAGCACACGTGTCCTCCCTTGCAAAAGGAAGACGCTCGTCCTTCCTGCCACTGCACGGCTGTCCCCTGGCCTGGGTGCCTCCCCTCGGCCTCCATGCCTGGGGCAGGGACCGGAGAGGCCTCTGTGTGGGATCTGCTGTGGACAGAGACCCAGCTGGGCGAGCAGTGCCCCCCACTCCCCCTTTCTGCTCCGGGCTCCTGCCTGATTGCCCATGAAAAGAAGGCTTACTTCTGGCTGGAAAGCCCCGAGGCAGCGAATTGCAGTGCGAGTAAGCAATTCCAGGGGCATGAGGGGAATGCAGGCCCGTCTGCGGCCTCACAGAGCTGCCGCCACCGCCACCGGGCTGGACTGAAGGGGAAGAGGGGGCCTGGGCTCCTCAGCGGCCGCACGCAGCCCCCGAGGAAATCCCTGCGAAGGAATGTCTTCATCTTTATGGATGCAGGACGCATCCAGTGTTTCATGAAAGGAATGAGGGACAGCAAAGCCAGGTTCAGGAAATTCCCTTCATCCTGGATGTGGGGTCTAGGCAGCTGAGACCAGAGGCCCCTCCCGCCTCTCCGGCCCTCACCCCTGCAACCTCCAGGTGAACTCGCTGGATTTGGATTTGGGCGGAGGACCCCTCCCATCTCCGTGATGGTGGCTCATTGTGGCTGGTGGGGGTGGGTATGGCGGAATCTGTGGCTGGGGGGGAAATATGGTAGAAGCAGTTGTCAGAGACGGTTTTTTCATATTCTGCCTAATTCAGTCTCTGTTTTTCAGATGAGGAAGCCAAAGTCCCCAGAGGTCTCTGTCCCCAGAACACAGCCAGTGAGTCACACACAACCAGGAGCCTGGCTGACCATGCGGTGCTGGGAGTCCTTCCCGGGGCCACCTCTGACCTCACCCTCCCCCTGCCCTGCACCGCCTCCCTCCCCGCACCACCTCTGACCTCCCCCTCCCCCCCCACACCTGCCTCCCTCCCCGCACCACCTCTGACCTCCCACTCCCTCGGGGGGCACCCCCCCACCTCCGTCCCCGAACAACCTCTGATCTCACCCTCCACCCCCTCACACCACCTCTGATCTCCACCCCCCCCACACCAGGAGTCTGTCTGCCACAGGCCACAGGAGCTGGGAGGGCGGGAGAATGTGAGCTCCTGGGGGGCGGGCACCCGCCTCAGCTCCGGGTGCTTCGTCTTCCGCAGGATGCTGGCCTCACGGTGGGTCAGTGGGTTGACAGTACGCACACCGTCCCACTCTTTCCTGGGGCGCCAGTGCCAGGGGCCCTGACGACCTGAACAACAATCGTGAGGACGACAGCCGGCCTCGCGTCCTGCGAGTCAGCACTGGGCCCAGAGGCACTGACTCCCGTGCAACATAGCCGCCCCCGCACGTGGCCCCACCGAGAGCCCAGAAGACTGGAGCTCAGAGGAGCCGCAGGGCTCCCCAAGGCTCCTGGGCGGGAAGAGGGGGCAAAGCCTCGAACCCAGAGTTTCCGCCCACCCCCGCACGGTCACGGGCTCTCTCTGTTCTGCCTTCCCCGTGAACAGGTGCCGGCGGCGCTCTGAGCCGAGGGGCCAACCTTCACTTACTTCGCCCGTCACATAGCACAACGGGGACCGTGCCGCTAACGTCACCTCCTCTCCCTCTGAGGAAACTGAGGCACACGGTATTGAGGAGCTGGAGCTGTAGGCCAGGCAGGGGCGAGTTCGCGGAGGCTTGTGCGTTCATGACCATTAACGCGCCTCCACTGTGCGCCGTTGCCCCCGATGCAGACTTGGGGTCCGGGTGGTGAGCGCGGGGGCTGAGTGCCGGCCCTGGTCCGTCTGACACCAGATCATGGGGGCCCCGGGCTGGCTTCCTGCTCACTTTGGGGGGGGTCCCGCGGGCTGCGCCCACACCTGCAGATCACACCCTCAGCGGTGACCTGGGTGCGCTGGGGTGAGGCCGGGGCTGGGGGTGGGTTCTCCGTGGAGCTGAGTTTCTAATTACAGTTTAAGGGTAGCCGCCAATTCGGGGACAGCGCGTGGGGCTATGAGAGCGGCTGGGGGCGGGGACACCAGGGACGCTGCTGCAGTCAGGGCGGGGCTCTGGTGCCAGGAGGATGGAGGCACCTCTGGGGGGGGGGGGGTCAGGCCCCTGCTCCCCGCCCCTCCCTCCCCAGGAGCAGGGCCGGCTCCATAGCCCCGTGCTTGGTTCAACTCTGCTGTCACCAACTTGGAGTTCTTAATTGTTAACGACGGGCCCTGTATTTTTACTTTACTTTTCTTCTTCTTCTTTTTAAAATTTTTAATGTTTTTATTTATTTTTGAGAGAGAGACAGTGTGAACAGGGGAGGGTCAGAGAGAGAGGGAGACACAGAATCTGAAGACAGTCTCCAGGCTCTGAGCTGTCAGCACAGAGCCCGATGCGGGGCTCGAACCCACAAACCGTAACCGACTGAGGCCCCCAGGCACCCCTAAGGTTTTACTTTTCGCCGGGCCCCACACGCTGCATAGCCAGCCCTCCTGCTAAGGAAGCCCCCTTGGCCGGGCCTCATCTGCCTCCTGGGGCCAAGTGCACCCCGGCTGGCTGCAGGGTGGGGGGAGGCCGAGCCCAGAGGCCGCTCACGGAGAGCCCCGGCACCCACGGGGCTTCGGGCCTGAGCCACCTGGGCGTCCCTGCAGGGGAGCCCAGGGAACCTCTGGGGGAGGTGGGGGGGATATGCAGGTGGTGGGTATGCAGCTGTCTCCCATCGTGGCTCACTGCCCCCGTCTTGTCCTTGTCCCTTTGTCTCTGCTCCTGCTTCTTCCTTCCCATCCCCAGGGGTCAGGCCACATCTTTAGCTGGGGAAGGGCCTGGGCTCCCGAGACCCGGTGGGAACACCGTGGGTCCCCTGCCCGGCGCTGAAGGACGGGAGCCCACACGCGCACAAAGGGAGACTTGGGGCGGCCAACTGTGTGACCAAGGAAGTGAATGTGAAATTAAACGGAATGAAAATTAGTTTAAACCTATAACCACAGGTGGTGGGCGGCCGCTGTGACGGAGCCCAGGCCTGAGACGAGATACTTAAAACGTATACGACCCACAAAGGCAGCACCTCGAGAAAACAAACTCCCACGAAGTGAGAAGACGAACAGCTCAGAAGGGAGGAAAGTAAAGGACGTCCAGAGAAATTCCTGGAAGAGGAGACCTAGGCGGAGGGTGACCACAGCCGCCAGGGAAACCAGGTAGCCAAGTGCAGGTGTTGGCGTCAGGCCGAGGAAGCTCCGGGAGCCAGGAGCCCCCGGTGATGTCAAGGGCGCAGAGACACGGGATGTGGTACGTTACTGACGGGAGAGTCAGCGCCTCCAGGATTTGTGGGAAATTATCTACTGCAACTGACCTGGTGCGCGCCTTTGACGCAGAAACCCCCTCGCGGGGACGAGGTAGAAGAATGAGGGTCCCGGGGTCGGGATGGGTGCCTCACAGCCCCGACTGGAGACAAGGTGGTGCTCATTCGGGCGGGAGCCGGGGATGGGAACTCCCCAGGGGAGTCCGAGGGGCAGGCTTGGGACCAGAGGAATGACATGTGCCACCGGACGTTTAGGTGGTTTTCAGCTTTTTCGCTGTTCTGAAGAATATTTTTGGGGCGAAAGCCCAGAGCACATCTTTCACTTCTTCCTCAGGATTAAATCCCCCAACCTGGAATGGTTGGATTTAAGGGCACATGCGTTTTTGAAGGCTTTTTATAAGCGTTGCTAATTTAGCCTCCATCTGACCTGTTTTAACCGAAGACTTTTTTCTTCATTGCGCCAACTTTCCCTGCGTAACTAATCGTCGTAAAGTTTCGTGGCTTAAATTACAACAACTATTTATTTTGTTCCCAAAGCTGCCATGAAGCCGGGGAGGGGGGGAGGTAGCTCGTCTCCGTCCCACACCGGCAGGGGGTGGGGGTCACCTGCGACACTCTTCATGGAGGACCCGTCACGGGGCCGCGTGGGGGTCGTCACGGCGCGGTGCCCGGGCTCCGAGAGCCGGCGAAGCCAGCACACCAGGGAGACCAAGTGTCACCTTCTACAACGTGGCTGTGGTGGGGGCGTCACACAACGTGGCCCCAGTGAAGCCACGAACCAGGGTTAAAGGGGACGCAGCGCAGATCCCATTTCATTCTGGAAGGAAGGTCGACGAGACAGAGTGGGGAGGTCATGTGGGAGGGAAGGGCTTGTTGCCATCACCCTTGGAAAATGTAATCCGCCCCATATCAGTCTCGGCAGCCCGGCTTCGTGACTTTTCTAGAGCCTGCCCTCCGACATTACTTCTCCGGTTGAAAGAACTTTGAGTTATTTAAATCCAAGCCCCTGCCAGAATTTCATACTTTTAATAAGGATTTCTGAGGCTGTTAGCACCTCTGAGTTAGGAGAGGCCCTCTCTCTGGGGCCCCTGGGATTCCGACACAGAGACAGCAACACGCGCCCCGCACGTGGGCTTCATCCGGGGTCCCGGGGAGTCTGTGGGGCTGGTGAGGAAGCTCATTATCGGGGCGCCTGGGGGCTCAGTCAGGTGAGCGTCCGACTTCGGCTCAGGTCACGATCTCGAGGTTCATGGGTTTGAGCTCCATGTCGGGCTCTGTGCCTGGAGCCTTGGGATTCTGTGTCTCCCTCTCTCTCTGCCCCTCCCCCACTCGCGCTCTGTCTCTCTCACCTTCAAAAATAAATTAACATTTGAAAAAAATGTTTTAAATTTCAATATACTTGAACTTTATACATATATATATATATAATTAGGATAAGTAAAATAACATAAAAATATCAGAGAAAATACAAAATATTGGAATCATATATAACTGAGAAATAAAATGTTTTCAAGCTTCTTAGTGAGAAACTTCCTTGTTGTGTTTGTTTCTGTCTCTATTTTTAATAATCAGGTTTTATGCCTGAAACAGCTCCATGGAGTTTCTGATCAGGCTCCTTAAACCCAGCATACAGACTAAATATTCGCCCCCCCAGCATACAGACTAAATATCCTCCCCCCCAGCATACAGACTAAATATCCTCCCCCCCCAGCATACAGACTAGAAATATCTGCCCCCCACCCCATGCCAGAAAATGATAAAAAAAAATTAAGAGCCATTTCACCATTTGAAATGATGTTTAAAGACTGGAACGTCCTTTCCTCCCTTCCTCTGGCACTTGTGGTGTTGAATTTTGTTTTGGTTCATGTGAATGGATTCTGAATCCAGCCAAACTTTCCCACATCAAGTTTTTGGAAATAATCAGCGAAGCTCCGTTTTGCAAAAGCGTGTGTTGTCAGAGCAGTCACCTGCCGCTGCCAGGGACAGCGTGAGGGGGCACACCGGCCGCACACGAGCAGAGACTCGGGGAACCCGCCCGCTCCCCACTGCCCCTCAGCGGCCGTGTGTCTGAGAAGGACGCTGCTCGCTCAGCAGCTGGCGGCACAGCAGACGCCCAGGGCCGGGGCAGCTCGGGGCAGCACTTGGGGCCTGCAGCCCGGGGACCCCGCCGCCCCCCGGCCCTGCTCGCCAGCACCCTGTGGCCTCGGCACCCCGCCTCCATCCAGTGCACAGAGTCTCTCCCCAGCCTGCACGCAGGGAACGTTTGCCGGAAGCTGGCTTGGGTCCTGGCAAGAAGCTCCCTGCTGGGGACAAAGGACGTGCAAAGTCAAGGTCTTCCCCTCCAGGGGCAGAAGCATGGGATGACCCCAAATCAAACCCCTCGGGTCCCCAGTTCTGACAGCACTGCCCAATCTGTTCTTTTTTATTTTTTTTTAATGTTTATTTATTTTTTAGACAGAGAGACAGACAGAGCAGGAGCAGGGGAGGAGCAGAGAGAGAGGGAGACACAGGCTCCGAGCAGTCAGACACGGGGCTGGAACTCATGAACCACGAGATCCTGACCCGAGCCGAAGTCAGACACCCGACTGAGCCCCCCGGGCACCCCCCAATCTGTTCTTGCAAACGGCTGAGTCTGTAGTAGAGCACGGGCAGCGGTGAGGCCTGGCAGCTGGACACGAGAGGGGGACACTTGAGGCTCTGTTTTGGGAATGATTCCGGAAGCCAGTTGGCTTCAGTCAAGTCCGTCATGAGGCTTGTCATGCTGAGTGAAGGTCACGGACATTTCACAGCAGAGACATCTCCTATTGTCTGCGGCCTCAGCCTGGAGCCCCGGCCCCGCCGCAGAGGGAGAACACGTCTAGGGAAAACGGTGCTTATTTTCCAGTGAATTCGTTCACCCACTCACCCGCCTGTCCGTGCGGTCAGTCAGTCATTTCACTACTCACGGGGCCATTCATTCGAGACCCACTCCCGAGGCACCCACCTGTGGCCGTGTCCTCGCTGGGTGCAGGGGTAGGGGTAGAGAAATGAGGGCGGGCCCTCTCCCACATTGAGACCCTCTCCATCTGGGTAGAGACGGCGTCACAAGCAGCCAGGGGCCACACCGTGTGACCGCTGCTGTGGAGACGGTGTGAGCTCAGAGGAGGCCACGCCCCGGTGGCCGGGCCGAGGGGACGTGACGTGCGATGCTCTCTAGTTCCAGAACTTTCCCTGCAGGACTCCCACACAGCCAGTCATGGGGGCGCACGCGAGCGGTCAGCACCTGTGTGCCGCGGGCCTGGAGGACAGCGCCCCAGGGCTCCGGTGGCCCCGGTACCCCTTCGTCCCTGGTCAGCGCCCTCGGGCCCAGGTCAGGGCCATCGGCTGTGCTGCCTCCCCCCCGGGGCGATCCCAGGGGCCTGAGCCGTGGCCGTGGGACCCTCCCTGCCACACAGCCTCATCTCTGCTGGCAGCCGGGGTCCTGAGCGCACCTCGCCGTCCTGCCCGGACGGTTAGAAAGCCCCCAGCCAAGCCGTTTGCGGTAGCTTAGCTCGGTTTTAAGCAGTTGCAACTTGGCAAGGTGTGTGGCCCCGAAAGGGATTGCTCTGTCCCCAGCAGCTGCCCGGGCTGCACGGTGAAGGCCTCTCCCTCCGGGCGGCAGCCCCCCCCAGCGATGGCTCAGCCTCCTTCCAGAAAGTTCAGTGGCTTGCAATTAGGAAGAACTCGGCTCTGTTGGTGTAAAAATGTTGATCTCACGTCTATTTAAAGCTCTTTTCCCCTTTCCCCTCAGAGCAGGTGAGACTGGGATGGGCGGGGCTGGGGATGGATCCGGATGGAGGCTGGAGGCGGCGCGGGGGGAGGGGCAGGTGCACCCACTCTCACTGCCCTGCTCACTGCCCTGGCGCAGCCCTCGGAGCGGAGGGGGGTGCAGGGAGGGAGAACAGAGGTTTTCTTCACCCAGGACTGCGGTGTCCTGCCCGGCTGGCCCTGCCAAGCCACCACCGGCAACCGGGTGAGACCCATCATCCACCCCCTGGTGGTCAGACGAGATGTCCCTGTCCTCCTGAGGCCCTGCCTGCGCCCCCCTCTGTACTCTCTCCCCCCAGAGAGCTCCTTCCGGCTCTGGTCCCCCGGGGGAGGTGAACGTCTAGCCGACATCCCGAGGCTCCCAAACTGTGGGTTTCTTCTCTGGTTTCACTGCCCTCAGCTTCAGCCCCCTTGGCCGGGCCCTGGACCTGCCCCAGACCCTGGGCCCCTCTGCTGGGGCCGCTTTGGCTGCCGGTCCACCTGCAGTTAGCTGTGCCCCATGCACCTGCGGCCTGGCTTCCCTGGTGTCTGTGCCCTTGTCCCCAGACCCTGTACGTGCGGCTACTCAGGTGCCCCCTGGGCCAGGCTCGCAGGACCCGTCCTTCCTCCTCTTCCTATGCTCCTCATCCGAGCCTGACCGTGGCGACACCGGGAGCTGACGTCCACCCTCTGGAGCAGCGTGGCCGTGCACAAGCTCAGGCGGGGGGCCGTGGCGCGCATGGGGCGGGGCCGTGCACAGGACGGGGAGCTCCAGGCTACTTCAAACCCGTGACGCTGGGCCTGCATTCCTCTGTCCTTCTGCATCGTCACAGAATCGCACTTGGACTGTGGATGTGTCAGCTCACATCCTCGACGGCAGCCAGGAGCACGTCCCATCGCGGATCACTCTGTGGCCCCCATTCGCGATTAGTGCAACTGGGCTTGGAATTCGCAGCCTCCCGCAGGCCCCACACACCTCCACTGTCTCATCTGTCAGTGTGTTTGCTGGACGGACATCTCTGCATCAGTCAAGCCCAGGACTCGAGGACCCACACCATCCAGGGGACCCCAGCGGGCACATCTTTCTGACCTGGAGTGAGTCGCCTTTGTGGGCTTGCTTCACTTGTCCTCCACGATGAAGAACCCTGGTGATTATTCTAGGATGTGGTTGTTATGGTGACAGGAAAGGGGGACCCCAGGCAGAGGTGACTGTGCCCCTCCCCCTTCCCCGTCTACCCCGCCTCCCCAACTGCCTCCCCACTCTGTGATGGTGCACCTGCCCTGGAAAGCGCTCTTCGTCTTCCGTCCCCTTCGCCATGGCTACGGTCCTGGGAGTTCTGCGGTGTCCAGGTGTGGGTACCTGCTCAGGGAGCCTCCAAACCAGCCCCGAGTTAGGGGTACTCTTCTGGCCCCTTCTACAAACATTGCTGATCCTGGTGACTTGCAGAGTCACTTCCAATCTGTTCCTTGGTAGCAGGACAGGCCCTCTGGCAGCTGCTTCCTCCCGGCCTGCTCATCGTTCTGCTCCCCGCCCCGTGGCCCAGGGTTCCTGTCAGCTCTGGGACCTGCAGGGCCCTGCCGCCACTGCCTTCCTCCACCACCTGCTGCCTCCCCGAGGCTTCTCCTGGATGACCCTCAGGGTTGCCATGGCAACGGGAGGTTGGTTCAGCCCGTAAGGCGGTGTCTTCATTAAGCTCCTCTTGAAAAGTACTCGGGCTGGAGTCTGCAAGCTGCATATTGAAGCAAGTCCTATAATGTCCAAGTAAGACTCCGGGTGAGACGCCACATCGAAATATCCTCAGAGCGTCTGAGCAAAGGTGTCCAGAGAGAGGGTCTGGCCTGTCTTCCTTTCAGGGAGGAAAATCCAGGAGCACACTTCTGTTCTCCCGGCAGCTTCGCTGGGCTCCAATACGTGACACTGCATACAGGAGGTGCTCTATTGATGCCGACTGATTTGAGTGGGCTGGCCATGAACAGCAGGCTGCCTACTGATTTAAGTGACTGGGGTGCCCGTCCTGGACTGGGGAGGTCCCCTCCCGCAGTAGTCAGCAGGAAGGTGCTAACTGCTCCTCCCGCTGTGGTAGGCAGCAGGGCCCACCTTCAAGGGAACCCCTGCAGTGGGAGAGCCAAGGCATGCACCAGATGGCTCACACATAAGGCCAACCTTTAAGAAGATTCCAGAAAAATCACAGCTTCCCCTGGGACCCTCCCCTGCTCAGAATATTCTGGTGACCTGAACTGATCATGGAGTCAGTCTGAACTGCCCAGTCTGTCTGTCAATCTGGGCTGTCTTTTCCCTTTAATTTTATTTGACCATGAAACTATTTATACTGAAGTTAAGATGGTTACAGAAGTTCTAGAACAATTTTTTACATTAAAAAGTTATATATCATTTTGTATTCAATTTATCATTTTTTAATGGTCTGTGATTTTTTGGTCCTATTTAAGAAACATCATTGCTATAAGACTACAAAGGTATTCTCACATTTCCCTTTCGGGACTTTGTAGTGTTCATTTTATTTATATTGAAATATATCTGATGTGCAACATCATGCAAGTTTAGGGTGTTGAGATACGGGAGCGAAGCTCACCATCCCAAAACGCATCTCTTTGACTTGTGGGTTAGCTTGGCCTAATTTGTTTTGTAGAAACAGAAGACTCGATGAGTTTTCTTTTTTGCCTCCCCCCTAACTGCCTGAACGAATTTACACAGAGGACCTGCTCCAGGAAGAGAGCTCTCGTGACTGTCAACTAGCGGAGAACATGGACGAGGTGCGGCCGACAGGGAGGAGCCCGGCAAGGCCTGTGCGATCAGGTCCTCTCTCAGTCCTATCGTTTCTGGATGGCCCAGCACACGTTTGTTCACCAAAGATTTTCTCTTTCCATTTCTCCTGTGAATTACCTGCCTTGCCTTTGACGCTCACACCCATAGTTCAGGATGACACGTATACCTCCTTTTGCCCAGATGTCTTTGGAATCTCTCATTTTTATGTGGATTCCCCATAGGTACATAATTAAATTTTATTTTCTCCTATTAATCTGTCCATGTCAATTTAATTCTTAAACCAGCCGAAAGAACCTTGAAAGGAGAGGAAAATGTTTCCTCCCCAACATTGGCTTGATACTTTTATATACGGCAATAAGACCGCCGTTGTAAAATTAGCGAATGTCTCTATCCTGTCACGTGCGTCCCTTTTCTTTTTTGTGGTGGGAATAATTAAGGTCTAGTTTTAATTAAAGTATAACATTATGCATACATTAAGGTATTAAAGTGCCCTAATGTTAAGCATACAGATGAATGAAACTAAATTCTCATAGATCTATGAGTCCGTGCTGCAGAGTGAGATGGGCTCTGGAGTTAGATGCTCCTCCCCGACCCCTACTCTCTTGCTTTTGAATTAGGTCTATGAGCAGTGTGGTTAAGAACAAGCGATGCCCACAGCCACTTCCGGATTAGTTTCCCATCTGGACTTTTTAAAAAATGGTGGCAAACGCCACATGATGTGAGGCATACACTCATATGATATTGTTAACTGCGTGCACACTGTCGTTTCAAAGACCTCGAGAACCCTTCATCTTGTGTGACGGAAACTCTGTACTCGCCCAACAGCCACTTCCCACGTCCCCTGGCGCCCCCGTTCCACTCTCTGCTTCTGTGGGTTTGAGTGCTTTAGATGCCTCGTCTAAGTGGACTCATGCTGTCTTCTGTTAAGTTCGGTTTCACAGAGCATAATGTCTCAAGGTTCATATCCTAGCAGGTGACAGGATTCTCTTCTTTTTAAGTGGGGAACAGTCCTGGGGAACAGTCCTGTGTGAGTATAGACCACATTTTCTTTATCTGTTCATCCACTGACAGATGCTTAGGTTGTTTCTGCCTCTCGGTCGTCGTGATCAATGCTGCTCTGAAATGGTAGCACACACATCGCTTGGAAATCCTGGTTTTCAGTTCCTTTGGACAAAACACCCAGAAGTGGGGTTAAAGCATCATATAGTAGTTCTATTTTTAAGTTTTTGAGAAAACTCCATACTCTTTAACATAGGGGCTCTGCCATTTTCCAATTCCACTCACAGTGCACGAGGGTCCTAGTTCCCCCTCACCCCCTACCTCCTTTTTGTGACAATGGACATCTTAATGGGTGCGAGGTGGTATCTCAGTGTGGTTTGGATTTGCATTTCCCTGATGCTGAGTCATGTGGAGCATCTTTTCATGCGTCTGTTGGCCATGTGGACGTCTTCCATGGAGAAATACCTATTCAGGTCCTTTTCCATTTTTTTATTGGGTTATTGTTGTCGTCGTTGTTGTTATTTTGCTATTGTAGGAGTTCCTTACACTCACGTGTTTACTTTATTGCTGACTCCCCGCACCCTTTGAGCCTCTGAGGGAGGTGACGGCTAAGTCCCTCAGCTGGTGCCAGGGGGTGGGCTCTGGCTCCTTCTCATTGAAGTCCAGGGCAGGGTGAGCAAACTGTCCTGGCGAGCGCATCGAGAGACCCAGGGGCTGGTCACAGGGTCCCAGGCCGGCTGGCCGTGCTGCTCTGGGCTTCCAGCTGACGTCGCTGGGCCGTGATCACAGGCGGTGGCTTTTGCGTTCCAGGGGTGGGGCCTCTGCCCGGCGCTGACATGCTGAAAGCTTCGCGGGGCCAGGGCAGCGGCTGCGGAGGAGGGAAACTGCGATGACGCCTCCGTAAGGCAGGTGTGCGAGATCCTCAGTGGAACATGTGGCTGGAGGCTGGAGGCCGGCAGGGGTGGGGGAGGGCGGGGCCCGAACTGGTACACAGCCGTGGGTGCAGCGGGGTTTCGGGGTCCCGGGTGGTTCTCTCCTTCGTGTTGGAAACGGCAGCTCTCCATCCAGCCTGGCGGTGCCTCGCACCCAATGTGCCACCGTCTAATAAGCAACTTCCTGGACTAACATCTCAGCTCCGGTGAGGCCCTCTTTCGAGTCCTGGGTTTGATCAGATGTTTTGCTGAGAGGAGCAAGGCAGAGAGAGCACCTCCACCAGAGAGAGCCGGCAGGGACAGACCCTCCTTGTCTGGGGAGGCAGGTATCATGCAGAGAGTATTTGCCCCGTAACACTTATGTTTGCGGTTGTAAAAGTGAATTGATTCGTTGCAGAAATATTGGAGAAGACAAAAAACAATAAAGAAGAAAATAAAAATAACCCATAAACTGCAACAAGCCGGGGCATTTACATACCAGGCTTGTCTCGACGGCTTCACGACCAGCAGGTCTTTGAGTCCACCATGCGGAATCTTAAAAGTCCACAGAGACGCCTTAACTGGCTTCACTGTGCCCGACGCCCAGACGGCCTCGGGTGCACATCACTGTGTCACGTCTGCGTCCTGGAACGTGGCTCCCATCCTGGGGACAGCAGGCAGATGTACGCTCCGAGGACCGGAAGGGGTGAGGAGACTTCGACTGTCTAGGTCTGGCTCACCGGGCACTGTCCCCCCCCAACAGCCTGTTGAATGTTAGCTATCAGTGTTGTTAGTGTTACTATCATTGGCGCTCAGTCGTGGGGTGGGACTCACACAGGTCTGCGGTCTGGTTCAACGGTTACCGAACTCACTCTCAGAGTCCGAGGTCGTGTTAGGGCAGCGAGAGTGCCGGGGAGCTTTTCGTCCTACGGGATTGCGCCGGGAGCGGGGGCAGCCATTCGGGTAAACAGTGGGACGCGTTCTGGGACAGAGGGGCAGCAGAGGCGGAGGCCGCGGGCAGCGTCCCCAGGCCAGGCTGGGCAGGGGGCAGCGGAGCCCGCCTGCCTGGCTGTCCTCCCAGCGTGACAGTACTTGTGCGCTGCTGCCCGCCGTGCGTCTGGGCTATTTTGGGAACGGTTCTGCGATGGTTTTGCCTCCACGAGTGCCGGGAAACGTCTCTCCTGCCCTGCAGTGTGGCCCCTGATGTTCCCAGAGACACTAATTGGAAGGCAAGTGCTCTCTTCCCTGCGGAAGGAAATGTCAGTTTCTAATAATATTCTGTTATTAGGCCGCATCAGTTCCTGCCTGGACAATTCCGACGCCTCATCGCTGGCCTTCCGGCCGCAGCTCCCGCAACACGGAGGACTCAGCAGCCCGGCGGACGTGCTCCCAGCGCCCACGTGGGGACCGTGCGTGCCCTGTCCCCACCGCTTCGGACTCCGTGGGGTCAGAGGTCTTGCCCTTGGGGCGGGGGGATGAGCCACCAAGGGCTGTGACACGGATTTCACTAGATTTCAAGCTGCTCCGGGTCCCGTTGAGTTCTTTGTGCCACCCAGGAAAGGAGCCGCCACCCTGGCCAAGGTCACTGCCACTAACCATGAGGTCGAAACTGGGCTGCTGTCACCGGAAGGGGGCAGGGAAGGAGTGCTGGCCGCAGAGCCGCCCACCGGCTCCGAAGTAGCCCGATTTCGATGACAAATGAGCAGGTGTTACAGCCACAGCCTGAGAAGGGCTCAGGCTACAAGGTCACCCGCGAGAGACCCCTCAGATCTGAGGACAGGCTCACTCAGAGTGGGGGGGTCCCGGACGCACAGGGGGAGCAGACAGCGAGGGCAGGCTGTGACCTCCAGATATGCTGTGACAGCAAAGCGAGGGTCACCCATCACCTTCTTGAAAGCTCCGGAAAGCCGTGGAGGGTGCTCTCGGAACATGCACATGGCCCTGGGCCGAGCCACACCGGCCATGGGTCCCCCGCCTGCAGGGCTGAAGCACAGCCCCAGCTGTGTGCACAGGGCACTGTCGGCTCGGCCCTCCTCTCAGGGAGTCTCCGTGGCTAGGGAGCCAGTTCGCCAACAGGCACGGCCCCTCCCGGCATAGCCTGCATCTGGTGACGGGGTGACCTGGGGCTGGAGGATCTGGTCCCCTCGCCCAGTTTGGGAAACCTCTCGAGGGACATCTGAGCTGCTGAACCTCCCACAGGACTGGCCGAGGCCTCCTCTGACACATCCGTTCAACCCTTCCTTCTGCCCGTCCCACTTCCTCCCTCAGCCACGCGGGCCGACCTCCGGTGTCCATCCACCCAATCCCCGCGCGCGGGCATCTGTCTGTCCGCGAGGTGGCCTCCTGGGAGCACATCCTGCCCCGGCCCCTGCAGCCCCCCCTTCATCCCGCTGCTCCGATGGGGCCCCATCTGGGCCCACGGGCATGCAGGCCACACCTTTGTCTGTCCCAGCAAACAGTATGGGGACCAGTAGGCGCTACAGACATTCCTGGGATGAAGTGATCGTTTGCTGCAACTTGCACGGCTCACTCGAATCTCCATCTGATTAGCAGTTGCCTCATAAACGCCTTCATCAGGCCGTCCCTGTATGTGTCCATTTTACCTAAAATGCTAAACTCACAAAAGCTCTTTGCAAGCCATCAGCTGGCAGAGGTGGGACGGGGCGGGCGGGGCCCCTGCCGGGCCTCTGGCCGGTCGCTGGGCCAGTCGGTGTCCTTCCTTCATTTCCCCACCTACATCCTAGAAACCTCTTCTTCCGAGCAGCGCAATGTGCTTCCCACTCCACACAGGTTTCCGTGCTCATCTTAATTGGAAATAATCACCACAAATTGGATTTCTGTTCAGCGCCTCCCACACTTGCCTATTAACTCCGGCACGTTAACAAATACCAGAACACTCCTGTAAAAATATTTCTCCCTCGGAGAACGTTGCTCCTCGTTGCAGCCTCCTCTGTTTAATGCCATCTGACGGGAGCTGACTGTAGACTTAATTATGCTTTTACTGAAACCTGCCATGTGTCTGTCAGACACGCAGTGGGAAGAACCAGATCGAGGGAGACGGTGTGCGAGGCAGTGCTGCGGAGCAGAGGCTGACTCTCCGTAGATGTCACGAGACAAGAGAAGGCACATCAGCGAAGGACAAAGCGGTCGCGTTCAAATAGATGCAGATTGCAACCTCCAACTGTAAGTTTGAAGGGTGTCACCAGAGATGGAAGTTTCTCGAATTCAGGGCAGGGGTTTCTCCACCCCTGGGAGGCAGCGTGTCTACCACATGAGTCACTGTGACACCTCTATTTGGAGGGAACAGATGGGGATCGGTGGGTGGGAAGCCTGGGAGAAACGTGTGGAACGTACCTTCCAGATCAGGGATTCTAAGCGGGGGAGACTCGTGGCAGTGTCTGGGGACATTCTTGGTTGTCACAGCCTGGGGGGGAGAGGGGAGGTGCCACTGGCATCTGGAGGGGGAAGCCCAGGGAGGCTTCGAAACATCCTACAGGACCCAGGACAGCCCCCAACACAGGGACACAGGACAGCCCCCAACACAGGGACACAAGATGGCCCCCAATACAGGGACACAGTATGGCCCCCAACACAGGACACAGGACACAGGATGGCCCCCAACACAGGGCACACAACAGCCTCCAACACAGGACACAGGACGGCCCCCAACACAGGGACACAGGATGGCCCCCAACACAGGACACAGGACACAGGATGGCCCCCAACACAGGGCACAGGATGGCCCCCAACACAGAGCACAGGATGGCCACCAACACAGGGAACAGGACACAGGACGGCCCCCAACACAGGGAACAGGACACAGGATGGCCCCCAACACAGGACACAGGACACAGGATGGCCCCCAACACAAGACACAGGACAGCCCCCAACACAGGACACAGGACACAGGATGGCCCCCAACACAGGACACAGGACGGCCCCCAACACAGGACACAGGGCACAGGACGACCCCCAGCACAGGGTGATCTAGTCCGGAAGGTCTCTCGTGCAGGGGTTGGGATCTGCTACAGACGCACGGGCCCTCCCCTTCTTCGTCCCGTATCGCTGGGAACAGAGGAACTATTCGGTTTTCCTCCGACCACATTCTCTGTGTTTGACTGGCCATCGGAACAGTATGTATCATCACTCTGTGCCGTTTACAATACAGCTCCTCTAAAAACGGTTGGGAAATTCAGGTCAAAAATGCAAACAAAACCAGAAGTTGTATATCAATATCGATGAAAATTTAATTTAAGGCAAAAGGAGAAAGACAAAGGGGGAACTTTATAAAGATAAAATTTAAAATTCCCCACAAACATATGGCTCTTTTAAATCCTTAAATACTAAGTAAAATAACATCAACGTAGTTTTTTTTTAAGCTGCCAAACAGGATGGGGGGTGACTAGAAAGACAGTGCAGCCCATCTTACACTTCACAGAGAGCGTGTGAGCAGGGGAGGGGCAGAGAGAGCGAGACACGGAATCTGAAGCAGCTCCAGGCTCCGAGCTGTCAGCACAGAGCCCGACGCGGGGCTCGAACCCACAAACTGGGAGCTCATGACCTGAGCCGAAGTCGGACGCTCAACCGACTGGGCCACCCGGGCGCCTCTGCAAACATGACTCTTACACGCACTGGGAAACCAAAAGTTCATTTGAGTCGCTTTCTTTGCGATTTGCTTTATCGCGGCGTTCTGGGACCTCCCTCCAACACGTCCACGTGAACACCTAAGCGGAGACGTTATCTCGGTTCACGGTGGCTTTAGCAGACCGCCCTCCATAACACAGGTACGGATGTTACGAATGATGATGAACTCTGCACCCTGACAACAGACAATTCATGTCTTTTCAGGAATCTATGGAGCTTTTATTTGAAAATATAATTAATATTCCTATGACAGTAAAACACAGAAATAGTGCAGAGCGTATTGCCCGATCCAATGCAATCAAACTACAAAGACAAAAACATAAGTAAAAAACCTAGGTCTGCTGGGGTTTTCATCTCCTTCTTAAACAACTCTGTGTCAAAAAGGAGACCAAACTGAAGTTCTAGCGCTGTGCTGCCCAATATGGTAGCAATTAGCCACCCGTGGCACCTGAGACGTGGCTACTCTGCGCTGAGGTTGCTGTGGTTGTGAACACGCTAAATTCGTGAGACTTCAAATGAAAAAACAATGTAAACTATCTCATGAGTATTTTTATTATTGATTGCATGTTTAAATGATAATATCTGGGGCATTTGGGGTTAAATATATCGTTAAAATTAAGTCTACCCATTTCTTTTTCTTTTACTTTTTAAATGTGGATATCACACACTTAAAAATGACAGATGCTGGGGTGCTTGGGTGACTCAGTTGGTTAAGCGTCTGACTCTTGATCTCAGCTCAGGTCTTGATCTCAGGGTCATGAGTTCAAGCCCCGTGTTGGGCTCCATGCTGAGTGTGGAGTCTACTTTACAAAATGACAGATATTGTCCTGTTATATATTTATTAGCAGATCTGCTCTAGAATATGAATAGAGATAATGCACCGTGATGTAGTAAACACTATGTATCAAACCCTATAGAATGGGGCTAATGTAGTATTTGGAAGATAAAAATTTATTAGCTGAAATATTTACACTACTCAATAAGGATGAGATGAAGTAAAATTAAACAATTAATTCAAGAATTTAGAAAAAATATAATGAAACAAACCTAAGAGGGAAAACACTAAGGAAGAGAAAAGCAGAAAGCAATTAAGTAGAAAAACAAAAACATAAAAAGTGATACATGATTCAAGAACATAAACTCAATATTGGCTGAAAAAATTATTAAAACATGATAAGCCACAACATAGCCTATTTTTTATTGAAATTATTATTGGCACACAGTGTTGTGCTCGTTTAAGGTGCGGACACGTCTGCACAGCACTCAGCACGACAACGTTTTTAATGTTTACTTTTGAGAGAGACAGAGAGAGAGAGACAGAGCACAAGTGGGGGAGGGGCAGAGAGAGAGGGAGACAGAGGATTGGAAGCAGCTCCAGGCTCTGAACTGTCAGCACAGAGCCCGACTCGGGGCTTGAACCCACGAACCGTGAGGTTATGACCTGAGCTGAAGTCGATGCTTAACCGACTGAGCCCCCCAGGCGCCCCGCTATTGTTTTTTCAATGGAGAAATCTCAAACAACACTTGAACTGAGGAAAGGGGGAGGACTCAAGACTTCAAGGATGATTATAGAGTATATAGCCTCTATGGTTAAATATTAGAAAATCTGGATAAAATGCATACTTTTCAAAAAATATATATAAATCTTCAAATGTACTAAAGAAGAGTCAGACTGTGGGAGAAGTTGAGAAAAGGTGTCTGAGAGCCACCCAGACAAGGAGAATCTCACCCAACGCTTGACCAAACCAGATGCAAAACGAGAAAGAGAAAGAAAAGCAAAGCATCAGGTCAGTCTCAGTGGTGACAACCCATGCAAAACCCCTAAGAAAGTACATCAGCAAGGAGACCTCGGAAGGCATTAAAAGAAAGATGCACAAAGAGAAGTAAATCCCAGGCCTGCATGGGTGGCTCAACATGAGAACATCCTAGGCTTACGAACGCACTTGCTATGAACCGGGCTTCGGTGCGGTCTTTTTCAAGTGGCTGAGTGGACACTGACGGAGACTTTGGTCACACGAGAAGACAGTATTACCCCCCCCACCCCCGCCACCAGAAAGCCAGCATGACCTGACGTAAAAAGCCGGAACGTGAGAACCACGTAAGAGGCACAACACTCGCACAGGAAGAGGCATCTGGTTGTGAAGTTTATGCCCAAATCAAAGCTTTACTATTATGAATAATAACCAGTTAGAGATCGGGTGGAAGTGAAGATACCCTTTGTCACTAGAAACAAAAAATTACTTAAGGACAAATGTAATAAATGTTAGGGCTCTGTGCTGAAAGCTTGAAATTCCTATTAAAAGCCATAAAAATGATTTTAATAAGTGAAAAGCCTCCCTTGTTTTCCTTTGGAAGACTCTTTGGTGGGACACTTTCAATCCCCGAATCTGTAATTTCAGTGCGTTCCCAATCCAATTCCAACAGAACTTGGTTTGGAGTACGAGAAATTAAAACTAGATTTTTGTCTGACAGAATAAACACAGAATCGGGATCAGATAAAGTTCTGACAAAGAATAAAGGATATACCAAGACATTGTTGGGTATTAAAACTTTGGCGAAGGCCACAGACACTTAAAACAAGATAATTTTAGAGCAGGAGGAAGCAAGAGATCACGGAGGGGGATAGGGAGTCCAGAAACGAATCGAGTACATGTGGGAATCGAGCACTTGATTAAAACGGCATCATTAAATTTATCTGTAAGAATTTAATAAACCTTTGGGAAAACTGGTTAGTTATTTGAAAGAAAAAATTTGGATTTCTTACCTTATTTTTCCTATGCAAATAACCTTTACATGGATCCGAGAGTTAACTATGAAACCGGAACCACCGAAGATAAATTAAAGGACTAGTTACAGACGACTCTGCACAAGTCAGTGGGAACAGGTCCAAACGCTTAGGCTGAGTCGGCTTCCAAGGGAGGCCCCGTTCAGGTGTGTGGTGGAAGCCCTAGGGGGCGGGTCTCCCCAGGGACCCGTGGGTGGAAGGCCTCCTACCCGGTGAGTCCCGAATCCAGTTGAGGTCTGGGGGTGGGCAGGTGGGACGCATGTCCCAGGACAAGGCTGGCCCTGAAATGTCCTCCATCCATCATCCTCTGTCAAGGCCGCCTGTGGCAGAAATGCAAACGATAAATACCAGGCCCCCAAACTTGGCAGTATCCGTGTTCAAAAGACACCTTAAAGCAGACAAACAGGCTGTCAAGAAGGGCTAGAAACCAAGCAGTTGGAGAAGAGGTCGCCACAAGCACTCAGGACACTGGACGCACACACACCAGGGTCTCTGGGAAATCCACAGCGGGCAGACTGGGCGCGGGAGCAGAATGTGGCCGCTGCTTCGGCACAGACCCGCCGAGGGAGGCCGGGGGCCGGGCGGAGAAGCCTCCGGGCTCGGACACTACAGGGCAGGGGGCCAGAGCCGGGCCAGCAGCGCTGTCGTGAAGACACGACTTTCAACGGGGGGCAGACCTGGCAAGGGGTCGTATGTGAGCGACAAACGGCCATCGTTCTTTCCTGCCTTCTTCCTGCACTTTACTGGTGAGGAGGTGTTGGAGGAATGAAAAGGCAGTAGGGTTGGCCTTGTGTGTGCATGTGTGCGCGTGCACATTTGTGTGCATGAGCGTGCACGTGAATGTGTGTGTGTGTGTGACTGAGTACCTGATTTTTCAAACCTCATAGGATTTAGACACAAGTTCCTAGAAGCGTTAGCCCAGCAAATCATAATCCGGAACTCCAAACTTCTCTTGGAATTTGACAAAAGAGCACAGTTAGAGGAATAATGGCTAAGAATGAGAGTCCTAGGGAGGATGGGGGGAGCAGGGGAGGGAGAGTTACCCGCCGCGCATAAAAAACAATTTTACAGCGACAGTGGTAAAACCGCGGGAGCGCAGATGCGAACAGAAGCCATCCGCGGACCACGCAGAAGACGATCAAGAAGGAGATCGAAGAATGAGAAGGACAGACGTGCGGTGAGCCCCACACCCGTGAGCCCCACAGAGGGGAAAGTCACTCAGGCCATCACGTCGGAAGACTGAGGATTGAACCGGAAAGAGGAATTAGATCGTGCCTTATTCTACTCACCAACATTAAAGTTAAACCTTTAAACATGAGGAATCACAGAGAACCCAGTGCAGTCAGAATTTGCCACACTTCTTCGGAAGCAAGAATGGGGGGGAAGGGGACAGCACCCGCTGAGTGTCCTGTGCCCCACAAGGGCACGTCCTTGTCTGCTTATTGCTTACAACAATCCTGAGGGACAGGTGTTATCCCCAGCCTTCAGATAAGGAAACTGAGGCATGGAGAAACCCGGATACTTTCTCGAAGTCAGATGGGGAGCAAGCACAGCACCTCACTCTGTCGGACTCCACGCCCTGTACTGCCGACCACTGCCCTCCGCCCCGGGTGCGGCGGGGGGACACCCGGATCAGAAGATGAAGCCTAACGCCCGTCCGGTCCTGGGATGGTGGGCGAGGAGCAAGTCAGCACCACGGTCGGGCGCGGGCCCAGCTGCCCTGTGGTACAGACTGGCCAGGAAAAGGGGGGTGGTAAGTGCATCCCAGGCACCGCCTGCCTGGAGCGGACTCAGGGACAAGTAGCTGGGTCCCAGGAAAGGTGGGGATGGTTGGTGGGGACACTGGGGGAATATACAAGCCACAATTGGTGGTCCAGCCCGACTCGCTCCTGAGGCCTCCCCTCCCGCGTGCCCACCTGCAGCCCCAGCTCCCTTTTCCAAGAAGCCCGGAGAAGCCATGCGGCGCATCAGGGGGCGGACACCTGGGTTAACGGCTTCTGCCACCTCATAGATGAAGGTGCTGCCCGGTAACCTGGCTCCTCTGGGCCCTTCGCTTCCGCGTTTGTGCGTCAGGAGAGCGGTGCCCGCCTCGCGGAGCTCGCGTGCGGAGTAGACGGCGCGAGCCGGTCCGGGAAGCAGGGCAGGGAGGGAGTGAACACGCTCATTTGCTCGATGTGTGTATTTCCTCACCAGCCCTGCGGGCGGCTGAAGGCCCGGCGGAAGGGGCTGTATCTCTCCCAGGCAGACAAGTATCTCCCTTTTTCTATCCTCTGCGGTTGAAACCTCCCAATTTGGGAAACTGGGTCAGGCCACATCACTGGGCATTAATTATGAGTTGTGATTCCAGCAAACCCGGGGGAAGCTGAGGGAACGTCCGGCACCTGCAGCCACAGACGCGCCTCAGGTGAGAGCACCATAACCTTCCGTAATCTTCCAGCTGCGTGGATCCGGGCGGCCCGCAGAGAACTGCTCAGGCCCATGACTGTGTGTGTAACCTGCTTCCAAGGAAGGTCATGTCATCCCATCTTGTGGATGAGGAAACTGAGGCTCCAGGAGCTGCCGCACGTGCTTGTCGACCTTGTCACAGATTTCAAGGACGAAGCCGTGGGCTGTCCTACCTGCCTGACTCCCCGGAAGCCCTCGGGTGAGGTGCTGAGGCTCCCAATTGTAGACTGCACCCACCCCCATTCCAGAGGAAGGAGACAGCACCCGGATCCCGCAGGCTCATGAGGCCGTGGAGCTGTGGCCATAAGACCGCCGCGTCCCGGGGCCTGGCCGCACAGCCGGGATGCTGTATCTTACTCGCGAGCTGTGCGCGTCTGGCCAGAGGGTGTGACCTGGTCCAGCCCAGGGGTAGGAGTGATGGCGTTTACGGAGAGACGGAGGACGCACAGGTGAGGAAGAACGTGCTGTTTATTGATCACCTACTATGTGCCACGTCCGTACGTTAGCCACAATGCCCACGGCGTTTAGTGAGCCTATCACTGTTCTTCCCCTTACACCGCGGGTGGGGGAGACACAGCTCAAAGTGGGCAGTTGTCTGGGACGGGCAGGCGGTGTCCTGTTCCGTGTACTGTGAGCCCAGGCCCCTGTCATCAAGGCTCCCGTGACCAGCTGAGCTCCGATACCGTCTCTGCTTTCTCGCAGAAATGAGTCACGCCTTTGGGTGGGGCTGCGCTGGGAAGCCCAGACACAGAGTTCCCACGCGGAGAGCCGGTGTGGACGGCCAGGCCCCTCCCGCATCCTGCACATGTGTAGGGGGGAGGACCACCGGGGAGAGCCAGCCTGGGGTCTGCAGCACAGGCTGCCATAAAGACCCCGCGCTGGCCCCCCCTTGGACCTAGGACCTGCTACCTGCAGGGACAGGGCGCCAGGGCTCTCTGCTGCCCCAAGGCGGCCGCCCCTTCCCAGCCTGCCTCTCACTCCCGCGACTCCTGGAGGAGGGAGAGGCTGACCCACTGGTGAGACCGTGCCTGCCAGCCCTTCCCAGGGTCCTCCTTTGTCCCCGCCCACGTGCGCACAGGCTTTCTTCCTGGTGCCCTCAGCCCTGCCCTGGGCGGGACACGCCTGTCTGTAGTTTGAGGACGGGACAGGAGGCCCAATCCAGAGGAAAGAAAAGAACAGGGAAACCAGGGGCGCCTGGACGGCTCCCTCGGTTAAGCCTCAGACTCTTGATTTTGGCTCGGGTCCTGATCTCACAGTTTGTGGGTTCCAGCTTGGCATCGGGCTCTGTGCTGGCAGCTTGGGGCCTGTTTGGGTCTCTCTCTCTCTCTGCCCCTCCCCTGCTCACACCTCTCCCTCTCTCAAAATAAATAAATAAACTTTAAAAAAAGCATAGGGAAGCCAGACTGTGGCGGTGGAGTCAAGGCCTTTCCCAGCAGAGACTTCCCAGGTGTGGAGCGGACCCTTCCACGTTCCCTGGTTGCGGCGCTGGGGACCCGCAGAAGGGGCCACACTGACGTCCCTCTCTGCGGTTAACAGACGCCCTGGAATCCAACACGGGAAACCAGGGAGAGGAGAGAAGGAGCAGAGGCGGCGCAGTCGCACACCCGTTCCAGACTCCCGAGACGCCCGGCTACACGCCCCTGCTCGGGAACCCTCACCCTTCACCCGTACATCTGGGGGAGCCTGAGGTCAGACTTGGGCTCCACCCACCCTCCAGGCCCCACCTACCCCTCAAGGTTCTTCCCCCTCCAAGGTCCTCCAGGGTCCTCCCACTCCAGACCCCACCTCCTGGCTCCTCCCCTTCCAGGCCCCTCCCCCATGGGCTCCACCCCTCCAGGCCCCTCCCCCCACGGGCCCCACCCCTCCAGGCCCCTCCCCCACGGGCCCCACCCCTTCAGGCCCCTCCCCCACGGGCACCACTCCTCCAGGCCCCTCCCCACGGGCTCCACCCCTTCAGGCTCCTCCCCCTAGGAGCCTCCCCCACAGGCTCCACCCACTGGTGGGCACCGAAACCGCTGACCAGCTCCCGCGTCCGTGCCAAGGTTCAATGACAGAATGTGGCAGGACGGTGAGGTCCCCTCGCTCAGCCCGCATCTGGCTTTCTCGTTTTGCTCCTGGAGCAGCGTCTCCCCAACTTGGCGCCGTCTGGGCCACGATGCACGTTCTGGGCAGCCCTGCCCGAGCCCTCTCTGAGCACCTGGCGTTCGGCCACTGGCAGGGCGGGCGAGAGGCCACGCCGCCGCGGCCTCGCTCCGTGTCTGCGGCCCTGCCCTCCGCTCTCCTGAGAGTCCTACGTGGTTCGCGCGGCTCGTGCGCTCCTCCATAGCGCATCCGTGCGGGGCCTCCGGGCTGCTGACCGCCCGAAGCAGGAAACCGACGTGCACGCAGTCGGGGCGCAGGGCGGTGACCCCAGTGGAAGGGAGGCGTCCAGGCCGCTGAGGGGCAGCGAGGGGCAGCCAGCAGACCGGCGCTGGGGCGGCAGGAGTTGGGCCTGGGGCATGAGCTCGCCACATGCATCAAACCTGCCCTTTTATCTGCAGGCGTCGGACAGCCACGGAGGGACAGCCACGGAGGGACAGCCACGGAGGGACAGCCACGGAGGCCGGGGAGGGTTTGAGAAAAGACGCTCCTTGTGTGCCTGTGAGCGGCCCTTCCCGACTTAGGGGGCCGAGCCCGTCCTGGCTCGCCCAGGACTTTCCTGATTTTAGACCGACAGTCCCCAGACCTGGGAACCCCAGACAGGCAGGCCTGTCTACTTGACCTGTCGGCTGCCAGGACCGCCTGGATTATTATTCCATAAGCCTGTTCGTTGTCGACTGAGCGGCACAAATTACACCGCGCACAATCTTTTTGTAATAAAGGCACCGATGCGTTATCGGCAAACACTTGAAATCCGCTGCCGTGTGGGGATTTCTTTATATTTTTAACATACAGCTCAAGCTTCAGCAGGAGGACCAGGAAAATGGAGAAGTGAGACAGAGACAGCGCTTTGGGGTTGAGCAGCGAGGGCACCGGCGGAGGTACAGGGCACGAGCCCCTGCGGGGCTGAGGTTGGAGGGCTGGCGTGGCCACAGGGCTCCGCGGGCCAGGCCAGGGGCTGTCTCACCACCTCGGGGAGCCACGCAGAGGAGTGTCACGGCTGGATCAGAAGGTTCACATGGGTGAGTGTGGGAGAGCTGCTTAGGGTGGGGGTCGCTCGAGCCTAGGTAGGAGGTGGAAGACCATTCCGGGGCTGCCGGGAGCGTGCAGGTGAGAAGGGGGCCGTTTAGGAGGGACGGACAGGACTCTGCTGTCGAGGATGATGTGTGGTGGGGGGAGACCGGGACTTAAGGAGGAAGGCGGCTTCTGGGGGAGATGCTGGGTTTGCTTCCGGACGTGCTGTGTGGGCCCTGGGACCTCCGAGTGGAGACACCCCGCAGGCAGAGGATGTCTGGAAGGAGAGAGAGATTTGGCTATCATTGGCCTCCAGGTCTGAGGTGCCTAAAGCAGGCGGGTGTGAGCGGAGAGGTGGCCCCAGCCCCAGCAGGGGTGGGAGGGGGCGGGCTGATTTTCCGCCTCCCTGGGACCCATCCGGGAGGACCATCCTTTCTTGTGTGACCCAGTTCCAGAGAAGATGACACTAATAATACCCAGTCACCTCTTTGGACTGTGAGGAGTCAGGAGCTGATGTTTGCTCTGGGCTCGTTATGAAATAGCCCGTCCGGAGGCACGGCTCGCTCGTCCTTCCTCTCCCCTCCCAGGATCCTGGAACTGTCTGCAGCCGCCCACACAGCCCTGGTCTTCCTCCAGGTGTCCGAAAGCCTGGGTCCGAGCACCTCTCGAAAACAATTACCTTAATTGGCAGCACTGTCTTCAAACGGTCCCGGCTACAAGAATGCTCCCTCGGAGTCTGTTGCTATTTCTAGCTGAGAAAGCGAATACAGAGCAAGCGCGGCCCCGGGGACTGAGCAGCTGCGTGCCGTGTGACCGAGGACGTCTCCCTCTCTGAATTCCTGTACGACCGGGAAGGTCGTTTGCGCCGAACAGTGGAGACCCAGCCCAGATGCGCCGGCTGCACCAGTGCATGGGTCAGAAATACAAAAATGTGTTTCCAAACAAGGAGTTAAAAATGGTAATTCTCATGAGCTTGCCTATTCATTCCATAACTGACCCACTGGAGGTCAGGCACGGTGCCCGTGCGGGCCGAGAGGTGGGGAGGGGACACAGGACAGCCCCTCTTAGGACTCCGAGGGAGATACATGGGGGCAGGAGCTGCAAAGTGGGAGGTGTGGGCAGAGGACCAGGGAGGCAGGGAGGCCGGGGCGGAGGCTGTCCCGACTGTCCCTGGCCCCGGCTTACGGCGTTCCTGCAGGATGTGCCCGGCCCGCGTCTACGTCTCTAAGAAGAGCTGCCGAATCGCCCCGAGCACCGCCCTGCATGGGGAGCACCCCATCCTGGGAGGGCACAGACCTTGCTTGTTCCTCCAGCATCAGCGGGAGATTTCCCGATGTCGGAGCGCTGGCTCCTCTGCTGCGCCCGAACTATTTTTAACCGCCTGTCGCCATGGCAGCCTGGGAGCCGCTGGGAGAGATGCAGCCTTCCTGACAGCGCTCAAGGCGCAGCTGCCCTCTGTCTCCCTTAATCCCCGCTCCAGCGCCAGATAATCCGCATTAGCCCTGCCTCCTCCTGCAGGCAGCCTGGGGCGTCCTCCTCATCTGCAAAGGAGGGATTTTAATTAAAAAGAACCCAACCCAAACCCAAACGCCTCCCTTCCTGAGTCTCCGGGGGGGGGGGGTCAGATCACGTCAGGAACGCGTGAGAGTCCCCGTACGCCCCTGTTAGGTTCTGTCGCCAGAGTCTTAGCCCCACTTCTGCCCTTCATGCCTGCTAGCATCCTGCGGAGTCCGCAGGGTAGGAAAGAGACGGCATCATGTGCTGGTTGACAGATGGTCTTGTCCTTGCTCCTTGCCCCCACATTCGCCCCCCCTTTCCAGACCCGAAGGCCCCCCAGGAGAGCCACGGCTTCTGTCCTGCCTGGTCCTCACATCCCGAGGGCAGACACCGCCGTCTCTCCCCCGCTGTGCCCGGCCTGCGGAGACACAGACACCTGATTCATAGTTGATGACTGAGGGAAGGAAGGAACACAGGGTCAGCTGGGAGGGCAAGTGCGCTATTGTGGTTTATAATAAGAGCCACATATTTGGTCTCCGTCCTGAACCCAGCACACAGCTCCTAAAACCCATGGAATTTCCCAGGTGGTGTGAGTAAGAAAGTGTCTGTCGTTCTGGAACGAGCTGCCTCTGGACCCACTGCTGAGGGTCCCCTAAACATGGGAACACAAGTGTGATGGGGGTTGGAACTCTCAGTGTCTTCCCTCCCCCACTCCGGGGATGCGAAGGCGGTGGAGATGGAGTTCAGTCACCAGTGGCCAGCGATGTAATCAATCATGCTCATGCAGTGAAGCTTCCAGAACAATCCCAGAAGGACAGGTTTCAGAGAGCTTCCTGGTGGGTGAGCACCCGGCATGGGGGGGTCATGGAGGCCCCGCCCCCTTCCCCACACCTGGCCTCAGCACCTGTTCCTTCTGGTGGCTCCTGAGTTACAACCTTTTATAACCAGGAATCTCGTAGGTGAAATGTCTGAGTTCTAGAGCTGCTCTAGCGAATTTATCAAACCCAAGGAGGGGCCATGGGGGCCTCCGATCTGTAGTCTGTGGGTAGGGGTGCAGGTTGGACTTGTGACTGGCGTCTGAAGTGGGGGCAGTCTGGCAGGACTGAGCCCTTAGCCTGCGGGAGGCGACGCTGCCTCGGGGTAGATGGTGGCAGAAGGGAGTGGAGCTGTGGCCCTCCCAGCTGGTGTCAGGGGACTGACTGGCGTGGACAACACCCCCCACTTGCCGGAATGGGGTGCAGAAATACAGCAAGCCAGGGGGCTGCCTCTGAGAGAGGCTTCCCCAGTGAGGAAGGACTGAGTCAGGGCAGAGGGAGGAGGAGGACCCCCCCTGAGGGTCTCAGATGTAATCCTCACATTGTCTGCACTTTACAGAAAAGGAGGCCGAGGCCAGAGGCATGAAGAGGGGGTGCAGCCCTGGCCAGTTTGCGAGGGGCTGAGCGAGCTATGCGCTCCTCATGGTTTGGCTTAGAAGCTCTGGCTCTTTCCTTTTTGCCTGGCCCCGGAGGAGGAAGGGAGTCGGGTGGGGAGGGGGCAGTAGTGAGCACTACCTGGGAGCACCGAGCATTGGGCAACGGCCCAGGGGCAGGTGTGTGGGCAGGTGCATCTCGCAGGGGAGAGGTGCACAGCTTCACCAGGTTCTGCGAGGGTCCTCAGGCCTGGAGAAGGGCCTCCCTCTGTGGGCAGAGCTTCCTGGGAAACGCAGAGCTCGGCTCAGGACAAGGAGCAGAAAGCTGCCTCTGAACGCGCCCCCATCCCCCACAGCACACTTGTGTCGGGACATCTGCCCCCCCATCCCCCACAGCACACCTGTGT
>CM053560.1:136734505-136753506 GCA_028646485.1 Cryptoprocta ferox | reverse complement strand
CCGAGGGATGGGGGGCAGCAGCGACTGGGCACAGAACCCTGCTGTGGGCTCGCTGTCCCTGCTGGTTCCCATGGTCCACTTTCCCCACAGGGCAGGACGGGTCCTGGCTCCTGCTGGGCACCCTCGGGCATCAGGAACCCAGGACCGGCTCACTCACAGCCCGAGGGATGTGCAGGGCTTCTCCGGCCCCCACCCTGCACGCCTCCCCTACAGCCAGCCTCGCCCAGCCTCTCAGAGGAGGTAGGGCCAGCGAGCGGGCTGGGACGTCCACGGTGACTTTCTGGCCGGCGCGTCCTGGAGGAAACGTGCTGTGCCCGAGAGTCTTACCCGGCCTCCCGGCCCATCAGCTGGAGAGGCTTTAAGACCATTCTCCATGCCTGGGCTCCCCTCCGTCCGGTTCAGCATCTCCTGAGGGTGGACCCAGGTAACTCGGCGGCGTGCTGCCGTCCTGGGCTTCGGGGCCCCGGGGACGCCCCTTTCCTGAGCCAGCAGGCCTGGAAGTGGCCTGAGGTTCTGTGTCGTCGCTAACAGCCTCCCAGGCGGTGCCGTGGCCGCCGGAGCCACGGAGAGCAGGGTGCGGGGCGGAAGGCGCTGGGCGGGCTGCGGGAGCCGGCGGGAGGCTCTGGTGGCCACGACCTCTGGGCTTGGGTGACCCGAAGGCCGGCTTCTCCATCCACGCAGGACGTGAGTTGGGCAAGGTGTCATTGCCTCCAGCCCAGCCCGGCCTCGTCCCAGGGGTGCGGACAGCAGGTCTGAGGTCCGCTTCTACCTGCTCACGGGGCTCACGGGGGCATCATGGGGGCTCATGGGGGCATCACAGGGGCATCATGGGAGCTCACAGGGGCTCACGGGGCATCACGGGGGCGGGGCCTTCAGTTCCCAGGACTTCGTGAGCCTTTGTGAGACAGATTGTTACAAGTCAGTATATAGACTTACAATGAAATCCTACTAAAAGCATAGGTAATAAATACTCAAAATTCCTCCTTCCTAATGATTGGATGCATTTTACTATTATTGTCTGTGCTCCTGAGGCTCCCTGGCTGTGTGGTGTCTGTGCGGTGGGAACGCTGTGGTCGGCCTCTCTCCCCAGCTTTGCACTCCATGATAGCCCATTGGCAGATTGGAGTCAATCCGCCATTCTGGAAGCATCTACACAACCCAACTGGCAGGTGTAACAAACCAGGGTTTGACTTACTGCTTTACTGACTGTCCACACTTAAGAAAGTACAGTAAAACCTTGGTTTGTGAGCATCACTTGTTCCGGAAACATGCTTGTAATCCAAAGCACTTGTATCTCAAAGAAAATTTCCCCATAAGAAATAATGGAAATTCAGATGATTCGTTCCACAACTCAAAAACATTCATATAGAAATGATTAGAATTCTGTAATATAATGCAAAGTAATAAAGAAAAATAAATTAACCTGCACCTACCTTTGAAAACCTTTGTGGCTGGAAGGAGACCAGAGAGAGGAGGGTTGTTGTGAGGACAACTGTCACTGTCACTGACAGAATCACTGCCGTCTGTTGGCTCAATGGAATCTTTTTCTTTTCTGTGCAACTTTAACAAGGAACCTATCCAATGACCTAGAATGAAGCAAAGTGTTCCTAAGCTCGCTCTTGGATGGAAAAGCAAAGGACAGTCCAGAGGTGGTTGGAAGTGACAAAAAATACCCTTGTGCCAGTTATGGGCACCTTCCAACGTCCTGAAAAGTCACTGATTTCTGCCAAACACCGAGACCTGAGACTGAGCATCCGAGCATGGGAGACGATCATCCACCATCCCGCAGCGAGAGAGAGAGAGAGAGAGAGAGAGAAGAACCATGGCTCAGTGTGATCCTGTGATGTCCGGCATCACATATGACTTGTATTGCAAGACGGCGCTCATTTGTCAAGTTAAAATTTATTAGAAATGTTGGCTCATCTGGGGGAACCCTCGCAGAACAAGTTACTCGCCATCCAAGGTTTTTCTGCGTATCAATGAGAAAAGTTATAATAACGCAGATCAGACTTAAAGTTAGTGTGGAAACTAACATTTCCACATTCAGTTTCACGAACGCAATTTGTATGGGGTGAGAGATGGTGTAGCAGATGACGCATCTGATGGGATGACAGTAAATTTGGGAGGAAAGAGTTAGTGGATAGGGACGAAGGTCCACTCGTGAGATCGTGCTTGAACTGCATTCGTAGACTGACTGGGGATATAAGAGTCTGTTAAAAATCAATGAAACCTTTCTATGAAAGTCAATTGATTGTATGGAATTTACAAAACATATTGTGTATTTTATTATTATACGTAAATAGTGTATTACATGACCTTTATATCAATCAAATTTAGAAGGAGCTTTTGTATATGTATGCATATATGTGCATATATATACATATGTATGCAATGTATATATTTATAAACATATACATCCATTTTCCCAGCAGAAAACCAATGGCCTTTACGAGCACACCACGAGATGTGAAGAGACCAGGTTTCCAAAATAGCTTCCCAGGTGACGATACCTTTGAACTCACAATGAGAGACGTCTTGAGAGGCAAAAGCTCCTTGGAGTCTGGTCCCAAATTGCCACTGAGGTGTTTAGGGTTAATGCCAGAGCCTTGGTGATGATAACACGACACGTGTATGTATATGTACATAAACAGATGTGTGTATGTGCACATGTGTGGTGTGCGTATATATGTGCATACATAAACAAATACACGTGTACACACAGTTACTCATACGTAAATCCATGGGTCTTCTCTTAGTACCAACTTACATCAATATGACTGCTTCCCATAGGCTGGTGCCCAGGGTTTTGAGGGGTTTCAGGAGGATCTTACTGCTTAGGACGCCATGTGCCATGGTTTCCCGTGATGGTCGCTTAGAAATATAACGTCCCTTCTAAGAGGCTTATTTCCTTCACCAGAATGGGTAATCCAGCCAATCTTGCTAAGTGTTTCCATGCTTACAGCACAGACTTGAAGAAATACAAACAAACAAACAAACCAGGAGTTATTGTCAGAAAGTACCTCTTGTTCTCCTAGGAAGCTCATCCAAGGAGAAAAGCTCTGGGCGTGGTGGGGAGAGAGTCATCACTGAACAGATGCAGGGGACAACTCAGCAAGCGTAGGTAGAGTTTGTGTAGACGGTCTTTTTCCTGGGCCGCTGTGACAAGACACCATAGATCGTGGGTCTCAGACAACAAACATTTATGTCTCATAGTTCTGGAGTCTGGAAGTCCAAGACCAAGGTGCCAACCAATCCGGTTCCCGGTGAGAGCCCCCTACCTTCCTTCTGTGTCTGGATACGGTGGAGAGAGAGAGAAGCACGCGCTCTGTCTCTTCTCATCAGCGCGCTAGCCCATCACAAGGGCCCCACCCTCAGGACCTCATGTTACCCTAACTGCCTCCAAATACCGTCACAGCGGGGGTCAGGGCTCACCCTAGAAGTATTAGGGTGGGGGGGGGGCTCAACTCAGCAACTCAGCCCATCGCGTAGAGTGAGCCTCAGACTTCTCCGTGGAGGTCTGCAGCGCCGACCCACACCAGACTGTGGAGGATTTCCCCCTGGACACGTGGAACTCAACTTTATTTTCAGCAATAAGATCGTGCTGTTACGACTGGAAACAAACCACTATTTGATAAAGAATGTAATCTTTAGTATCTAAGGTGATTTTAAGGTTAATCTGAAAGAGCAAATCTGTGGTATAGTTCAGGAAGTTTGGAAAGGACATTTGAGGAGAAATCCACGCCGTGACATCCGAAACCGTAATCTAAGCTGCTGATAACGTGAATGCGGCGATGCAAGTAGGGGGAAGGTGGGTCGACGGGACGGGACGGGACGGGAAGCTCACAAAGTCAAGTTTTCTTTTCTTTTTTTTAAATTTTTTTAATGTTTGTTTATTTTTGAGAGAGAGAGAGACAGAACACCAGCAAGGGAGGGGCAGAGAGGAGGAAGTCACAGAATCGGAAGCAGCTCCAGGCTCCGAGCTGTCAGCACAGAGCCTGACGCGGGGCTCGAATTCACGAACCGCGAGATCATGACCTGAGCTGAAGTCGGACGCTTAACCGACTGAGCCACCCAGGTGCCCCTAAAGTCAAGTTTTCATGACATTCAAAAGCCGTGGGGGAAAAGAGATTCTTCGGAAATGTCATCGGGGCAATGGTTTGTGACTGGGAACACAATTAATCTCAGTGCACATCTAGTGAGCTGAACAAACGACAGAGCAGAAGGAGCAAACATCGGAGTCTAAAACCCCAAACCCCAAGAGCCTCAGGAGGAGCCTGGGTCTTTCACAGTCTTCAGGTCGGGCCACTGTAAGCATGATGCCTGGAAGGCGAGAGTTTTAAAGGAAAATAAAGAAAGATTTAGACAATTTAAAAATTAAAAACTTATTTATGACAAAAACAACACAATAAAACTAAAACACAAATAAAGCACTGGAAAATATTTGTGATATGTATGACAGATTAAGAACATAAATATAAAATATGGAGAAAGCTTAAAACATTAATACGTCAATTAGAAAAAAGGGAAAGGATGTAAACAGTCAATCCACACACATGTGCACACATGTACACAGTACACACACAGTCAATCCACACACATGTGCACACATGTACACAGTACAGACAACTGGCAAACACAGGTCATCAACATCATTAGTAACTGAAGAAATACAAAAATAAGATTTGTTTTTTGCTAATCAGACTGTTAGGGATTAAAAAGCTTGATGTTATCTAGACTCCATTGGGGGCGGGGTGTAAGACAATGGTTAGTCTTTTGCTCTGTTGGTGGCAGTGTAAATTTTTATAATCTTTCTGGAGGATTGTCTAGAAATATTTATTAATGTGTTCACTATTTCTCCCATATTTCTCCCGTATTCACTCAGCAATTTCTTTTGTAGATACTTACTCCTAGAGGATAGTTGGGCAAAGATATTAGTTTATCACAATGAAAACTTAGACATAACTTAGAATGTGCGTCTCCTATATATTGGTTAAATAAACTATAATATATTTATACAATGGACTCATCGAAGCCTGTTATATGTGTTACAGTCATTAAGAGAACCACAGTTTCATTATACAGTATATTATTAAAAGTGTGGCAGGACACCATTTGCATGAAATTTTTATATACATTTGTAAAACAGAAATTTCTGGAAAGATGTTCTCCAAAATGTTAACAATGGTTAACTCTGAATTGAAGAATTTCAAGTGATTTTCTATTTTTCTTTGTACTTTTCTATCTTCTTTAAAATTTCTAATTTTATTAACGTGTCATAATTTTCAAAAACTTATTTTCATTTAGAAGACAAACGAGAGGGGGGTTGACAAAGTTGTACCTGGAAGATAATTTGTATCCTTAAACAAACCTAATTGTATGCAAAGAAGAGTAAGAATCAACTATGAATTCAACTCAAAATGCTAAGAAAACAAAGAGCAAGAGAAACCGGGAAACAAGGGTAAGGAATTAATAAGAATGAAAGTAAAACATAGTGAACTGAAAATAGAAAAATACTATAATAAACAAATGTCAAATATCTGTCTTTGGAAGAAAAACAATGAAATAGATAAGCGCTGGTCAGGTCTCACCAAGAAAAAAGAGAAACAAAGCCCCCAAATAGCCAACACTGCGAATGCCAGGGGAGGATATGATCATGGACAAAGAGAAAAGCTCACAAGCATGATTCTCAAACTGGCAAATATTTTTAAAAAATAGTATTATTGTAGGACTCGTGAGGGTGTATCATGAATAGGATACATTAGCACCACATTTCAGAGAACACTTTGACAATTATTATTCAAAGCCTAAACATTTTTGTCATCCATGGACTCAGAAATCTGACGTTGGGGTATTTGTCCAAAGGAAATAATCACAAGACAGGTTCCTAGAGAGATCGATCAATATGTAGATGGAAGGGAGACCTGAGAGAGAGACCTACAGAGAAAGAGAGACAGAGACAGAGAGACAGACAAAGACAGAGAGACAGAGAGACAGATAGGAAAAGAGGAGAGAGAGGAATAAATAACACATCATGAACTCCCATGAATAATCCATGAATAATAGTGCTCATTTCTGGGTAAGGAAATTATGAACAATTTTATTTACTTTCTGTCCATTTTCTAATCAACCGTGAATCACCAACACCAAGAGAAAATTTAGAAGACATAAATGAGCAATTTAAAGAAAAATAGTCAATAAACACTTTTTTAAAATTCAGCCTGACTAGTAATAAAAGAAATACAAATGGCAACAATGGCCTGATACATTTTTAATTATCACGTCAGCAAATTTCGTGAACAGTGAGATCTTGTATGGTGGAGGATGCGCTTGACCGTGAGCACAGCGTAATGAAAATTACAGTCTTCGTGGAGCGTACATTTGAAATCTGTATAAAAATGGTAAAATTTTGCATACATTTCAGTCGAAAACCTCAAGTATTTTGCTCTAAGGAAATAATTCTGAAATTTGAAAAAGATGAACTAAAAGGCCTTCACTGGAGTGTGGTTTATGGCAGAGGGAAACCACGGGAGATGGTCACATCTGGAACAGACAATTGGTTAAAGGTATTGCGGTTCACGTGGTTCACGCGCACACTAACATCTCACGCAGCCACTGACACTGAGGTAGAAGAGCTCGAAATCGTGTGGGGAAAAATCACAGAGGAAAAGAAATCTAAATGGTTGGCCTCATAGCTGTTTTGTTATGGAAACCACAAGATTAATAGAGGGTGCTCTATTGTTCAATTCTAGTTTTACAGATTATACTCGCGTATGGTAAATATCACAGATAGCCTCTTCTTCCTGCTCATCTGCACCTCCTGGGTGACAGTCATGTGATTCTTTTCCTATCTATTCTGACATTAGACCAGACCAAAGAAAGGAAGCACCTCTTGGTCTAAGTCAGTCGTAGCAATCCGGCTTTCCATTTTCCCCGCGTCCACAGACATGTCCCGTTTCTAATGGAAAGACTCAAGGAAAACTTGGCTGTACGATGTACTTCTCAGAAAGGTTTTGCCCTTCTGGTAAAAGGGAGGACGCGACTGGCTCCACTCCTTCCCAGTGGTCTGTCTGGGATGTGGATGTTATGGCTTGAGCTGACGGCAGCCTTCTGGAAAACTCCAGGGAGACGCCACAGGCATCGCTGCTGGCCCCGGAAGTTTTGAACCTCTGAAGCATCACCAGCAACGGCCCACCTTCAGACACTCTGTTATGTAAGAACATAAGTCCCCCTTTGTTTGAGATGGGCTTTCTGATACTTGCAGCAAAAAGCATCTTCGATTTAAGTGTGCAATAAAAGCATTTCAGAGAAACTATTTTTTAACATTAAAAGGTGGGCTAAAAGGACTGGAAGGACATGTCCATATTCTATCTGTATTTTCTAAGCAATACCTATAACACACTTATAAGAACAATCTAGTAAAAGTTATTTAAACATCTATAATAGTCTGGAACACATCCAGTCCCACGACGCTGATCTCAAGAGACCCAGTAGTCCTGGAGTTGATTTCCTGTGTGATCTTGGGAAAGTGCCTCACGGCTCTAGAACATAGCCTCCAAATCTGTGTGAAGACAATGAATCAGACGACTCTAGGCTCCTTGCTTACAGCTCTAGCTAAGCAGCTCAGTATTGACCTGTGAGTCTGTCTTCCCTACGGACAATGACTGACCGAAAGTGTGCTCTGTGCAGGGAACCTGTTCGGGCTGGGAGATAAACACCGTCCCTGCCCTGGCTTGGCACGGAGTGAATACTGACGGACACAGAGAAGATGCTGGTGATACCAGACTCAGGAGGGTGGGTGGACACGATGGGAGAAGGCTAAAAAGTACAAACTCTCAGCTAAGTCATGGGGATATAATGTATCGCATGGGGACTATGGTTAATAATAGGTCCTATGTTATATATTTGAAGCTATTTTTTAATGTTTATTTTTGAGAGAGTGCAAGCGGGGAGGGCCAGAGAGAGGGGGTGACAGAGGATCTGAAGCAGGCTCTGTGCTGACAGGCTGACTGCAGCGAGCCTGATGTGGGGCTTGAACTCATGAACCGCGAGACCATGACCTGAGCCGAAGTCAGACGATCAACTAACTGAATCACCCAGGCGCCCCATATATTTGAAAGTTGCTAAGAGAATAGATCTTAGGAGTTTTCATCACCAGAAAGAAATTGCAGCTATGTAAGTTGGTGGATGTTAATCAGACTTATCATGGTGATCATTTTGCAAGATATACATCAAATACTGAATCCTGACGTGGCACATCTGAAACTAATACGTTGTATGTCAATTATCTCAAAAACAAACAGAAGAACAAAGTGCATGGGAACCACGGCACCAGTGATCACTTCATAATGCTCTTTGTGGTGGCAGAATACCATCTGACGTGATGCTCCTGTTAAGAGTGGCGCGAACCCTCCCCCCACATCTCCCAACCAAAGCCTAATTCTGCAACACGTCCTAACAGCTCCTTACTGAGCTGCCCAGCGCCTTCCGTCCAGCTCGATCGCCTGCACGTGTGTTCCTGGAGGTCTCGGGCTGGAAGGCAGTGACAACAGTGAGGCCTCTTTATTGCTACTACTCGTAGTGGTTCGTTTGGAAAATTATTGTTGTTGTGAATCAAGGGGGTCTAGCATTTAGGGGGCATCTCTAGGAGAGGGGCGGAGACGCCACCAGAAGGCAGATTTGGAATAGGATGCAAAACGTTTACCTCATGTTCTCTTGCATGAACTGGGGGTCGTGAAACAGCAGAACACTGATACACACACACACACACGCACGCACACACTAACGTGCCCCAAGAGATGCTGACAAATCTGGATGTCTGGAAGGTCCCTCCTTGAAGGCAGAGAACTTGTCTTTCTTGGTCACAGCTGAGTCTCTGGCACATACCCCCCCCCCAAATGCAAATTTGGTCACAAGGCCCAAACTCAATACATTTTTCTTGAATAAATGAATTCAAGCGCTGAAAGACTTTTTAACAGTTTACTTCGAATATTAATGGATCAGGTAGACAGATACAGCGCTGTCTACCGGACAGAGCACGAAACATTGTACATGTTGGCTGCCCCTCCTCCCTGGTCTGATGAAGCAGATCCTTTCTTTTCTTTTTTAAAAAAATATTTCTTTTTGACTATAGTTGACACATGTTAAATGTTATATTATTTTCAGGGGTACAACATAGTGATTCAGCCAGTTTATAGTTCTGTCATGCTCACCCTAAATGTAAGCTACCATCTGCAGTAGATACTATTATTAATGCAGTTTTATGGAGGTGGCAACTGAGGTACAGACCGGTTTAGTGACTCACCGCAGATCCACGGCTGCTAAGTGGTCGGGTTGGGATTTCAGTCCATGAAGTCTGACTTGAGAGTCTGCTCCGCTTAACCAATCCGCCATCCTGCCTTGCGGCACAGAGTAAAGATGGGGAGGGTAATAAGAGGCAATTAACGTTACAGGTGTGTTTGTGAGCTTGTATCCAAAGACACAGAATGTTCATTGTTTCCTTCCATGAGTAGGAGGAAAAATGCTTTCTGAGCTTAAATTGGCCATTTAACAGGCCACAAAGTGGAAGTTAGGTGGATCCTATAATTCAACCACAACAAAGTAACCTTACCTATAAGCACCAAAAATAATAGGGGGGAAAGGCAACCGTATCTGAGTGAAAAGGGGATGCAAGAACGCATTTAGAGGAGGCGAAACATTACAAGGTAGTGATAGTTGCAGTAGTTTCGTGGATCTGACATTGTAAATGAGGGGGGCAACTTTGCAGGAAAATGTAAATGATTAGGATTGACTCAGGGAGAAGTAGGGCCTTTCTTGTAGGAACCACGGCCCCCACGCCTGCTTCTTTTTACCCAGACAATCTGTGGGAGGCCTCCCCGCGGCTGGGGGGGGCTCACTTTGCAGATATTATGCCGCGTGCTTTGAGTCCTGCGCAACATCCACGAGCTACTTCTGTTATAAAGGAAACCGAACTGTTGGCCGCATGGGAAGTCCCGTTGTCTGGAGGAGGTGCGCTGAAGGATGGGGTCGGGATGGAAACAGACCCTCAGACCCCCCCCCCCCACGCCGAGTCTTACGGCCACAGCCCCCTCTTCCTTTCTTCTCCCTCCCTCGGACATTCTGGATCCGAGGGCGTTTGACGAAGGAAACCCGGGGAAGGCAGAACAGCGCGGACTGCTAAGGAGACCCGAGTTCAAAGCCCTCCCGAGGTCCCGCACGTGCGGCGTCAGACTTGGGGAGCGCGCGCGCCCCTCCCCCGACCCCGGGGTCGCCGCGCCCACGCTCGGGGAGGGGCCCACCCCGCTCGCGCTGAGCTCAGGCGCGTCTGGCCGCCGCTCTCGGGGTGCGGGCGGGGCGGCGGGCGCCTCTGCCCGCCCCCGCTGCCCCCGCGGCGCTCGCTCCTCCCCGGCACACACCCCCACTCAGCCCGCCGGCCGCGCGGCTGGGGACGCGCTCCGGGCGCGGGCGGGCAGTGGCGCTCGCCAGCCAGCCGGCGGGGCCCAGGGACCGAGCGCAGGGCCGGGCCGGGCTGCGCAGGAGACCTGCAAGCCAGAGCTGGGCGCAATTCTCATCTTCCACGCTTGCTTCTTTCTCTTAAAAAACAAAACCAAACAAACAAACAAACAAAAAAAAACCTCCCTTGTTCTCACTCGAACTTGGAGAAGCGAAGGGTGATCAGAAGGCACTGACGCAGAGGTTTTATGGATGAACCTTCAAGTTCCGGGCAAGTCTTCCTACAGGACCCGCGAGGCCCGGGGTAAAGCCAGCTCCCAGCGCGGGTCAGCCCCGCAGTGCCCTTTGGTGGCGAGCCCGAAGCCGAGGGCAGGGGTGCCGGGAGCCCCTGACTTTGCTTTTGGAGTAATGACACTCCTCGTGGCCTGCACTCGGGTGGCCTCGTTTGGTGAGCATCCCCACCAGGTAAGCGCACCCCAGGGGTCTCCACTGGCCCACTGGGTGGGAGGGATCTTGAGCTCCCCAAAAGTCAGCCCACGCTGTTTAGCCACAGGCAGACGTGAGAGGCAGCAGGGAGAGTCTGGTTTTATCACAGGAAACCGTGGGAGAAGGGTGTGGAACATGGATTTACATTTTTCATTTTTGCATTGAGCGTGGGGGTGAGATGCGTAGGGGCCTGGATATTTGTAGGAAATGGTTGCGGAGCGCGCGGCTGGGGGATAGGCGTCTGGATTTGCGCAGGGACTGAAGGGGGAGCAAAGCCTACATGTTTGCAGAAACCCATGAGGGTCGATAGGCCGCGGAGACGTTAAGATCCTGAGAATGCTCGAGAAATTGTAGAGTTTGAAGGCGAGCATTTCAGAGCAGGGATGGAGAAGCACTTACCGCGCTGGGCCTTCTGGAAGATGCCCACGGACCGGCGGCGGCGGGGCGGGGAGCGCGCCCCGCCGGCGCCCAGCACCTCGGACAGCGCCGGGCCGCGCGCCCAGCCCGGCCGCTGCGCACCGCCGCCGCCCCGGCGGAAGGAAGGGCTCGCGAATCTCGAACGCTAACGTGGGCTCCGCGTCTGATCCGCCTCTAACCGCTTCCCGTGACTGCGGAAGGAAGAGGCGGGGTGTAAAATATCCCCACGCTTCCGCGAGTGCTGCCGCCGAACGCCGTGGCCTCCTGGATTTTGAAAGCAGCACCCAAACTCCTTCATAATCTAGCATTTATCGAGCGCTCACCTGTGCCAAAGCCCTGCGCTAAGCGCCCCACCTGCGTTCGGCACGCCTTGAGCTTGTGTGCCTTTACCCCTTTTCTGCGGATCGGGAAGTGGGAGCAGAGGAGGCTAAGTAACCCGTCCGAGTCTACACAACCACCTGGTGGTGTGGCTGCGGCTGTAAAGCGCACGCCAGGCGGCGGTAGTGGGAAGGTGCGCCTGAGCCGGCAGAATTCCCTCCGTGAAAGCTCCGAACTTGGGTTCAGAGGAACGAAGTTCGAATCCAAGCTACAGCTTACAGACACAGGCGCTTGGGCAAGATCACACAACCTGTCCGAACGTCAGGCCCTGTGTCTGTAAAATTCAGATCATAATGCTTCCCTTGCAAAAGTGTGGGGAGGGTGGTCAAAGAGCTGGTGTATGTGGGGAAACCCAGCAAAGGGCCCATGTCAGTTGGGAGGCGGAGGCCAGAAAGGAGAGCAGGTGCGTGGAAGAGGAAGAGGGTGGGTGATGAATGGCAGAGGCCCTGGGGTGGGGACTGGGCACCCCAGATCTGGGCTCAGAGGTAGGATCCTGGATGAGTTTAATTCAACATAATAATGCTTTAGGTGTTTATAGGGCCTTGTAGAGCGTGTTCACATTTTGCCTATATTTGATCCTTATAACAGTCTTGTAGGCAGAGACGGAACTCTGTGCAGTTGGCAAAATGCTGCTTGCCAGCAATGAATTACACGGCTACCTTGCAGCAGGGCTGAGCTCAGAATCCGGGTGGCCTGCTTCTCTGCAATTGTCCTCCTTAGAAGCTTGGGTTCCGCAATTCTGGGACTAAAGTGCATGTAGAGAGGCCCCAGAAGTAGCAGCTGCAGCGAGGTGAAGGTGGCTTTGTAACCGTTCTTTGACCTACAGAAACAGCAAATTCCTGCAGACCCACCGAAAACATGCTCAACGATTATCTTTTATTTTGTTCTACAAAGAATTTAAAGTGATATTTTATAAAGACACACAAGATGTCAGGTTGACACAGATCAGGAGTAGCGGGGATCCATTAAGATATAGTTGTGTGCACACTTATGTGTGCAAGCATTTTCACAGCTGGATGCTCGTGTGCACACTAATGTGTGCAAACATAGTAACAGCTGGATGGTTATCTCACTGAAGCTGCACTGTGCAGAGCACATCCTTCAGCTAGAAAAAGAAAGAAGTTGAGAAAGTAAGGAAGAAACAAGATTAAGGCCATAGCCAGAAACAAGATGAACACAAGGCATGACTATTATAAAGTCCTAGAAACCCTGGGTCACTAAGTACAGTAATATGTGTCCCCAGTTCTTTCCTTGGGAATAGGAGGCACTTTGCAGACGTTTGCAGGAGCCGGTTGACCCTCCTCTTTTGCCTCATTTTCCCACGGGGGTCAAATACAAGTAGTCTTGGAACCAAACGCAGTGCCTCAACCCTCTGATTTACCATGGTGCCAAGCTAGGCAAGGTTAGCTGGAGATCCGATGCCGAGGTGACTCAAGGAAGAAGACATAAAGCAAATGGTAGTTTATTTGCACTGAAGTAATTGTGAGTTACCTTTTTTAAAATATGAATTAAATTTTTTTTAACATTTATTAATTTTTGAGAGACAGAGAGAGACAGAGCACGAGCGAGGGAGGGGCAGGGAGAGAGGGAGACACAGAATCCTAAGCAGGCTGCAGGCTCCGAGCTGTCAGCACAGAGCCCGAGGAGGGGCTTGAACTCAGGAACCGCGAGATCATGACCGGAGCCGAAGTCGGCTGCTGAACCGACTGAGCCCTGCAGGCGCCCTGGTAGTTACTTTTCTATAATGGCTCTCAGAAGCACACCATACTTTGAAGCTTATGAAAAGGGCTCCTCCGTCTGTTAGCTCGTCAGAGCCTTAGCTAAGAAGCTAAGAAGTGACGGGGACAGCAAAGACACAGCATCACGACTTGTGCTCCAAGCATTTTACTTTTACACAAGTACACACACAGCTACAAAGACTAGGTGAGCAGCCCGACTGTACGCACTGGGTCAGGCGTAAGACTGCAGAGAGCGGCAGCGCCTTTGCCAAACTGAACAACGAAGGATCCATCTGAAAATACTCAAATTAAAAATTAAAACACCGGGCCGGTCAAGCAAGACGTACTCATGCCTGCGGGCTGCACTTGGCCCCCAGCGGGTCACTGAGCGGCGTTGGTCCGCGCTGCTCAGGCGGAGGGTGTGGGGCAGCGCAGCAGTGAGAGAGCTCCGCGACGCAACAGGCTCAGACCGTCCTGAAGTTCCCTGTTTCTAAACTGGGAACGATTGGAACATGATGGCTCCCGGCAGCCTCGGAAATCTTAGACTTTCATAATTTTGTGGACGGTAAAAGAGCCCCAGGGCGTCTGGGCAAAAGTGGTAACCACTGCCCCCCACCCCCCCACCAGAGAAAGCATCGTTTTATCTTTTCCTGGCACGGGTGATATTTTAGTCTTCGGTGTGTCTCTTCCAGTCCCTGTGCCTTTGGAAGGTGTGTCCCCCCATCACGGCGGGGTTGAGGGGGAACAGAAAGCCGCCGTGAGGAGGGACCGGGAGGAGGAGGGGCGGCCTGGGTGGGGGACACCAGGAGAGGAACCAGGTAAATTCTGCTCATTTCTCAGTTAACTCTTCTTCTGAAACACGGGGGACAACCCCCACTTTGGGGCTGCTCATTTTAAGACACGGTGCCAGCACAGTCCAAGTGCACGGGGTTTCAAAATTCTGGGCACACGTCAGCCCCTTTCGGTCAGAATTGCTTCCTGCCCTCCGAGGTCGACAGGCCTGCGTTGGCCCCAGGGTGCAGACACCGGCTCCCCAGGCTCTCATCAGCCGGCGCGGGGGGCTGCAGGGGGAGCAAAGGGGCTGGTCCTGTCCTCACACGAATGCTTGTTTCCTCGCGGGTTTGTCACAGAAGGAAATTCCGCTGGGAGGCTCACGGTGAAGACTGGTTGGAGACTATACGAGAAACAGGTTCCCGTGCACGGGGAGTGTCTTACCTGCCGAGGGGCCGGGAAGCAAGCAGAATGCCTGGACTCCATCCTGCTCTCTCCTCAGCAGGGGGGTTAGGGACCTGAGCTCAGGGGAGGACGTGGCCACTGATTGTGTCCCCGGAGGCCCTGCCTTGAAAGTCACGGTCATCCTGCTGCACATTGTTGGTCACACGCTGACCCCCCAGCTTGATGGGTGGGGGGGGGGCACTAGCTCCTGGCCGGCCGTGTGCACACCCAGACGCAGGACTTTGTGGCCGTGCTTTTCAGTCTCCAGGAGATAGAACCCCGGGCGGGGAAGTACCTCGGGGAGTGCTGGGTTCCTCCCCCACCACCAGCTGCTGTCGCTTCCCAGCCTCACCCCCGGCACTGCCAGGCTGCCTAATTTGAGCCATGCTAAATTGGACACCATGCCTACTGGTATCTCAGTGTGCTTTAAATTTGATTTTATTTGACTCCTAATGAGGCTGAGCACCTTTTTATGTGCTTACTGGCCCTTGGTGCATCCCCGTGGGAGGTGATCTGAGCCTGTGTAACTCCACTCCACCCTCTTCCATCTTGAGTGATTTTCCTCTTGATTAGAATGGAAGTAACATTTGAGCCGAGGTTTGCAGGATGATGAATAATTAAAGAGCAGGAAGGCCTCACAGTTAGAAAGCATGCTCAGGGGGACAGCGTTTGACAGACAGACAGTGCGTGCGGGATGCGGGGAGCCCCGGGTGGATGTGGGGACGGTGCATGTAGGCGCGGGGAGCTCCGGGTGGCACTGGGGAGCCAGCACACGAAGGGCCCTCACCGTGTGTTCCCGCTCCTTTATTTAGTGCCTGGAAATCCTGCTTCAAACGACCAGACTTGCAAAGATAGTTAATTGCATGCAGTCGTTGGCCAGGTTTCTGCAGAAGGTCTTGTGGGGACAGGAACAACAGTGACGAGGTCACACTGAGACGCAGCATTACAGCAACACACTGTTAGAGGCAGAGACACGCTGGGCCGATAGCCATCGTCACTGCTGAAGAGAGTGACGTCAAGGAGGCGTGTGAGTGCACGCGCGTGTGTAAGGGAGAGCTCTTCTTCACATACTTGAGTGTGGTTTGGGCTTTCTAAACAAATAGCGAGTATCTGGGAATGAATCAAACGTTTATAAAGGGTCTGTATCCACCTGTCCCGTTCCGCCAGGAGAGGCTTCTGACTTCCGATTCAGCGGAGGTCATGAAGCACCGGAAAGCTGCTCCGGGCGCGGAGCGGGGAGGAGTGATGGGCGCCCGGCGAGAAGACACCCTGGGGAGCCGCGGCCGTCCCCGCAGCAGGGGCCTGGAGGGACGGAAGTCCGCGTGGAGGGGCCCCCACCCCTCCGAATTCGGGGAAGGCTCCGGGCGACACCCGTCTGGAGGCTCCGGGGGCAGGAGCGTGACGGCCACGGGGACAACCAAGCAGAAAGCCCGTAGGCGGCCACAGACGGACCCGGTGGGGAGGCTGCGGCGTGAGCTTGGTTCCTGAGCACCTGTCTGCCCTCCGCCTGATACCTGTCCTCGGGAAGGAGGAGGGGACGGTGTGACACCTGCCCGAGAAGCAGGGCTGCAGCCGGGAAGGGGTAGCGAGGTGGATGCTGTTTCACGATGATTTTTTTCCTGCCTTCTCCCCATCACAAGAGTAACACGTGTTTCTTTTAGGAATTTCACCCTAAAGAAGGCGGCAGCCGTCCGCCATTCTACTGACGTCCTGGTGTCTCCTCCCGGCCGCTCGGGTGCCCGCCGGGAAGAGCAGGCCTCCAGCAGCTGTCTGCGAGGTGACCCATGGGGCGTAGACCGCCGCCTGACGCTGGGGCTGCAGCGGTGACCCAGGGGGACACGTGCCTTTCCTTGGGGGACCCGCACGCCAGAGATGCCCGTGGGCATGAAACAGCGTTTCTTAAGCGACGTCTGAGGTGAGTGTGGGGCGGGCAGCCCTTGCCTCTTGGATTTGTTGCTTGCTCTATGCCAGGCTTTGCGTCGCCGCGTCCTCTGGACGGTCCTGTGCGCGCTCACGTAGCCCCCACCATGGCTTTACCGGGCGGCCGCCACTGCCCCTTCCCCCGCGTTTCAGATGAAGGAAGGGACACAGACAGGCTGGATAAGGCGGGCGAGGCGGCATCCCCCCGGGATCAGGCGGCCCCAGGACTGCGTCCAGCCCCGTCACAGCCACAGCACTGAGTGCTCAGGTCCCCCGCAGGGCGCACGCCATGCTTCTCTCTTCTTCCCTCGCTAGGTCTGGCCGCCACGGTGGCTCCGAGGTGCGGAGGCCAGCGCGATGGAGGACGACACTGAACTGAGAACCGATGGAAACTCCCTCTTAAAGGCTGTGTGGCTGGGGCGGCTCAGGCTGACCAGACTCCTCCTGGAAGGTGGTGCGTACATCAACGAAAGCAATGACAAAGGCGAGACGGCTCTCATGGTGGCCTGCATCACCAAGCACGTGGACCAGCAGAGCATCAGCAAGTCCAAGATGGTCAAGTACCTGTTGGACAACAGGGCGGACCCCAATATCCAGGACAAGTCTGGCAAGACGGCGCTCATCCACGCCTGCATCAGGAGGGCTGGGGGGGATGTGGTGTCCCTGCTCCTGAAGAACGGGGCGGACCCCAGCCTTGAGGACCGGACAGGGGCCTCGGCTCTGGTGTATGCAATACATGCCGATGACAAGGATGCCCTGAGACACCTCCTGGACGCCTGCAGAGCCCAGGGGAAGGAGGTGATCATCATCACAACGGATAAATGCTCATCAGGCACCAAAACCACCAAACAGTATCTCAACGTCCCTCCTTCCCCCAAAGGAGAAGGCAGGCAGTCGCCTCCACTGTGCGCGTCTCCCTCGGATATTGAACTGAAGGCTCCAGGCCTGGGCTGTCCTCGCAGCGAGAGGGAGGACGACTTCTTCAGCCTCCAAACAGGGCATCCGAGCAGTTGCAACACTGCCAAGGCTCTCAATGAGCCTGGGTCACCCGCCAGGAAAGGAGGGACCCTCAAGAGAGCCCGCCTGCCCCAGCTGAAGAGGCTGCAGTCAGAACCCTGGGGCCTGATCGCGCCATCCGTGCTGGCTGCTAATGCGCATCAGGATGACGCCCATGGCACCAGCGCAGACAGTGAGGTCACCAAGAGCATTGGCGACGTGACCTTCCCCAAACGGGGGCCGCTCTCCAGAGCCAACAGTATTGACGGCAAAGACCCCGCCCTGTTCCCCACATTCACGGAGCAGATCCTGAGGATCCCAGTGTCCCCGGCACCCGCGTCCTGGAAGGCCGCCTACGAGAAAGGTCAGGCTTCCCACCCTCGTCTGGCCAGAAGAGGGACTCTCCCTGCAGAGCAGGAGAAGGCTGGAGTCGGTCCATCCGTGTCCCTCAAACGCCTAGAAGATGACCTGCATGACTTAGACCTGCAGCCCGGGGCGGACCAGCTCGGCTCCATCTCCCTGGAGGCAGGCAAAGGGCCCCTGGAGACGAGGCGCAACGGCTCCCACGTGGCTCTCTTCCACGGCTCCCGGGAGTCCCTGGATGCGGCTCCCAGCACGTCCCCCAGCTCCGCACGCCGCAGGCCACCGCACCTTCTGGAAAGGCGAGGTTCTGGAACCCTGCTGCTGGACCGAATTTCGCACACCAGGCCCGGCTTCCTCCCTCCTTTAAATGTAAATCTGAACCCCCCCATCCCAGACATCAGGCCCAGCGGCAAACCTTCTCCACTTGCCAGTGGCCTAAAATCCATGCTCCCCGTGGCTCCCAGTTCACCGAAGAGAGGTGACCTGAGGAGCAAAAAGAAACTCCTCCGGAGGCACTCCATGCAAGTTGAGCAGATGAAGCAGCTGTCTGGCTTTGAGGAGATCATGACCTAGACGCTTGCAGAGGGGTCTTTACAAAACTCCGGGTACTTGAGGAAAGGCGCCACAATCTGGACCAACACCACGTGCGGCCCACTGCGTCCCGTCCGTCCTTCCGTGCTGCTGGGCAGCCGCCTCACAAGACGCCAAACAGGGCCCTGCTCCCCTTCTGAAATTATCGCTGGGCTATTATGGGTTTGCTTGAAGAGAGCTCAGGATCATTGGATTCTGGGATGAGTTACCAAGAAAATATTTCTCCCAAGGAAGAAAACCTCTGGGGTTTGCAAGTAACGCAGCAAGTACGGGGATCTAGGCCCTTGAACCCAGTCCTTTTCCACCAGACAAACCAGAATTTAGATCCCAGGACCGTAGTGCAAGTATGTACTTCGTACTAAATCTATGAAGTGCCTACAAAGGAAATGAGGCTCGAGCATGTGTCACAATGTGCAAAAGACCAGCCCCTGAGCTGCAAGGTCTGGCGGCTGTGCTCCAGCCCAGGCA
>CM053560.1:136705656-136726012 GCA_028646485.1 Cryptoprocta ferox | reverse complement strand
TGAGGGGCTGACGGTCCGGCCCGGGGGCCTGGTTGCGTTTCCCCGAGGATTAAACCTCCCGGCTGAGGTTCTGAGCGAGAGCAGTCGTCTGCGGCTCCTGCGGTTTTATTCTGGGCTGTGACGTTGTCTGATACGGAGCGGGGAGAAGTTTAATGTCCTCCCGGGGGCTCAGGATTTCGGGAACACCTTCCTGCTGCCGTAGGGAGGACTGGCGGGGGTGAAGCCTTGGGGTCCCCCCGTCGGCCCTGGGAGGAGTGATCGCTACCTGCCTGGCATCCACCTCCCTGTGCTTTAACCTTCAGTCCGGGAGCTCGATGCTTCTCTCTGTCCCGACGGCGCGGCTGCCGTGGGCGGTCGGCACCCTCTGTATTCTCGGACAGTTGTGGCCACGAGCCGGGGTGCGCGCGTGCTGGGCCTCCCCTGGGGTGACCCGCTGGAAGGCCGTTCCCTGCGACGTTTCCTTAGGCGAAATTATAAGAACGCAGACGGGACATTGTCGGCCACGCCCACACGCAGACACAGTTGGACACGGTCGAATGACAGGTTACGGAACAAGGTGGGGGAGCACCTGTTTTTCCACAGGCCACACCCGCTCCTCCCTGCTCACCGCGGACCTGCCCACCGGACCTGGGTTACGTGGACAGCGACCATCTTCCACTTAATGTAACTCTAGACATAAGCCCTTGATACGCTCCGAACCCCCAGGCCCTGACAGTTCCGGATTCTGGCACGGTTTTCTGCTCTTTTCCTTCTGCTGATTTGTGTTTCTCAGCCCAGTATTGGCCGTAGGAGGAAACAGGCTTCACGTGTGGCTTCTTCACTGCTGACGATTGTCACACTTTCCATCGCAGCGTGGAGAAGTCATCCAAGAGCTCGATCGGACTGTGTTCCTCATTGGTAGGTCTACTTTTAGCTTTCAGTGGTGCACACGCAATGGTTGTAGCTCAGCTCAGTGTGTTCAACAGACTTGTGGTGACTGAGGCTGACAGTCCCGTCTCCACCACGGTAGGACAGGGAGTGGCAGTGTGACACCTTCAAATGGAGTAAAATGGGGGTTTTCAGGTAGCGGCTCCTTCAAGCCTGATTTGAGGTGAAACCAATCTGTCTAGGGCGCCTGGGGGCTCAGTTGGTTGGGCATCCGACTTCGGCTCAGGTCATGATCTCGGGTTTCGAGGGTTCAAGCCCCGCGTCGGGCTCTGTGCCGACAGCTTGGAGCCTGGAGCTGCTTTGGATTCTGTGTCTCCCTCTCTCTTTGCCCCTCCCCTGCTCACACTTGCCTCAAAAATGAATAAACATTAAAAAAAAAAAAAAGACACCGATCTGGTTGGTTGATATGACCTCACGCAAGCTGTAGGGCACTGGAGAAAATATGTGCCCCCCCCACCAGGCACGTGTGTTTCCGTGTGATCATCACGGAAGTAGGAGTAGGCTCACAGACTGCGTGCGTAGTTAACATAGGTAGCTCTCAACAGGGATGATGGCTTAATGGTAACTGTTCTAGAGAACGCTCTTGGCCTTCTGATGTAGGAAGGAAAACGCCTCCCTCCACCCCCCGCCAACTGTGCCGTGAAATCAACCCAAGTAAATAAGTGTAAAGTGGAATTTAAGTCCCTGAAACCAGAGGAAGGCCACAGCCCCAAACCACTAACTACAAGGAGTGGCTGTCCAACTCGGGATCCGTGAGCCCAAGGCAGGGGGTGCCCAGCGCCGTTCTAGACGGAGACTTGCTACAAAGGAGGTGTTGTCCCAAGTGGCCGAGCAGCAGAGCCTGGAATCGCACGTCTGGGTGTGCGCAGCAGGGGCGGCCCCCACTCCAGTCCTGCCAGTGGGGGGCAGGTGGGCTTGGAGGGGACACTTGTCAGGTGGGCAGGAGAGGTGGCAGGTGGAGGGTGGGGGCAGGGGTACAGTCCACTCTGTGGCCACGAACACGCCAAGTCCCCCAGTGGGCCCGCGGCCGGTCGGGTGTCACTGGAAACTGTCCTCTCCTGTGTCATGCTGAGGAAGGAGAGGTTGTCCAGTGGAAGCCAGTCCTGGGCAGGTGGGGGCAGGCATCTGAGGCCAGGACCCCTGCGCCAGCTTCCCCACACACTTGTCCCGCGGGCCAGTGGCTGGGATGCCCAGGGCCGGGCGTGAGAATGAAGCAAGGACAGATTTGGGGAGGGTTAGCCGGGAGTGGAGCAAACACACACTCCCCCTCTGTGTTCTAGAGATGACAGGTGCTAGGGCTTCAGAGAAGGTTACAAGAAATCCCTACAACTGGGGAGGAGAAGGAGTGGTCACATCTCAGGACACACGGGGAAGGGGAAAACCGTTCCAGAAGTGATCACTGACGTGAAGAGGCCAAACAGGGAACAGGCGCAGCCAAAGTCACAGGGAGACAGAAAAGCCTGAGAAAAGTGCCCAGAATAAAGCGGACAAAGAACAAAGAGCTGGCAGTTACTGGGGACAGACGGAGATCTGTACAACAGAGCAAGGGCCTCGGGCAGGTAATCGGTGCCCTGAAGAGGGAAACAGAACCACAGCAAGTTCAAGGCTCTAGCAAGTAAAGGAAGATGTAAGTCCTCAGCTGAAGAGGGCACCTTGCACTCGAGGAAGGATTGCTGCAGAACCGGCGGATGCACCCCGGCGAGGGTCCTGGGCTCCAGGAAAGAGACCATCCACGTGTAACGTGCATTAAGGAAGCAGAGGCCAAAAAGCAAGAAGAAGTCATGTGACTTCCTCCTTTTCCAGGACGTTTGCTGGGAGGAGATGGCAGGCTGGTGTCTGCAGGGAGTTGGCGAGGAGAGGCATGGACCAGGAAGGTCACAGCCTGCTGTCCTCCCAAGTACAAAGGCAGCAGGTGGCGGTTCTAGAGCTGGAGGGGACTCGGGGGACAGGGCGCCCGCTCTCGAGCCTGCTCCTGGGAGCTCCAGCGAGCCAGCGCTAGAGAGCAGCAGCCCAAGGCGGGCACAAGGCTGTCCGCGAGCTGTTCGGCCATGACCGTGACCGTGTGCAGCCGGGACTGGGGAGCCGGGGAAGGTCTGGTTAGGATACCTCTTACAAATCCTGAAAACGGAGCAGTCATTGAACAGTACAGCAAATCGAGATTGAGAATTACAGAGCGAGAGGAGACGGGGACTTTCTTATTTTTCCGGCTAGGAATTTAAGAACTAATCCTGATTATAGCCACCACGGAAGGAGTTACACTCCGCTCTTGCTGTGAGCCTGCCAGAGCGGGAGATGCCAGGTGTGTGCCTCTCCAAATGGCTTTATGACACGGGACCAGCAACATTCCCATTTTACAGTGGGGACACTGAGGCACATAATTTATTCAGCTTTTCCCAAGGCCGTCCTGCTAGTAACAGTAAAACGAGGGATGCTTCGTAGTTCTCTCGAGAGGCTCTGAAAAATAAATGGATTAATAAAATCTATTCCTGGTGAAAGCTTTGGATAAAGGAATAGTTGGGGTGAGGAAGGGTCGCAGAGGACTGTGGCTCAGGCTGGAGCCGCCGAGTCTGGTGCCACTGAGAGGGGACGTGTCCTCCAGACTGGTGTATGAGAAACAGAGAAACAGACACGACAGGATTTATTGTAGGAGGTTTGCTGTGTGAACTGGCCCTCATCTCTCATGGTCATGGACGCTGCCAAGTCCCTGCATCGGCCAGATGCAAGCCGGGAGCCAGGAACGCCGGTGGTGGTGTTTGGTCTGAGGGGTCCGTGGTGTAAATCCGGGTCTGAGTCAGGGCCCGGGAACAAGAGGCCTGATGTCTGCGGGCGGGGGAGGACGGATGTGCGGCTGGAGCAGGGGCACGTTCACCCTTCAGCGCGGTGAGCAAGGTACCGTGCACCAAGCATAAGGGGTCGGGCCGGACCCCTGATCCAGCTTCTCCTGGCCTCGTGCGGCCACTCAGTGTAACCGACTGCTGGGCGGAGTATCCTACTTCCTCGGTAATAATGACGTCCCCGAAGTGCGGCTGCGTGAGGGCGCGTCTTCCACTGCTCCTGGTCAGCGCGGTTCAAACTACTGCGTTGGAACCTTGATGAGTTTCCCCCCGAAATACTCGGGATTCCGTGTCCTTGGGACTGCCGCAGTGTGAGAAATGACCACGAGAGGTCAGTATGGACACACCAGTAAGGCTCCTCTTTGCTCTGAGGGCTGGGCTGTTCTCAGCAGGGAGAAAGGTGTCTCTGCAGAGAAACAATGTTCAGAACCTCACATCGAAGGCACTCTTCAGTTCCAACCCATTGAAATTCTGATTAATACACATTTGCCGGGACCAACTACCGCATCAGAGACTAGCTTGTAATGCAGTTGTAGGTGCTGTGGGAGATGCGGGAGATGCAGGGGATGTAAGCGACCCACGTACGTGGCGTGGCCTGAAGAGTGAATGCATCAGTGTTTGTTATTCACGCCACAGGTAAGTACAGAGAAAGTCACTTTTCCAGTTGTTTCTTCATTCAGTGTAACCGTTTTTCTCCATCTCGGTTTGATGTAGCTTGGGAGGGACATCATTCATTCACTGTTTCATTTTTCCGTAAACCTAACTGCTGGCCAGAATGACACCAGTAAGAAAAACAAATCTTGGGGCTCCTGGGCGGATCAGTTGGCTAAGCGTCCAACTTCGGCTCAGCTCACGATCTCACTGCTTATGGGTTCAAGCCCCGCGTCGGGCTCTGGTCTGTGCTGACAGCTTGGAGCCTGGAGCTGCTTCAGATTCTGTGTCTTTCTCTCTCTGGGCCCCTCCCCTGCTCGCACTCTGTCTCTCTGTCAAATATAAATAAACATTTAAAAAATCACTCATTCGTGCGTCCACTCACTGATTGATGCATCCATGGATTCATTGAGCCACATGATGACAGGGGTCCAGGCTCGCAGCAGGGCATGGCTCCGGGAGGCCAGGACTCGGGGTGGCTGGACCATGGGACGAGGGGGCACAGGTGCGCGAGGGGCAGTGAAGATGGAGAGGCAGGCGAGGGCCAGCAGAACCGTCTAGATCACTGTAAGGGAGAGTTGGGCTTCATCCTCGGAGGGCTTGTAGGGCAGGCTTTGGGAAGACCACTGGCTCCCCTCGCGAGGCAGATGGAGGAGAGAGACGCACCCCGAGTGCAGCACCAGCTGCCACGCCCAGGGGGCGGAGAAGCAGGGTCGTGGGCGCTCGTTGGCTCCCTCACCGCGCGCCATCAGGGGGCTTCATGCCTGCCGCGAGCACGGGCGCATCCCCGCGCGAGAGGACTGTGCCTTCTTAGGGATGAGCAACCACAGGCAGGAGCTCATGGTCGGTGCCGGTGGTCCTCGACCGGGAGAACTGTGCCCTTCGGGGGACACATGGCAGTGTCTGGACGCATTTTCGGTGGTCACAGCTGGGGAGGGGCATCCAGCGGGTGGGGGTCCCCGATGCCGCTGAACATCCGACAGTGCACAGGCAGCCCCACAGCAAACCCAAGGTGCTAGGGGTGCTGGGCTGCGAAGCCCTGGGTCCTTTCCAAGGTACAAGATAAAAAGGAAGAAACACTGGGAAAAACACATTGACGAAACCACTCCCCAAAAATGTTGGCATGGGGCAGATAAAAACCGACCAATTATGTCACTGTCAATTAAAAAATATTGACGTAATTGCGTTTACAAAGATTTTGAAGCAGAGACGTAAGCTATAAAAATAGCGTAAAAGAACTAACCTCAAATGTATCCGACATACAGACAAAGGTAAACGGGCTAAACTCACGTATTTGAAGGTAAAGGGTTGGCTGGCTCACAGAGCAGGGGTCTCGTACGGTTTACACGTCCTGTGCACGCTGAGGTGTGTGCACGCTGAGGTGTGCCAGAAACACCGCCAAAGCCCAGCTGCCGGCAGACGAGAGCCGGAGGGTTGGCGAAGGTGTTCGGCGTGAATGAAAACAAACAGGAAAAGGAAGCGACAGCCACAGCTTCAAGACCAGAAAAAGCTACGCTCTGCTTCCTACTTTATGCCCTACAATTTCCAGGGAGATGAACAACTGAAGCCTTACAGAGAAGAAAAAGGCCATAATCTTGGCTTAGGCCAAGTCCTTCTAATATGATACAACGTCCAGGAGAGGCAGGGGAGTCCCGCGGCACGAATCTCAGATTGTCGCACAGTGAGCCCGCGCGCACGCTACCAGCGAACGCAGGACCGATTGGGAAAGACATAACAGAAGAGGCCAACAGTCCCCGTTAACTAAGCAATTGGTTCAGCGACCATTTATTGGGTGTGTACTATGTGCGGGGCGCTGCTGAGCGCTGGGGAGATGATAACGTATGAACGAAGTTCCGGCCCTTGTGAGTCTTACGTTCTCCGGAGCAGTCACGACAGACAGATGACCCAGTAGATACATGTGGTGTCAGGCCACGGTGGTGCGGTGGAGACAGATGACGTGGGGCGCGCGGTAGAGACTGGGATGGAGTGAGAAAGGTGTCCGTGGGGCCGGTGTAAGGATGGGCTCACTGACGAGATGGCGTTTGAGCAGGAACGTTCCGGCTGGAAGAGCAAGTGCAAAGGACCTGAGGCAGAGTTTCAGGGCATGTTTGGGGAACATCAGGAATAGAACAATAGGTGTGGCGGTGAGCAGGGCGGCCGGTAGGTCGGCTCCTGTAGACCGTCCGGGTCACGGTGAACCTACATTCTTTACGCAGACTGACACGCGAAGCCAGCATGGAGGTGGGACAGATCGTTCTTCTAAAGTTTTGAGTTTTGAATGTTCCGATTTTGAAATGATTGTAAGTTCACGGGAAGTTTCAGAAGTAGCACAGGACAGCCAAACCCAGAGCCCTGGCGCCCCATGCTGGTGAGGGTGTGAGGAGCAGAAGCTCTGGTTCGTTGCTGGTAGGGGCATGGTGCGGTCACCCCGGGGAGACCCTGGGGGGGTGCGTACAAACCCACACGTGACCCAGCCAGTCATGCCTCGGCATTAACCCCGGGGAGTAGACAAGTCACGTTCCCCCAAGAGCTGCGCACGGCCGTCTGTAGCAGCTGTGTTCGTGATCGCCAAAACCCGGGAGCCGCCAAGGTGCCCTTCCATGGGTGACGGGTGAACTGTGGTCCTTCCAGACGACGGAATACCGCTCAGCGTCAACGGAAAACGAGCTAAGAGACCTTAAAGCCACGTAACTAGGGGAAAGAAGCCAGGCTGAAAGGCTACATGTTCTATGGTCCCAACCACACGACATTCTGGGAAAGGCGACGCCGCGGGAAGAATACAGAGACCGTGGTGGCCGGGGACGGGAGGGGACGAACACAGAGCTTCAGGGCAGTGAAAACACTGCACGATGTGATGGTGGATTTATGCAGTAGCATTTGTCTGGACTCAAAGAACATTTAGTATCAGCGGGAGTGGACCCCAGGGCAAACCGTGGACTTGGGGTGGATACAGTGTGTCGATGTGGGCTCGTCCTTGGTACAAGTGTTGTCAGTCCTGCGGCGAGTGACTTTGATGACGTGGAGGCTGCGTGTACGTAGAGACGGAGGGTGTGTGCGGAATCTCTGTACTTTCCTCTCAATTTCGTTGTGAACCTATAATCGCTTAAAAAATAGTTTAAAAACAGTTTTAGGTGAGATCGAGTATCCACCTCTGTCAGTTTCTGTTAATGGTAACATCTTATGTGATGACAGGAAAGTTCCAGAACCATCGGTGCCACGTGTCCTATCCCACATGCAGACCCCCAGGGCCACCACCACGGAGACCTCCTCACGGAGCCTCTTCTGCCCACTGCCTCCCTGCACCGCCCCTAACCCCTGGCAACCCCTTGCCTGTCCCCTGTCTCTGTGACGGTGTCATTTTGAGGATGTCCCATAAACAGAATCATGCAGGTCACTGAGATTGGCCTTTCTCACTCAGCGAGGTTGCTGTGGGTCTTCACAGTCCGTTCCTCACGATTGCCATGTCGCACGGGCCCCACGGCACGTGCACCACGTGTACCAGTCACACACTGGGGACACTGGGCGTGTTTCCCGTGTTGTGCTTTTTCTAACAGAACCGCTGTGGACAGTCCTGTTTGGGTCGGATTATCTTCCGGATATAACGTGGCTGCTGTGTGGCTGGATGCGGAGGTAGGGGCCACAGCAGGGGTCCGGGCAGAGGTGGCAGTGGCTGCAGCAGGCGGAGTGGTGGGCGGGGGCTGGGGGGTGGGCCCGGTGGACCTGAGGCAGGAGAGAAAGAAGGGAGAGGCCAAGCGCAGCTTCCCGACGTCGAACGACCGAGTGCAAAGTAGTCCGTTGACTCGTGGGCCCGCCGGTGGGAAGGAGAGTTTTTGGGTGGGGGAGGTGGGGGCAGACCCAGGGCGCTGTGTTGGCCGTGTTGAGTCTGCGGTCCCCACGAGCTACCCGCTGAGACGTGGACCCGACAGCTGTGCCGGAGCCGTTGGGCTGGAGAGGCCCCCGTGGGCTTCCGCACACGCGAGGATGCCCGTGTGCCGGTGTGATCCTGACGGTGCGAGTGGACGGAAGCCAGTCTGGCTCCGCGGACCCCTGACGCGCAGGGGCTGAGAGGGTCAGAACACAGGAAAGTGAGGGCGTCCGTGGGGGAGGAGGACACCCCAGAGAAGGGCCTTTTTGGTTCGCACGCAAGTCCCTGACAGGTTTGAGGATTAGTTGGCAATTCCGTATCTGCTTGTTGAAGAGACGGGAGAAAACCTGTAATCAGTAGTGCTTCAGAAGAGGTTACTTGTCCTCTCTTCCCCCGAAAATATACTTCATAAAGTGAAATGGGAAAATTGATTTAAAAATACACGTCCTGGGTACCGTTACGTGGCTCAGACCATTGGTTCCATTTTCTGACAATCAGTAGACCTTCCCTTGGCCTGGCTTCACCCCCGTGCCCGGACTCTCCAGACGGCACCCCCAGGAGGTCAGCATTCCCGTGCTGCCCTGATCCCTGCCGAACATCCCAGCCTCGCTCACCAGCCTTTCAGGAGGCAGAGTGCCCAGCACCGGAATGTAGGACGTCCTGTGGTCAGTCCCAGATGTATCCCATCCCAGATGCAGGAGCGCGGGGGAGTGCCTAAGTCGCTCCCTCGTGTCACACTCCTTCTGAGAGCTGACTTTTCTTCCTGCACTTAAGCCCCCCAAGGAAAAGAAAAGTCACGGTTTTAAAAGAAACAGAATAATCTTTGTTTGTAGCCAAGATGATTCTTGATGTGGAAAACCCAAGGTAATTAACTAAAAATCTATTAGAACTACTAATAGTGAAGAGGCTATTTAAAATGTATACAAAGTCAATATTTTCTTACAAAGCCGGGAGAGCTGACTAGAGAATGTAATGGTAAAAATTCCCAATTACTGTAACATCAAAAATTTTATCTATTTTATACTGCTGGGGAAAAAGCTTTTTAAAATGTGCAGAAACGTTATGAAGAAAATAACTCTATTGACCGCAAAAAAGAAGGTTCTAAAACGTGGTCCCGTGTGGGGCTCAAAGTGCACACACACGTTTTTGCAAAGGTGGAAATCCAGAGAGAGTATCCTCAACACAGCACCATGTTTCCTGGTGGCAGATCACGTGTGATTTATAGATTTTGTGTTGTGTTTTGCTCATCTACATCTTCTACTTTTACGTACGTATTTAATTAATTAATTTATTTATTTTTAAAAGATAATTTATTGTCAGGTTGCCTAACACGCAGTGTCCACAGTGTGCTCTTGGTTTTGGGGGTAGATTCCCATGATTCATTGCTTATGTACAACACCCAGTGCTCATCCCAGCAAGTGTCCTCCTCCATGCCTGTCACCCATTCCTCCCCCCCCATCAACCCTCAGTTTGTTCTCTGTATTTAAGAGTCTCTTATGGTTTGCCTCCCTCTCTGTTTGAAACTACTTTTTCCCCTTCCCTTCCCCCATGGTCTCCTGTTCAGTTTTTCAAGATCCACATTTGAGTGAAAACAGGATGTCTTTCTCTGCCTGACTTACTTCACTCAGCATAACACCCTCCAGTTCCATCCACGTTGTTGGAAATGGCAGGATTGCGTGCTTTCTCATTGCCAACTAGTACTCCATTGTATGTACAAACCACGTCTTCTTTATCCATCCATCCGTTGAGGGACATCGGGCTCTTTCCATGCTTTGGCTGTTGTCGATAGCGCTGCTGTGAACATCGGGGTGCATGTGCCCCTGGAATCAGCACTCCTGGATCCTTTGGATAAATACTAGTGCAATTGCTGGCTCATAGGATAATTCTGTTTTACTTTTTTGAGGAGCCTCCGTACTGTCTTCCGGAGCGGCTGCACCAGTTTGCACTCCCACCAGCCTGCAGAGATCCTCTTTCTCCACTTCCTCGCCAACATCTATTGTTGCCTGAGTTGTTAATTTTAGCCCCTCTGACAGGTGTGAGGTGGTGTCTCAGTGTGGTTTTGATTTGTGTTTCCCTGATGATGAGTGACATTGAGCACCTTTTCACGTGTCTGTTGGCATCTGGATGTCCTCTTTGGAGAAGTGTCTGTTCGTGTCTTCTGCCCATTTCTTCACTGGATCGTTTGCCGTTTGGGTCTTGAGTTTTGTTTTTATAAAGCGAACACATTATTGCATCACAGAATGAAATCAAGAAAAGGAATTAAAATCACTACCTTCAGCAAAGCCCGACGAGGCCACCGCCTCACTTTCGCCCGCCCCCAGATCTGCACGTTGTCACCTGCTTCTTCCTGCAGTGCAGCTGTCGGCCTCTCCGGGAGAAGGAGTGATCCCGGCTTTCCCACGGACCCCCGCCTGCAGGATGAGGAATCACATCTGGAAGCTTGTGTTCGGTGCCGCAGACGCTGGGCCGGCCCCTCCGTTTCCCCTGCTCCAGCCTGAGGCCACCGGGAAGAACCCAACCTCGGGAAAGGAATCCCCACGAACAGCTAGGATGTGTTTTCAGAAATTTCAGGGATTGGGGCTCGTAGCTTGTCAGACGGCAGGAATGTGTGACAGTTTGTTTACCTGATACAAAAGTCCCAGTGTGGCCATTCATTTCTGTCCAGAAAACGAAAGTTATGATTTTGTCGTTCTTGGTCAGAGGAGGGTGGGAGTGGGGAGAAGGCAGGGAGAGAGAGGGAGAGAGAAATGACCAGAAGACCCTGTCCCCTCGACCAGCAGCCTCCTTGAGTGCGGTGACGCCAGCCAGACCCTAGGGAAGACTTCTGCTCAGAGAGCAGGCCGGGACATTCCTGTCCCCCGCCACGTAAGACCTGAGCGTGTAGCCTGAGCATGAGGCTCGGACCACGTGGCCCCTGTGGACGCTCCAACAGCCAGTGGCCGGCCCTCAGCTGTTGCTAAGAACGAGCCAGCTGGCCTCGTGGCCTCTGCCTCCTGGCTTCACGTTCCCTGTAAACCCGCTCCGGTGACGGGCAGACAAGAGAAAGAAACACTTAAGGGAAGGCGTGTGAAGGGAAGGGGGTGTCCTTGCCGGAAGCCCCAGACGTTCTCACCAACCACCGCAGGGAAAGGAGACTCCGCACAGCACCGTCCCTGTGGGGGCCAGAGCTCTGCCCCTGGCTCTGCTTTGGCTCGTTGTCATCTTTCTGTGGGAGGGACTTACGTCGGGGTGGAGAGGCCACAGCACCCATCTCATAGCTGCCATCTGCCAGTCACTTTCTTACTGAACAGCAAAGGCTGTGATGGGCCAGGATGGGGACTAGGACGGTGTTGCTTCCTTCACCCCTGCCCCCCACCTGGGCCTCACACCTACCTGCTCCCAGCGACACGGGAAACCAGCCTCTGCCAGTAGCCCATTGCCTTGTGCCCCAGGGTCCTCTGGAACGAGCTGGAATTTGTATCAATTAAGTGTGCAGACAGCTGCCTGTGGGCGCCTATGGGCTTATCCCTGAATCGGGAGGTGGTGGGGTGCCCGGCACCCGGGTCCTCGAGGGCTGGGGGTTGTCACCTGCAGCCCAGGACCCAGCTGGTAGGTTGGTTAGGTGGCTGGCCTGGCTGGGAGCATGGATGCCACACAGAACGCAACACCAGCTCACCTGCGTGGCCCAAGCCAGAAGGACGGTCTTCAGGGTCCCAGAAAACCAGTTTGCTGTCAGGGGCCGGACTCCAGTCCTGGGGGGGCCAGAGGCTCAAACCAGACGCCCCCCACCCCTAGTACCCGTCTCTGAGCCGGCTGGGCCGCTCCGGCGTCCCGCACTGGTGAGGCTGTCACACTCCCATCCTTGCCACGGGGACGGCCGAGTCTGACGGCGGGAGAGGAGATGCCAGCCATCGCCCCTCGGTTTGGGCTCAGGGTCCGGGCAGGGGGGGGCGCCGTCAGGTGTGTCATTGAGAAGTTCAGCTTCAGGGACCCGCCTCGACCCTCCCCTGCCTGGGTCTTCCCCCTCCTCTGAGCTTGTCTTTAACCTTTTCCGACTGGGGCTTTCAGGGAGGTACCTGCTGCCCACACCACGGCTGGTTTTTATGGATTAACTAACTGAATGTTTGAGAAAATGCAATTGACTGTATATATTTTTAACGTTTATTTATTTTTGAGAGACAGAGCACGAGCAGGGGAGGGGCAGAGAGAGAGGGAGACACAGAATCTGAAGCAGGCTCCAGGCTCCGGGCTGTCAGCCCAGAGCCGGACGTGGGGCTTGAACTCATGAACCGTGAGATCATGACCTGAGCCGAAATCGGACGCTCAACCGACTGAGCCCCCCAGGCGCCCCTGACTTTTGTTTTTAGTTGAGGTATGTTGACACACAATGTTGTATTAGTGTTGGGTGTACAACACAGTGGTTCAACAGTCCCACACGTCATGAAATGCCCCCCCAGCCACCTGTCACCACGGCGCTATTAGAACATTGACCGTATTCCCTGTGCTGTATCTTCCGTCCCCATGACTTACTATTTTACGACTGGACGTTTGCGTGTCTTCATCCCCTTCATGTATTTTGCCCATCCCCCCCCCCCCGCGGCTGCCAGTGCATCCTCTGTGTTTACGAGTCTTGTTTGTTTGCATTTTGTTTTATAGATTCCATACACGGGTGAAATCCTACGATATTTGTCTTTCTCTGACTTACTTCACTTCGCATTACACTCTCTAGATCCATCTACGTCATTGCAAAGCGCAGGGTCCCATCCTTTCTTATGACTGAGTATTCCGTTGTGTGTATGTACCGTATCTTCTTTATCCGCTCATCAGTGCATGGACATGTGGGTTGCTTCCACATCTTGGCTTTTGCTGCTGTAAATAGAGGGGTGCTTTTATCTTTTTGAATTAATGTGTTTGTGTTCTTCATGTAAATACCTAGAAGTGGAATTACTAGATCATAGGGTAGTTCTAGTTTTAATTTTTCAGGACCCTCCACACTGGTCTCTGCAGCGGCTGCTCTGATTTGCTTTCGGGAGGGCCTTTCCTTTCTGTCTTGTGCAGACAGCACGCTGTCCCTGCATTTATTGGGGGTGTAATGGTGGGGGCAGGAGAGTGGATGCCCCGACCTTATATGTCAGAGCTACTGCTCTGGACACCCCGTGAGACAGGCACTGGGGCACATTGGATTCTGCCCAGGAGGAGAGACGAGGTAGGGGAGGAAGCTTTGTAGGCAGAAGGAGGAAACAGTGCAGTTCAGAACAGGGACAGGCTGTGTTTGCATTTGCACACTTACATGGGAGGTTGTGTAGATGGAGGTAGGATCAGGGACCAAGGTGGGTCACAGTGGGGGGCGAGAGCAGAGGGCAGGACGGCCAAGAGCAGCATCCACAGTAAGGACCCCGCCCCGCTCCCCCCCTCGCCCTGGCATCTGGGGATTCGAATCCAATCGGAAATTCATGGGACTGTTGGGCTGGGGCTGGGCGCTGGGTGGGCTCCACACAGAACATGGGATGGGACCTGAGCCACGGTATCCATGTGTTAGAGCATCGAGTTTACATGGGCACCCTCGATCACGCTGGCGGAGGAAGCAGGGCTGTTTAGGTGGGTAAACGGAAGCTTCTGGGGTCACATAGCTACTGTCTTTAACTATCAATGGGGTTATCCTTGCTGAAGCCCAAGGAAGAGACCAGTTCTGTGTAGATGTAAGGGCAGAAGGAAAGGGGAGGTAATACCTACCACAGAGGGTGTTTGCTGTTCCGGGTTCTGTAACGAGGGCTCACTGCTCACTGACGCCTCGCAGCTGTATACTGTGGCCCTAACGCTGCAGCGTGGATGCCCTGTCACGCCATGAAATCCGAGCATCCCACCCACGGCGCTGTATGTGGGTTCCAGGAGCCCTGCGAGATGGGGGCCAGAGGAGACAGAAGAAGGTCAGTCACACAATACGGAGGCCAATAAATAACTGAGAAGGATTTTACCCGCGCTAACAGTATGTAAGGTTGTACCGAAGCACGAAGGTGTTTGCAGCCGCGCAGCAGAAACTGTACATCAGAAAGCAGTTCTCTGTTCCCGCAGTTTTAATGTGAAACAAAGGCCCGTCTGGCTACTTTGTACCCCGAGCTCCTTCCTCTCGCCCGTGTCTTTGGGAAGCCTGGTCACTGAGATCCCCAAAGCTAAGCACCCATGGCAGCCACATGGCCGGTAGGAGCAGAGCCTGCAGCTGACTTCCATCACCTACTGCTCCCAGGTGATGATTAATGTCACGTCGGTCGTGTGACTGTGGGGAAGGAGCCGTGGGGCCCTTGGCATTTGGCAGTCCGGCATCCCTTTGTGTGTTTCACGTGCTGACTTTTTTTTTTTTTTTTGGTGCATTTTTTCCTTTTGCTGATCTGCACGTGACTGTTGGCACCCGTAGGATAGAAATGCCCCAGCTGGGTGCGGACAGCAATGGCAGCCGGGTCAGTTTCCAGCAAGCACCGAACCAGCTGTGAATCAGATTTATACGCTCCCTCAGACGAACTGGTTCTTGAATATTTGTGCCAAGGAGAGGCTGGAGATGGAGAAACCAGCAGAATTGTTCAGCGGTGACCCCAGGGGTCCTTGTCAGGTGCCTGGAAGTCAGGGACAAATGTCACCTGCCCCCAGGGAAGAGAGTCTGAGCACGGGGTTCCCACGGAATGAGAGGCTCCTGAATTCTGCAGCCAGAATGCTGCTTCCCAGACTGTCTACCACATTCTAGCATCTGGTGTCTACACTTGGGCACCACGGTGCCCGCACACTGACTCCACATCGTGGAGGGGAGCGGAGGGAGGGCCTGCCCCATCCAGACGTGCCCTGCCCCTCTGCATTTCTCCACGGATGAAGGCAGTGCAGGGCCGTGTGCCTCATGTTTCCCCAATAAAACCTGTGCTTTATGCTCACTCCAAGGGACCGCATAGCGCTTGGCCATGCCTCCTTCCGCAGGAGGGGGCCGTCCCTGAGCAGGTGTAACTCACTGCAGAACAGGCCGTGGCACCTGGATATTGGGCCCAGTGCATAGTGATTAGCAACTTTTAGTTCACAGGGACCCCGCTTGATAAAAGCCCCGAGTAGTTCTTGGTCCTCGAGAAGGAAATGGGGGGTGTCATCATGAATATTAATGATACTTAGTGATGATCAGATGGCATGATCGCTTTCATTTTTGTGTTTGTCACAAAGGAGACAAAAATAAAATCTTCCAGGTTGTCAAGTTCTGAGACAAATAATTTGGTCCAGCCTCCTGGCTTGAATCACCGGATCTGAGCGGCTGAGAGAGGGTGTGAATAACACAATATGTCAGAGAAAAGAGTCTCTCTGGTCCTCAACTTCCCGGGTTGTCCTGGGTACCAAAGATTCAACAATAAAACATAAAAATAGACAGAGCCGGACCGAACATTCACCTGTTACCAGAGGGGCAGGGCGCCATCAGCAGCTTTGCGAATCCGTCAGTGACTGGGACAGACCTGGGTCAGTGCTGACGTTGGGGACAGTGGCCGGCAGAAGCATGGCACAGGTGTGTCCTGGCATGAATGGTGGGAGCAGGTGTGGAGGCAGGCAGCCCGGGGGCGTGCCCCATGCAGCTGGGCGAACAGCAGCCATGAGGCGGGCTCTAGCAGACACGCTGTTGGAACAGGGGTGGGGTGGGGGGGCGGGCAGGCTCACGCTCACCCTAGCCGGCTCCTGGGTCCTGGGGCTGTCTTTCCCTCGGGGTTGGGGACGTGGGCAGAGGCCTAAGGGCATCTTCCACCAAATGGGTCTCCGACGGCACCTGACAAAGTCCAGTGTCACAGCAGCACAAGAGGGCCAGGCAGACATCACCTGGAGGGACGGACACAGAGTTAGTGAAACGGAAGTGGATTTCAGCTCAGATGGCAAGGACAGAGGTGATGACAGGAAATGTGAGAGGGAGGACCATGCTGGCGAGTTATGACAAGCTTTGTGTAACCCACCCTGGTGGTGGGGAGACAGCACGATAGGGATGTGGTGGGGATGTGGCAGGGACGCGGCGGCTGTGTGCCTCTCTGGCAGCAGGCTAGAAGCTGGACAGCGGGGGTGTGGTGGGGACGTGGTGGCTGTGCCTTGCTCTGGCAGCAGGCTGGACGTTGGACAGTGGGGACGTGGCAGGGATGTGGTGGGGATGTGGCGGGGACATGGTGGCCGTGCCCTGCTCTGGCAGCAGTCTGGATGTTGGATGGCAGGGACGTGGCAGGGATGTGGTGGGGACGTGGTGGGGATGTGGGGGCTGGGCCAGCACTCATCGCCGGGGTCCGTCACTCACTGTGGCAAACGCTGTCTCAGCCAGAAGACGCTGGGAAGAAGCAATGACAGGCTTTGGACAGGCTTGTGGTGGTGATGTGGGGGAGGGTCTAAGGAAGAGGGGCTTTGGCCCAGATGCTGCCGGGAAGCAGGGGTCCTTCTGTGGGCCGGTGCGTTAATGAATCTAACCTGGGAGGAGAGTGGAGCAAGACCACAGCTTGGTAAAGGAGCAGCCGTGGTTCGTGGCTCATGGCATGTGGCTCGTGTCAGCCCGAGTGGGGGAGGGCTGGTCATTCTGTGGTTGCCTCGGCGCTCGCACCTGACCCTGGAGTGTTCCTGCTGGTGTCCTGCTCCAGCAGTCAGGTGAGTGGCCTGGTCTGACATGGCTGTCCTGTGAGGTGCTTCCGGGAAAACCCCACGCTCCGGGCTGCGCGTGCCCGATCCACTCTCGGCCTTCGGCTGCTTTCGCTTTCTCAGAAGGAAGGGATGTCCTCACCCCTTTTCCCTGCATGTGACATCACGTCCGGCAGGTGCAACAGCAGCTTGGAGCCCACGCAGGCCCCTGGCTACGTGGGCACCTGGCTACATGGACTCCGTACTCCTGCGGCTTCCATGGCTTCCACGGCTTCTGTGGCACGTAGACTCCTGGTGTCCTGCAGACCAGCGCGGGCCACGGCGGCCCCCCCACCAGCCTCACTGCTCGGGGTGGGGGGCTCTGTGATTCCAGTCCCCAACCCCCACCCATACAGACTCAGCCTCAACCCCCTCTGCCCCGCCGTCCCTTCCCACCCCTGAAATACCCGGGTGCTGTTTCCTCGGAGGACACCAAATGACAAAGTCCCTTTGCCACCAGGTGCTCCTCGATGTCACATGTCAGCACTTTGTGGACTGAGGGCATGCGTCTGGAGGGACCCATGGGCGCCCTCCTGAGCTGGCGCAGCCCCGTGGCTCACGTGGCTCCCCACACAAGACACCGGTTCTCACAGGCACATGCTTGCGTGCTGGGCTTGGCGTGGACACTGTTGGCTTCGTCCCTTCGGGCTTGTCCTTTGTCCCCTGAACGTGCGCACAGGCCCCGTGCTGATTGGAGCTCAGTCACAGGGACGGGAGAGGCACTTGATGCCCTGCTTCTCCAGCCAACGTCCCCAGAGGGGGCAGATGGACCGTTAATAGGTGCTCATTGAACTGAACCGATATCTCCTGGTTGCTCTCAAACGTGCCTCAGCATTTTACTCTAAAATAGTGGAGACCGTATCTTCTAATTTGCCGTGTAGACCCTACTTCCACACACACAAATACCTATTTTTTTTTTTTTGAGAGAGAGTGAGAGAGAGAGAGAGAGAGAGAGAGCGTGAGCAGGGGAGGGGCAGAGAGAGAGGGAGACACAGAATCTGAAGCAGCTCCAGGCTCCGAGCTGTCAGCACAGAGCCCGACGCGGGGCTTGAACCCACAAACTGTGAGATCATGACCTGAGCGAAGTCGGACGCTCAACCAACTGAGCCCCCCAGGCGCCCCAACGCAAATACCTATTCTTAAAGGGATTAACTAGGCTGCTGTTTTCGCATTTTGCTCCCTGAGTGGGGACAGACGATGGGATGACGTGTACAGATGCGTTTCACACCCAAATCCAGGAGGCCCAGCTCCCGAGTCTGTGTGAAATGCCGTCTGTTGGTGATGGTTGGGGACCGGGGGCTTTGTGGGTGACAGTGAGACGTGGAGGAGATGCGTGCGGCCTCAGGGGCCCAGGTGGGAGGGGAGTGATGGTGACCGGGCTTATTGACCCCAGGAGAGGGGGGCGGGTGGGTGTGGGGAATTTGTGAAGTGCAGGTTATGCCGAATTGAGTGAGGTGCCTTTTCTGTTCCTTCCTGTTCCTTCCAGGAGCTCTTAACCCCCTGCCCCCCCGACCCCAGAGCTTTCCAGGCCCCCCACCCCCACCCCAGAGCTTTCCAGGACCCTCCAGGCCCCCGCCCCTGACTCTGGGATGTGACCAGCAGTTCCAAGCTGGGTGACGCCCTTCAGAACGCCTGGTGTTATCAGTGGCCCTGCCGTGCCAGGGCGAGGGCAAGTCCTGTCCCGTGAGATGTCAGCCTGTGTCTGAGAAATGAGTTTCCTCCCGGTTTGTCTGATCCGTTTTAAAGGAGCAGACACCCTTTCTTGATTTCGCTTTATGGGACCCTGCAGGGCCCGCTCTGGGCAGCTCCGCAGCAGCGGGAGAGCGAGCGCAAGGGACAGAGAGCGGAGGCGTGAGCTGCCCACGACGCTGTACCGCAAGCAAGCGCGTCCCGGGCGTCCCGTTACCGCACGAGGGACGCGTGTCTCGTCCACACCTCTCATCGTGCAGCTAAGGCTAGGCGGGGGCTCTTTTCCCTTTTATTCACAGATTCTTCTGGTAAAGGAGGGAAAGGGTTTGCCAGTCCGGGAGCCTCGTCAAGAACCTTCCGTCAAGGCTTCTTAAATCTCTTCGGTTTCCCTCTCGGGCTCTTTCCTGTGGCTGCTCAGCTGTCCTCAACCGCAAGGGTCATAAATACGGTTTGACGCGAGCGAGCCCGGCTTCCGATGACTTGCCGGCGCCTCCCCTGGTGCTTAATCATCGGTGCCTCTCACGGCTGCAGGCGAACACGAGGTTAAGTGCCGCGTGAGGACAGACTGGGCTCACAGACAGCTGCTCTGAGCCCGAGCTGTGTTCGCTGTGGTTTCACGGGCCGTGGTTGGTTGAGGCCCTCCCTGCCCGAGGCAGAACCAGCTGTGTCGCTGGAAAGTGCTCGAGGGCTAAGTGATCCGGATAAATACCCACACAGAAGGTCGAGTCAGACCAGGATGGAAAGCGGTGATATGCAAGTATGTTCTCCTGTCCCCGACGCCTTCGCCGTCTGCCGGCCCCGTCACCCCCTCGTTGATAAGGATTCTGGGGCTGAGGGATATTTTTGGGTTTTTTTTAAGGAAGATTTTTTTTATGTCTTTATTTTATTTTGAGAGAGAGAGAGAGACAGAGCACAAGCGGGGAGGGGCAGAGAGAGAGAGCGAGACACAGAATCCGAAGCAGCTCCAGGCTCCGAGCTGTCAGCACAGAGTCTGACTCGGGGCTCGAACCCACGGACCGTGAGATCATGACCTGAGCTGAAGCTGGGCGCTTAACCGACTGAGCCCCCCAGGCGCCCCTATTTTTGGAATAAGTATGGCCAGTTTTGAGGACCTCCTGGTGTGGGCTGATCTGCAAATGGGCCAGCAGGTGGGGCAGACCAGCCCTGCGTCATTTATCCGGTGGGCAGCCTGGCTAACGGTCCAGGAGGCTCCAAACAGACCGGTGCCCCCGCGCCTGGTGAGCACAGCTTCTGCAGGCCCTGCCTTCCCCCTGCCGTGGCTGCTGAGCGGGACAGCCAGGCGCGCACGTGCTCTCCTCGCCTCAAGCCTGCAGAGCAGAGCCGGCCCTGAACTGCCAGCCCTGTGTCCCCACAGAGCTGGGCCCCCCCAGGGCTTGTCCTGACCTTCGCGACTGCGGGGCGGAGCGAAAAGCTGTCATCCCCAGAACTTCAACGGGCCCTGCTAGGAGCTCAGCGGACGGTCCTCTGGCCTTTCAGTCCTTGTCCTGTGACAGGCAACGCCGGGTCCGCTGGGCCTTGCAGAGGGAGGAGGAGAAACCGTCTGTCCCACTGCCCCCACTGCCCCACTCCCCCCACTGCCCTACTCCCCCCACTGTCCCACTCCACACTGCCCCACTCCCCCCACTGCCCCACTCCCCCCACTGCCCCACCCTCCCCACTGTCCCACTCCCCCCCGTCCCACTCCCCCCACTGCCCCACTCCCCCCACTGCCCTACTCCCCCCACTG
>CM053560.1:136677325-136698382 GCA_028646485.1 Cryptoprocta ferox | reverse complement strand
CCCCCCCCCCATGCTGGGCGATGCAGCACTGGTGCTAGAACACGACATCGTGGCCAAAGGTGGCCAGTCCCTGCCTCTGACCGTGAAATGATTTAAGTTTTCTGTGCCTCGGTTTCCCCACCTGCAAAGTGACCCGCAGCCGAAGTGCAGCCCAGAGAAGCGTTTATCCTCAATGCCCCCCCACCCCCAGGACTGGGGCTCGAATTTCTGTGGACTTTTCTGGAAGGAGTCTCCTCCCTTCCTGGTTTTGCGTCCTGCAGCTGGCGAGGTGAAAGTCACCTGCGCTCTGGGGGGGCCCTCGGTGACAGGACCGCAGGCCTGCCCAGGAAGAGGCGGGCACGGAGGCCGAGGGGCCACCGCGTGGTTGGGTTCCGACTCTTCTCTCCAGAGCAGCTCAGCGGGCCCAGCTCCTGGGAGGAACTAGGGCAGGAGCCCAGCCTCTGGGACCCGTCTCCCTGGGAAAACAGTGGGCCGTGACCTGCGCTAGCTCCCTGCCCCCCCCCCCCCTGCAGCACCTGCACTCAGCTGTCATCTGCGGCTGCCCAGGGGGTGAGGGGTGGGCGCCTCCTGCCCTGTGTACCTGTGCTGCTCCGCCCCCCGCAGGCCTCCCCTGGCTCCCAGGGGCTGCTGTGCTGTCACCTGCCCTCCGGGTGCTCAGCTATGTTGACTTAGAAGCAGACACGCCCCCCCTCCTGGCCCCCGGGCTGGAAAGCCCCCCTCCTGGCCCCCGGGCTGGAAATCCTTCTCCCCCGTTTCCCCCAATGTCCTCTACTTCCATCTCAGCTTCAACCAGCTTTGCCACTGGCCTTGCCGGCCCGGCGTCCGGCCGCCCCTAATCCTAACGGACCCTAATCGGACCTCCAGCTTACGGACTGGTGTGTTCAGACACCGAGGCAGCAAACTTCCTTGAGATGACCTTTCATGGGTCTCCTCATTGACCCAAGTCAACCCCAAAGGGATCGGTTTCCTCCCAGGGGCCCCAGGGCCTCCCCAACGCCGAGACCCCACCGAGAGCTCTGGTGGGATCACCTCGTGGGGTCTGCCTGTCCTGACTGCCGGTCGGACCTCTGTGTGGGCATGGCCTCTAGGTGGTGATGGCCGGACGCCACGGCGCCCTTTCCGCTGCCAGGCCCCCTCTCACGCGCATGGGTCACTGTTGGCGGGTTGTCAGTGCAGCCGTCTGTCCCCTGGGGCCAGCCAGCCCCCACTGCCTGCGCGGCTGTTCCTTTCCTGGTTTCCGAGGTATTTTCAAGGCATTCAAAGATGAGAGCCATTTGACCCCCGGCGCCCGTACTGGGCTCTGCAAACGGGGGACGTCTCCGAGGCCAGCCTCAGCTTCAGGGACTCACCAGCGGGACCCACAGGACAAAGCCCTTTCACTCGCCGTTATGGATTGTGATGGCAAAGGATACAAAGGAAAAGCAGTGGGAGAGGCCCAGGGCGCAGGCTGGAGGGGCCCCCGCTTGAGGTCCCCTCCCAGGGAAGGCTGCGCACAGCGCCGTGTCCCCGGCAGCAATGTGTGACGATGCGCGTGGGGTACCGCCAGTGAGGGGCACGCGCCTGACACCTCCCTGGGGTCGGGTTGGCCGCGCGCCCCCATGGCCGCCCTTAGTCTCTGTCCTCCCCGGGGCCACGCGGATGCTGGGTGGCGCGAGGCCCTCGCTGTACCTCTCGCCGTGGGCATGGACTCTGGGGCACGACTGCGGCCCCGGGTAGGCGCAGCCACTCTTGCCAAGCAGGACGTTCCAGGGTTACAAGTTCCCTCCCAGGAGCCAGGGGCAAAGGTTGCCTTCCTTGTGTCAGGTTACCTTTTCCGTGGTTCTGGTTCCCGGGAACGATTCAACCCCGAGGAGAGATTGGAGACACTCACATCCCACCATCGAAGGGCTCCTGAACGTTCCGTCATGCAAACCCGAGGGCGGAAATCCAGCGCCTGCGAGGGGGATGGGGGTGGAACTGAGCCTCAGATCCGGTCGCCCTCCGGGGAGGCGGGGGCACTCAGCAAACTACAGCTTCCCGCGTCCCCAACAGCCCAGAGTCCCCGGGACTCGCCCCAGACTTTCTTCCTCCTCCTGCTCAGCCGGCACGGCCTCCCTTCCGGCGTCTCCAGCTCCTGCCTCTTCCACTGTGTTTCTAGAGAGAGCTCCCCCTGGGACCTCCTGGGAGGAGCGGGGTGGGGGGGGGTGATTTCCACGAAGGCCAAGCCCCTGCCCTTGAAGAGGTGACCTTCAGCAGGAGACATGGTAATAATGCAGGAGTAATCAGCGCGCCCTGTGGTCAACGCTGGCTGAGGGCCTTGGACGGATGAGCAGGCGGACGCGCCCTGGGGGTAGTGGCCAAGGGGCGTGAGTGGGGGCCTGGGAAAGCGAGGGGACAAGTGTGTGTGAGGTCAGTGAGGGCGCGGGCGGAGAGGAAGGGTGGCGCGTGCGGGGACGGTGGGCAGCCCTGTGCGGCTGGGGAGACGGCGCGGGCAGGGAGGAGGCTGGAGGTGGGGTGGGGCCGGCCCGGGCCACACTGAGAGGTGGGGACTGCTCTCTGACGTCCCCTGGGGACAAGCCTGGCGGCACGAGAAAATCCACCCCGGCCAAGGCGCCCTCTTTCATGCTGTGTGGACCGCGTGCTGGTGACGGGTGGTGGGGAGAACCGGGCACGTGATGGCACTGGATCCGCCACCCGAGTGAGTGATGCGGAGGTGGACGAGGTGGCCTTGGGGGGGGAGCCTCCCCTGTGGAGAGTGAACCCAAGTCAAGTTTAATTCATTCGTTTCTTTTAAGCGAGTCCTCTGGTCCTTGGTGACTCAGGGTCCGGGCCTCACTGGCTGCGCCGTCTCATGTGTGGACTCCCCTCCCGGGGCCCGGGGCCCGCGGTGCTTACGAGCGAAGGCCATGGATTCTGACAGATGGAGGCTCTGCGCGCTCTCAAGCCTCCGCTCCGTCATGTACGAAATGGACGTCGGTAACTGGTGCTTCCCGACAAGGGGATCGTGGGAATCGCGGGGACGGCTCAGAGAAGCTCCGCCTGAGCGCTGCCCGTGCGTGACCAGGGCCCAGCGTTTCTGGTTGAGACGCGGTAGTAACGGGGAGGGTCAGGCAGGGCTCCGGTCTGCAGAAGCCTCGCGTGACCCAGGTGTGTCAGTCGGGGTTTCTCCGGAGGATCAGGGCCGGCAGGGTGCACGTCCGCGTCGAGAGGTTTCCATAGGGAGTTGCCGCCTGCCCTGCTGGAGGCTGGCGTGCGTCTGCAGTGCGGACCCCGGGAGCGCGCGCGGGCAGCGGAAGCCTGAGGGAGACCTGCTGGACGAGTCCCTCGTACTCAGGGAGGCCGGTCTTCTCCTTTGCTTTGGGCCTTCAAGTGATAGGACGAGGCCCACCTGCCTTATGGAGGGCATCTGCTTTACTCAGAGTTCGCCACGTCAGTGTTCAACTCATCCCAAAACACCCCACACGGACACATAAAGTTAACCGTCACGGTGGCAGTGATTCCAGACTTACAGTTCGTTGCGGGAAACGTACGCCGCAGTAGGAGGTGGGCTTAGCTGCCTTCGGGGTTACAGCCCACGAGTTAAGAACAGGTTTCACATCTTTATGGTAAGAAAGACTATTAGCTTTTCAACACACAGAGCTGAAAGAGTGGAGGACATTGCCTGTTGGCTGGAAAGCCCTAAATATTTGCCATTTAGATTTTATAGAACATGTCGCCAATACCTGAAATAAAGCCGAGCATCAAAGTCAGGACCCGCGTCCCAACCGGAGGCCACCGTGCGGCAGGGGGTTGGGGACGCAAGGGGCGAATGGCGTCGTCCCCTTCCCTGCGGGTCGTGCCCAGCGCACGTCTCTTAGGTTGGGAAGCGCTGGCTGGTATCGGGAACACCCTGGAACCGGGGGCCCCACACCCACAGCCCCACAGGGTTAGGACAGGCCGCCGTCCCGCAGGCGCGATCTCGCTATATCGCCTGCTCCAGAGATGAGCCCCCAGGGCGCTCCTGGGGACCAGCTGCACTGCTGTCCGTGAGCGTCGCCGACGAGCCGGCACGAGCCTCCCTCAGACCCGCGCTCGCGGTGCGGGACTGTCTGTCAGGACGCCTCCTGCCTCGGCCGGGGGTCAGGGTCAGGTGAGCACCTCCGTGAAACAGCCCAGGACGACCCCAGGCCCCCGGATCTCACCCTGTCGGCACCCCAGGACCACCGCTTGTTTTTCCTCACAGAGCAAATGTACCGTTGAGTATCGAAAAGTAAAAACCCACTTTATCAGCCCGCAGGCTAAGAAGTAAACAGAAGTCTGCCAGGAGCACTTCCTGTGTCATTTTCCCACCCCAGCGCCCCCGCCCCCACCCGACTGTGCTTGGGTTTCTGTGTTTGCCACCTGCCAGGCACCCTGGGCCTGGGGCTCGACCCGGGCTGTTTCTGACCTTTACGTAAGTAGAACCTTCTTTTGCTCGATGTTGCATTTTAACGATTCATCAGTGTAATCACTACATAGTATCCGTCGTACAAGCACACCTCCGCTTATCCCCGCTTTACTGTTTGCCGGGCCCGCGGGTGATTCCCAGCTTGGGGCCCCTGTGGAAACATCCGCAGTGAACACTGGCGTGTGCGCCGCATCCCCGTGATGTGGGGAATGTGTGTCTCCGGATTTCCTCTCCTCCCGGGTGGCTCCATCAATCCGTGAGCACTCCTGTTTGTTTGTAGGAGTTCTTTATGTATTCTGAGTACTAGTTCCTCATGGGGTGCTCCTCCGTGGAAGATGTGTTCCCCTCTCTGGGGTTCACCTTTTCACTCTCTAGAAGGGGTCTTCTGCTGAACAGCAGTTTCTAATTTAATGCAGCCTGATTTATCAATTGTTTCCTTTGTAACTAACACTTTTTGTAGCTTATTAAAAAAAAAAAGCCAAGTGGGGCGCCTGGGGGGCTCAGTGGGTTGAGTGTCTGACTGTGGCTCAGGTCATGATCTCACGGTTTGTGGATTCAAGCCCCGCGTCGGGCTCTGTGCTGACAGCTCGGAGCCTGGAGCTGCTTCGGATTCTGGGTCTCCCTCTCTCTCTGCCCCTCCCCACTCACACTCTGTCTGTCTCTCAAAATAAATAAGCATTAAAAAATTTAAAAAAAAAAAAAGCCAAACATTTTGTACCTCAGAGTTAGGAAGAGATTCTTGGTACTTCCTCTAAAACCTCTATAATTTTGCCTTTCATATCTAAGCCTGGAATGCACTTTTGTCGCTTTTTGTATTTCATAAGCATCCGATGTGATTAGATTGTCCCAGCTGCATTTCCTGGGACGATCACCACCTCCCCCCGCCCCCCGCTCAGCGGTGTCATCTCGGTCCTTGATCAAATTCCTACAGATCTGTGGAGCCGTTTCCAAGCAGTCCCTGTACCTCAGCGGCCGCGGTGACTTGGTAAACGAACCTCTGTGTGTTGACACGTTCGGCAGATCCTTCCCCTGTGTTCTCGCTCTTCTTGGCCCTTCGGGTTTCTGGGTACGCGTTGGAAACAGCCAGCCAGGTGAGAAACGAAAATCTAAACCCAATACAACCCTGTTGGGATTTTCCCTGGGAGGGCACGGAGTCGAAAGGTTGTTTGGGGAGAAAGAATACCTCTCCAATATGGAGTTTTCTGATCCGTTCCTTTCCATTTCTTTGAATCCTCCTTAAATTTCCCTCAATAAATTTTTTTATCTCTCTCCATATAGGTTTCATATGCTTTTTGTTCTCTGTGTTTCTAGAAACTTGTTATTTCTTGGTGCTGTTTTAAGTATTATTTTTGAAAATATTCATTTTCTGCTTATTGCTGGCATAGGGAGAGAAAATAGATTTTATCTCCTACGATCTTTTTTTTTTTACTAATCTTATTAGTTTTAGTAGTTTATCAGTAGTACTCCTGAAAATTTTATGAATGTAATCATGATACCTGAAAATACAGGAATTTTATTTTTTCCATTGCAGTCTTTGTATATTTTATTTCTTTTTCTTACTGTTTTGGGCCGGCTAGGTCCCGAGCAAGATGTTGCATAAACGCGGTGAGAGTGGGTATTCTGTCTTTCTCCTGATTTCAGAAGGTAGACTTCAGTATTTTATCATCACGTATGATGTCCTCGGTCGTCTTTTGTTTCTTCTCTTTTCTTTTCTTTTTTGTGAATTTCTTTGTCATGTAAAGGAAGTCTCTTTCTATTCCTAGCAAAATTCCGCCCAAATTATCTAGTCCACAATTACCGGAATTGGAGGCTGTTAGTATTTCTCAGCCGGATTCTAGGAAAGGGAGCCGGGCATAGCTGGTCATGTCCTTGCAGAAGGGAGAGCTGAGTCTTGTCGGTGACACAAGACAGTGTGGCTGCCGCTGCAGGCGCCTCGGCTAACTGCCGGGGGGGGGGGCGGGGGGAGAGGAGTGGACCAGCGCGGCCGCCCTCAGGGCACATGGTGTGGACGGTGCACACAACGCCACGTGAAAAGCGAGGCATTTTAATGTTTATTTATGATTTAGAGAGAAAGAGAGAAGGGAGGGGGAGACACAGAATCGGAAGCAGCTCCAGGCTCTGAGCTGTCAGCACAGAGCCCGACGCGGGACTCAAACCTATGAACTGCAAGATCATGGCCTGAGCTGAAGTCAATGCTCAACTGACTGAGCCCCCAGGCGCCCCAAAAGTAAGGCACTTTAAAAGATGTATGTAGACAAAGCTCTAAGAACTCACTGCTGCCTGGGGGCATTTGGGAAGCTTCAAGCAGATGTAGTATTTGAACTTGGTCTCGAGGAGTGGACATGACAGGGATTTTCTAGATTAAACACAGAAAGAGCAAGGGAGGCAGACGGGGAGGCACAGAGGAGCCCCACCCGGCTCTTTGGGGCGTTCCGTCCTCTGCTGCTTCCTCCCTCCCTTCCTGAATTCGAGTGAGCTGACACGCAGCGTAGCGGAACCCTGTGCTTCATCACTGACACACGACTCCCAGCGCCCACCCCCTCCGCCATCTCTCAGTCCGTTCTCTGTATTTAAGCGTCTCCTATGGTTTGCCTGCCTCTGTTTTTATCGTAGTTCTCCTCCTTTCTGCTCTAACTTATTAACCATCTCGAGTGTGGGTCTGGCTCTGAAGGGCTGCTCGCTGCCCCTGGGACGCTGAGTGCCAGAGAGGGCCGTGGAAGTCAGGGCCGCACACGTGCCCACGCAGCTTCCGCAGGCCCGGGAGCTGCCGTCTGCGAGCAGGGCACCCAGGAAGCCGGCGGTGTCGCTCCGCCCGCGGCCGAAGGCCCGAGAACGGGGAGCCGCTGGTGTGAGCCTCCGCCCGGAGGCAGGAGCTGACGTCCCGGCCCTCGCGGTGGGCAGAGGTGGCACGAATGCGCCCTTCCTCCGCCTCTTGTCCTGCTGGGGCCTCAGCACGCTGGGCGAGGCCCACCCGCTGGGGGAGGGATGTCCGCCAGTGCAGCCAGGTGGCCCCGGGGAACTCCCTGGGGCAAGGGGTCTGCAGGCCAGGAGAGGAATGGGGGGGTTGTTCGGTGGGTGGAGGGCTTCGCGAGCAGCGTTTGCACATGGAAGTCTAACTGTGCCGGTGGCGGGGGCGGGGGGACGGCTCTCAGCCCCCAGGCCCGCAGCCGGGCAGCCCCCTCCCTGTCGGCGTGAAAACCCGTGCACGGGGCGCCTCACAGTCAGCCTCCCTGTAGGTGCGGAGATGGGGCCACGCGCAGAAAAGAGTCCCTGTGCCCTTTCCCCCACGACGTTTATTTCACCGACAATGTTCCAGCCCAGAGTAGAGAACAGTGTGAACCTGTGGACTTACTGCCTCGGTTTTATCAAATTTTAACACCGTGCTCGTGCGACTGAGCTCCGTTGAAAGAAATCAGGCATTCCAGGGAAATCGAGGTGCGCCGTTCATCCGTCCCTGGGACGAGCCTCCACTTCCCCCCAGAGGCAAACGCCGGGATGAACTTGGGTCTCATCCCCAGGTACGTGGATGCGCGTTTTCACTGCAGGCTCATGTGTTCGTACATGCCCTGCACGCAGTGTCGTGGACTCGCAAGCTGTGTACACGGAGCAGTGTTTACTAATACAGGTGGACTTGCTTCTCTTTGCCTGACCTCCCGTTGCTTCCTCTCTTCGTTTTCTGTGCCTTCTATCGGCTTGATAACGCTTTCTGTTCCTGTTCTTCTTTTTTTCAGTTGCTTTTGATTTGGAAACTACAGATAAGGTTTCTGTTCGTTTAATGCCTACTCTCCGCTTTTAAAAAATGCATATTTAACTACACTTAAAAAAACCAAGCAAACCGTATTTCCACTCTCCTCCCCCGTCACGGACATGGGACTCGTGTATTCAGTGTCCTATTGAACACCCACTACTTTCTGCTGTTATTACTTCGAATTCTGGTTTGACTTTTAAAAATACAGAAACATCAGATATTTAAAGTAGATGTTAAATCAGACTCCCCAGCACGTGTTACCCGCTGTCTCCTCTAGGACGCGCTTTCTATCCGTGTTCAAATGTGGCTTTTCACGGCTCTTTAATGAAAGTCTGTGTGGGGTAGGTCAGTCTTTAAATGCTTAAAACTGTCTTTGCTGCCCTTTCTCCTAAAGAATCCGATGACTCTGGAGCTGATGACAAGTGGGTGGTCCGTTGGGCCGCGGGCTTGGAAGCCCCCCCCCCCCCAGGCTCGTTCCTGCCGCGTCGATGCAGACCCTCCTCGCGGGGACGGAGCGTCAGGCGTTTCTCCTTCTTCTGACTTTGTATCTTATGTCTTGTTGTCACCTCGTCGCTCTTTTCCTCTGGATTCCAGAAGCGGTTCCTGACCGGGAGGGGGGGCAGCGGGGCCGGGAAGGGGAGCCGCCAGAGCAGGGCTGGCCCTGGGGCCGCGTGCAGGAGGGCCCGGAATCCCTCCGTCCGCGTCCTGTGAGTGATGAAGGGTTTTTACAGCAGGGAGGCACAGTCGGACAGAACACCCCGGTGTTCAGTACGCAGACGCCTGCCTAAATGGGTTCTGGAACCTGTGAGAATCGTCCAGTGCAATCCTGCTCTTCTGCGGTGACGGCCGAGATCGGGGAGTGTGAACCCCAGCCAGCGGGTCCCCGACCAGGACACTGCCCCGCCCCCACCCATGGTTTTCCGTTGCCCCAGGGACCCGGTCCAAATACCTTACCCACCCGGCCTCAAGGCCCTGCCCACTCCGTCTGGTGCCCACAACACCCCCCACCCCTGCAGAGAGCGGGTGGCTCGAAGGACCACCCAGCCTCCGCTCCCAGCCAGCAGCGATTTTGCCCTGAGGGGACACTTGGCAAAGTCTGCGAAAAGTTTCCAGTCACAGCTGGGGCGGGAGATGCTGCTCGTCACAGGACAGACCGGACAGCCCCGCAGCAGAGTCGTCTGCCTCCATGGTGGGCCTGACCTCTCTGCGCAGGGAGGACGGGGAACGGAGGAAGCTCGGCCTCTGAGTGCCACCTCCATCCACGGGGAGCCCATCCGCCCAGGCCACCGGGCGTCCCGCGGATGCCGGTGCCGCTGTCAGAGACGTCGGCAGGCGCGTGATCACTGTCGGCGCCTTCCCGGGGAGGGCGTCGCATGGTGGCCCCGGTCTCCTGCCGCCCGTCCTTCCGACCCTGGGACCCTCCTCGCCCTGCTGCCCGGCGGCTCTGGAGGCCGTGGAGTCGAAGGCAGCGCCCAGCTGCGGGTGCCCAGCTCCTCGCGGGCTTGGCTGGGGGTGAGCCCTGCGTCACGGGAAGGTGACTTTCTGCCAGCGAGTCAGCACGATGCAGCCCCCGTCTCTGTCCCCTTTCCCTGGGCGAGAGCCTGGGCCATTCACTCCCCCAGGCCCCGCGAGCGCCGGTGAACCGGGCCCTGAACGCTCGGCACGGGCACACTTTCCTCCGGAGCACGTGTGCACGGAGCCTGTCCTGGCCGTGCTGAGGCCTCGCCCTGGTTACCGGTGCGGAGGCCGGGAGGGAGGCCGAGGCAGACCTCATGAGGCAGACGCGGGCCCGCGGGATTCGTGCCAGCGGTTGGTAACCTACAGGCTGCAGGCCCCATCTGGCTCTCCCTCTGTTCTTGTAAATAAAGTTTTATTGGAACACATCTCCGCTCATGTGTGTGTGTGTATTTCCTAAAGCCCCTTTCGGGCCAGAACACGAGAGCCGAACAGTTGTGATGGAGGCTTTCCGGCTCCCAGCGCCTGGAGTGCTTACCGTCTGGCCCTTCACGGAAGCAGCTTGCTGACTCCTGCCTTTTCCGGCGGCCGAGGCGGAATCCGTGAGGGTCGTGACGTCCGCCCGGCCCCGCATAACCGAGCGGAGGTATTGGGTGGCAGGCACGCGGGCCATCGGGAGCGGAGGTCTTGGACAGGCCACCGAGCGTCCGCAAGCCTCCGTTTTCTCATTTATGAAACCAGACCTGCTAGTTCTTTCCTGCCCGCTTTCCAAAGTCGTCGGAAGACCAGAGAAGACAACGAGGTAACATCACCTGGAAACCGCGGGAAGTGTCCGTGTTCACGCCACGCCACGGCGACCTGCAGAGCGGCAGCGGAAGAGCGTCCCCGCCGGCCCCACTCCGGGTGAACCTGTGTGAGGTCCCGGGTGCCCACGTCACCCGCGGAGGCCTCGTCTGTGCAGCCTTGTCTGCAGCCCCTCCCCCGAGGGTCCGGAGCACCCGCCCCTGCCCCTGCTGGCTGCCCTCAGAAACCGTCAGACACCCCCAGTGTCTGTGACACGGGCGCAGAGCGGGCTGTGGGCTTCAGACGGGCGCTGGGGGTGGCAGGAGAACGGGCATCTGCAGACGGGTGCAGTTCTGAGGGGGGAGAACGGAAGGGAGCCAGGAGGGGGATTCCAGGATGCCTACATTTCCTCGAGTGTGAGGAGGAAAGGATTGTGCCGGGAAGCTCGAGCGGCGTGCGACATGGAGGGGCACTCAGAAAGAACGGTACCGGAAAGCCGGAGGCCCTGGGTCTAGTCCTGGGACTGTCATTCCTTTGCTGGGTGACTTTAGATAAGTCACTTGACCTCTCTGGGCTGCCGTGTTTCTCATCCTCAACATGGAGGTGGTGGGATTCCTGCCGCCCAGGCTTGTCGTGAGATTCAAAAGGGAGAGGACGGAGGAAGTGCCGTGTGCCGGGTTTGGAAGCTGAGACCTTTCCCGGGCAGGGGAGGGAGGGCCCACGGCTCTGCTGGGTTTCCCTTCTGCCCTTGCTGCCAAGCCCCCTGTTGGTCCTCGCACTGCGTCACTTACAAAGATGGGACAGAACTTGACATCACACAGACCTCTTTGTGACGCGTGGCTTCTCCGGATGCCGTGATTGCATTTCCGGAAACCTGTAACTTGCATGCCGGAGGAGGCAGCGAGAGGCCTGTCCCCACAGACGCACACGTATGGGGACGGCACCCAGGCTGCGGGACGGGCAGGACCGAACATCGTCAGCACAGCTCGCGAGCCACGCTGTGCGGGATTCAATCTAAATTGCGATTTCCGGAGTCGGTCACGATATAGTTCCACAAGCGCGTCCTGCCTTTTTCATGCAGAGCGTGTCGGCAGGAACGGGGCACCCAAGGTGTTTTATGTGAGTCGTCCTGACCCCCGACCCTGACCCCGAACATGCCCTGTGTGTCTGTCTCGGGCGTGAAGCCTGAGCGCTGCTGGTGTTCATAGCAGTGGAAACGGGTTTGCCGGACTCCGGGGCTCATAGTCTGTTTCGTCACTTACTGCGTGAGGAAGAAACAATCTCGGAGAGGTTGAGTAACTCTCCTGGGGTCACCCAGCCAGCAGACTAAGCAGCAGTAAGGACCAATACACTAATGGCTCCCAGGAGCCCCGCGCTCTGTCAGCCGAGTGTGCGTCCTCCCAGTCGGGGCGGCCAGTGCGGGCCACCGTTAGCGGTAAATTCCTCCTCAGAGATGCTGGGCAGCCGGTAGGAACACAGCACGCAAGCCGAGCGCTTTATCCTGGGCTGCTCATGGCTCTGAATTTCCTCGTTCAAATCCTTTTATCCCTTGAACAATTTTGAGACTCTGCCAAGGGCTGTAGGAAGACCCCGGCTCACGGGCAAGTCAATCATTGTCACATCGGCGGCCGCACTCGGGGCTCTGCGGTTCACCTGTCAGCGTGTGGCGCAGGCAGGTGGGCTGTGGGTCCCACCGGAGGACTGGTGTTTCCAAGCAAGCGACCGAGAAGCTTTGACTGATCCTCTCAGAGGCCTGATTGACTGGCGTTCTCAGCCCAAAGAGGGACCCAGGACGGGGTTTGGGGAGGGGAACCCACCGTCCGGGTAAGGACCCCCGTGTGGCCCCAGCGGAGTCGTGCTGAGGGTGTGTTCACTGAGCGGGGCCATGCCCTGGACCCGGGGGGACCCGGGACGGGCGTCACGTGGCGCCGTTCCTCGTGGGCACTGGCGGTCTGGCTGGGGTGAGGACAGAGGGGCAAGTCTCGGGCAGCACCCATCCCATGCCATCCAGGGGCGGGGACGGCCTGCTGCCACCTTGTCGGGACTGTCCCAGGTGGCAGGTCTGACCCAGGTCCCAGGCTGGACACACCAAGCTGCTCCAACCTCGTGTTATTAAAGGTGCCGGGCATCCCACCCCCATCGCGCCTCTACTGGAAAGGGCAGTGGCTTCTGCCTCTCTCCTGGCGGGTCCCGTCTGGGGGTTACTCAGGTCTGCCTGGCCGCAGGCGGGTGCATGCCAGGGCCTTTATATATATGTGCCTCCTTGAACGGAATTACTGGTGGGGGCAGAACACAGGACTGGGCAAGAAGGGCCTGACGCCCCCCCCTTCAAGCCAGCGGCCTTGGAACAGCTTGTCCCGTGAGCCAGCGGCACTCAGCGTCTGCGGGGGCCCCGGGGACACGGGCTCCCCGCCCCCCAAGCCACCCCTACTTGTACGCAGTCCTTTGATCTTGCTCTATGCACCCCCCTCCGCCCCGCACATGGGGACCGTTCAGCAATCCTGCCGCATGAACAGCAAGTGCAGAGAAGTGAGTGGGGCATCGGGACCCGTGACACGGTGGGGACGGGCGCCTCATGGTGGAGGGAGAGGACAGAAGGCTGCAGGTGACAGGCGCACCGGGGACACGCCAGAGAGGGAGGGACTTTGCGCCGAGCTTGGATGGGACATGGTTTGGAGCAGGGGACAAGAACGAGGGTGGCGGGATCCCGGCAGGCTCCAAGCATGGCCTCCTGGGACCAGTCATCTTCATGCGCATAAACACTAACTGAGGACCTACTGTGTGCCTGTGGGTGCCCGTGGGGGCACTTGGGTGCAGGGGTGAGTAAGACCCGGCAGCCTGGGTGGGATGGGGGAGTTGGTGGGGGACGCCAGCCCGTGCAGAACACAGTGTGGGCTTCACGCGGGGGGCAAGTGCCAGCAAATCCACGGTGAAATGCAGAGCTTGCCAGCAAGCGTGAGAGAATGAAGTTCCAGATGTCCGCCGTGAGCCCGAGATCGTGGATGGAATCTTCGGGGTCGCTCGTGTCAGGACGGGGACTCAGCAGTTCCTCACGCAGTCCCGGAAAATCCCGGAGGTGTCAGGAGGGGCGTGACACGGGGGTGTGACAGGTCCAGGTGGGACCGGGACCGAGCGGGTGGGGGTGGGAAGCAGGGGGGCGGGACGGGGCAGGGGCACGAGGAGGTGGCAGGCTGCTGCCGGGGGCGCCCGGACTGCGGGGCGGGGTCTGCGTCCACAGCCTCAGCAGGGGGTCATGGACACCCCTCCACAGGCCAGCGCCTTGACCAGACCCCGTGTCATTTCCAGCGAAGCTGCACACGTAGCGTCTTACTAGGCACCAAACCATCAAGGAGCCTGCGGATTGCCGCCTGGTATTAGCAATTTCCTGGTCACATTTGTCATGGTGATTGGGGAATGCATTTAATTACTTATTATTTTCCTTCCCTCAGGGGTGAATTCTTCCCCAGTCAAGAACCAGAATCAACAGCAGTGGGGGGAAGGCTTTGCGCCGCGGGCCTGCTTGGAGAAAATGGGATGACGGATTTGGGTGCAGTCTCTGCTCGGTGGGGCCGCAAACAGGGACAAGGCCACGCAGGTGCCGTCCCTCCACGCGGCCACAGGTCTAACGTCGAGCGTGTCGGGCCTGAGGAGAAACAGTCCTCCCACCAAGGTCAAGAGACAGGAAGCGCACGTTTTAATTACAGGCCTGTGTGCTGAGAATATGGGGCCGGCAGACAGCTCCGGGGACTTAATAAACGGGGCAGCGCGGCGGAGCAGGACACGCCTGGCTTCTGGTCCTTTCCTTCCCCTTGGGGCAAGGTCATACTTGTAAAGGAAATTTTATGGGGAAAAAAAAACCCGGTGACTTTTATTTTCTGCTCCCCGCCTTCCAATCCTTGTCCATATGCAGAGGTGTTTTCTCTGTTGGGATGGTAATATATAGGATTCCTTTTGTAGCTCTTACTTTTATTCTATTTTTAGAATTTTATACATTAAACATTTTTTAAGGTTTTATTATTCATATTTGAAGAGAGGGAGAAGGAGTGTGAGCAGGGGAGGGGCAGAGAGAGAGGGGGACACAGAATCCGAAGCAGCTCCAGGCTCTGAGCTGTCAGCAGAGCCTGACACAGGGTTTGAGCCCACACACCGTGAGATCCTGACCTGAGCCGAAGTCAGGTGCTCAGCCGACTGCGGCCCCCAGGCGCCCCTTGAATTTTACACATTTATTTAAACAAAGTTTTATTTTAGAGGCAGAGAGAGAGTCGGGGAGGAGCGGGGGGCAGGGGGAGGGAGAATCTTACGCGGGCTTCACGATCAGCGCAGAGCCCAACGCGGGACTTGATCCCATGACCCTGGGATCATGACCTGAGCTGAAATCAAGAGTCGGACACTCAATCGACTGAGCCCCCAGGCACCCCCTTTTTTGTAGTTTTAATATATAGCGTATGATAACTGGTTTCTTCCAGATTAACTCTATTTTAGTGGCTGAAAGGCAGCCAGGGGAGCACATACATCCTACTTTTCAAACCCCTTCCCTTAACCCTGGAAACTGTGCCTCCGTAGATGAAGCTGCCTCGTGCATCGTCACGGCTTTTCGGAAACGTCTCTCGAGCTTCCTACCCTGACTTCTCATAAATCGGTCTGGAAAGTCTCAGCTGAGCCTAGAATTTGGCAGCTGGTTTCGAAATTTCCAGCACCTGGCGAGTTTCTCTCCTGACGCATCTCAGGAGATGAGGGGCCTCATTGGGACGGGACAGACGTCTTCACCGAGAGTCCGGGCCCCCTGGCAGGGCCGGCTGGCGGTGCTCGGAAGCTCCCGGCGTGCCAGCTTGGTGACTGCCCCCGGGGGCTGCGCAGAGCCTGGAGCCTGCGTTGGATTCTTGTCTCCCTCTCTCTCTGCCCCTCCCCCCCCAAAACCCCGAATAACCGTTTAAAATAAGAAAGAAAATGGGAAAAGCGAGGGTAAGTTGGGCATTACAGCCCTGGCTGCCACACACTGGCCGTGAAGGGACGGGCAGGGAGCGCGTGGGCCACCAGGGACGTGGTGGATTTACCTTGTTGGCTCGCGAGGGTCCACACCCAGATGCATGCAGTTTGGGGGGCGGTTTGTGTGTGGTAGAGACCCCTCCCCACCTCCCGCATCCTCACTCCCTCAGCCTCAGGCTGGACACAGGTGGCTGTGACACGGCTGACAGTGAGCCCTTTCCCCGGGGAACCTGGGAGATCTCCGTCTTCCCAGGAAATTGCGAAGCGTCCCTTTAGGCGAACAGCCACGTGTCGGCTCGCCTGGCCGCATCCTCCCGCGCAGAGGGGTGTGCGCCAAAGCCGGCACGTGCTCTGTGCAAGGTCACTCCTGGTGGACTTCCTGGCAGGGGCTGCTCTTCTCTTCGGCCCACTCCGGACACGAGGGTCTGGGCTGCAGATGTTTTTGGGTCCACACAGTTCATCTGCTCTGCTTAACTATAGCGAGAATGGAAAACGCACGGTCAGGAAACTGTTACGCGTCCGTCTGTTGGGACTGCAGGCGACTTCCAGCCACCACTGGAGGGTGCGGCTTACTAACTGCGGGTTAGCGACGTCTTCTTACGGGCGCGGCGCCGTGGCTCGTGCCGTAGAGTCGTCCACGGCACCTGTGAAATGTCTGGGTCCTGAAGACAGGATCCTCCCCGAGTCACAAGGCTTCCTGCTGAAATGGCGTCCGGCCGTGGGCGGTACGTGCCTCCTGGAAGGGCTGGCGTCCCCTTGGTGAGGGAGCAGAGCCCTCCTCCGCGTCCCCTTGGTGAGGGTGCAGAGCCCTCCTCCGCGTCCCCTTGGTGAGGGAGCAGAGCCCTCCTCCGTGTCCCCTTGGTGAGGGTGCAGAGCCCTCCTCCACGTCCCCTTTCCATTGGCCGCAGCAGCTGTGGTTACAAATCCCCTACGTGCTGCTGCAGGACCAGAGCCCCTGTGTCACTGTCTCATTTCCACTGCAGGATGGGTTGCACCCTCTTCTGCGTGGCGCGGGGTTTTCCCCATTTTCAAGTGTGGAGCGAGCACGCGGCAGGGGCACGGGAAAGGAGCCAGGCTTAACGCAGACCAGAGTCCCGGCCGCCAGGCTATTTGGTTTTGATGCTGTGGGTTAAAAGCTGGTTCCCGGTGGATATAAATGTATGTGTCGAAAATGCTTGCAGGGACTTGAAAAATGGCCACTTCTTCAGGGTTTTGAAGGCTTGGCCATGTTGTTGACACCGATTATCTGCACTTTCCATGGAAAGAAGGATTAACTTTGGTCCAGCCCTGGAATATCATACATTCGATATTAGTGTCATCCAAGTTAATGAGGTTTTATGGTAAAACCAAGGGCAAAGGCAGGGACCAGCAGGGCAGGACAGGCGGTGGCTGTCCTTGGGGGTGATGGTGGGGAAGTGGGGTGTTTACGGGAATGTGGGGGTGGGAAGCCTGGCCGTGGCAGCCACACCAGTGCATTTAAAGCATAAATATAGGATTTCAGCTGGAAAGAACTTACAGATCATCTTGCCCATCCTCCAGTTGTCTGTGAAGAGATGGAATCAGGAAGATGAAACCGTTTGTCCAAAGTCACGCAGAAAAGCTGATAAGAGGCCCAAAGAGACATTATTTAGATAAAATATTTCGGTTTAAACTGGTTTCCGTGCCGCCTCCCATGTAAGGAGCCCTGGAGAGTCCCGGCCTAGGATCCGAGAAGGGCCTTGAAAGTCAGGCTCTGGAAGGCAGGGCAGCCTCGGGACACCCGGGGTGGGGAGGGGTGGGGGGGCTCATAATGGAGGGACCAGAATTGGGGGCCAGGGGGAGCCTGCCGGCTGACCCCATGCAAACAGTCTCCCCCTCTGCCCAGGGCACAGGAATGTTCTCCAGTGGGGAAGGCCGGCAGCCCCTGGGAGGACAGGGGACACTTGTGCCCGGATGCCCTGAGCCGGGCCAGCAGGCACCGTGCATTCTGTGGGGCGGGGGGCCCGTCCCCTCCCAGGAGGCAGGTCAGTGGCCAGACCTCAGCCAGCGGGACTGGGCACAGGGAAGAGCCAGTAAACATTCAGGGAAAGCCAGTCCCCTGCAAAACAGACAATGTGTTCAAACAAAGGAAGACAATTGTCGTAAGGTGACCCATCTGGCCGGGCTGTGGCTTTGGATGTGGTGTGACTCTTCTGCTATAGACCCTGGTCCTCACCCTCGTGGGGACGGGGCCGTGATGTGGGGACCGGGCCATGACCTGGGGACAGGCCATCTGCTGGGGTCGGGGCTGGGGGGAGGTGCCTGCACGGGTGGGGGCTGGGGTGAGGGCCGGGGGGCCCAAAGGGGTGGGGGGAGTCAGTCAGGGTAGAGGCTGGGGGGTCCCGGTGCGGTGGGGGTTGGGGGCGGTGCTGGCCGGGGTGGGTGCCGGGGTGGGACCCCGCCAGGATGGGCGACTTCTACCTTCCTGAGTCCGTGAGTCCGAGAGTCTGCTTTGTCACTGGATGGCAGCCCTGGTGAAAACACGGTAAATGTTTTGCTCAACAGGTTTGAGCAGAGAAAGCATCCAAATCCCAACTGAAATAGATCTTATTTCTTTTTCATGAAAGATGTCCATCAGTCCGGTTCCGTTGCAAGTCAACTAACTAACGGGCGGCGGGAGCCATGTCAGGTGTTACAGAAATGCGGTCTTGGCGAGCGGAGGCCGCTGGATGTGACTGCGGGTCAGAGTTTCCGGTATTAGACAAGCTGCCCAGGAGCTCGCGTGAGGCAGGCGTGAGCTGGCTGTCATGACTCTGCAAGCACCTGCCCGACCAGAAGGTGGTTTTGTTGCTGCTCCGTGTGCCTGTAGGTTCAGGTAGGCGCATAGACCTCCGTGCGTGGGTGAAGCGTCCGGCAGCGGCGTGTGCGTGCCCGCGTGCACGTGCGAGGCCGGCGGGACGTGGGCCCGCAGGTGGTCAGTGAGGCACGGCTGGACCGCGTGACGCTGCGGTAACCGGTCTCCAGTGGGTGGCCTGAGACAGCCTCTGCCCGGATCCGTGGGCCGGAAGCTCAGGGGCCCCTGAAGGAGGCGCCAGGGGCCGAGGCCGGAGCACCGGAGCAGCAAACCGCGCCAGGAGGTGCTGGACCTTTACCCGCTCGGGAGTCTGCGGTGACACCGGCGTATGTTGGGGAGATAAAGGAGCGCGGGAGAAAAGACGTCTGCGTTCGCCTGTTAATGGAAGAATTCCGTGTGGGACGCACGCGGTGGCTTCCTTCCAAGGAATGTGGTTCGGAGATGGGGGAAAAGAGGGTGACTTTGGGGTGGAGAAAGGTGACAAACGTGACCTTAGCAGGTGACCAGAGTAGCAGCAGCGGTGATGGGCGACACGGATGGCACGTCCCCGCAGTCTGACGTGCGGGAAGGGCACTTCCCCCCGATCCCCTCCCCAAACCCAGAGCCCCGTCCAGCTGTGAGGAAGGATACCCGCGAGGGTGAGGGACGGTCTACAAAATACTGGCCCACCTCCAGCCACCGAAGGGCGTCCCGCAAGCTGTGCCGGCCTGTGGAGGCACAGCGAGGGACTGTGCTGTGGTGTCCACAGCGGGTGCTGGGACAGATCAAGACGGTGGGTGCCGACGGCGGAGTCCCGGAAGCTGTTGGCCGACCGGGGTTCGTACGAGCGCATCAGCGCAAGGTCGTTACTTGCGACACGTGAGCCGTGCTAGTGTCAGGCGGTGACGGCAGGTGGAACCCCGTCTAGGGCACGCGGGCACTGCTCGTGCCATCTCTGCGACTCTAACACTTTTCTTTAAAAGAAGCTGGTTGAAAAACTAGCGAGCTCGGAGGAAAGCCTGCTTCATTTGTGTGTTTTTTTATCCTCGTTCTTTCGGATAATGAAAATATAAGTAAGTAACTACATGCAAAAGAAAACAAACGAAGGGCCAGGCTGCGGGCATTGTCTCCTACCAACGTTCTGGGAGTTTGGAGCCCGGCTCACATCCGGGGACAGTGGGCGGGAGCCTGCAGGGGACCTTCTGTGGGCATCTCCACGCCAGGAGCGAGCTGTCGAAACAGGCGTCGCTAATGAGGGCTTGGGGACGGGCTGCCCCGCACGCGCCTGGACTCACCAGAGACTTGCGACCTGGGATGACGCGTTCACCGCGCTGAATCACACGCGGTGGTGATGCTACCTTTGGATTCTGCTCCATGGTTTTTTAAATGTTTTTGTTTTTAAATTTTTTAATGTTTATTCATTTTTGAGAGAGAGACAGAACATGAGATGTGCAGGGGAGGGGCAGAGAGGGAGGGAGACACAGAATCCGAAGCAGCTCCAGGCTCCGAGCTGTCAGCACAGAGCCCGACGCGGGGCTCGAACTCATGAACCGTGAGATCATGACCTGAGCCCCCCAGACACCGATCTGCCGTATGGTTGTGATATTTCATTTTCGCATCTGATGCTCCCTGATCACCCCTGACGCGGGCAGAGGCTGGCTGTCGCTATGCTGGCCCCTGCACCCGCCCTTTAAGCAGCTGTCGGTGCCACACGCGGACAGTAACGGCAAACAGGCAGGAGCAGCTCAAGGACAGCACCATCTCGCTGTCAGCTGCGCCCGACCACGCTGGTCACTGGCTGCCGCTGCTGCTCTGGCCCCGGCTCCAAGCCCTGCTGGTGGAATCTGTCCGTGGCCCCGGGTTTTGTGGGACTAGTGCGTGCCCTCTCGGTGACATTGCCCACGGTTCCCACCTGGCTCTTTGCCTTGCTCACTCCCCCAGTGCTACACCCGTAGCCGGGTCCCCGCCGCCGCAGGCCTCAGGGAGCGTCCCCGGGGAGGGCTGGGCGTCCCCGTGACCCACGATCCTCACTCTTCGGTTGCTGTTTGCTGGTTTTTGTTTTTGTTTTTTAACTTTCATTTTGCTCAAACCAATACTTTTATACAGCAAAATCAAAATAGATTCCTGGGGGGAAAATTAAAGAAGACCCACAAAAATATAAGCCAAATCGTTTATTATTAAATTGAACAGACATGAAGCTGCTTCTCTGCACTGCGGTGGGTGGGTCCCCTGTGGATCAGCACGAGCCGGGCGGCGGCAGGACAGGGACCAGGGGTGAGCGGCCTGGACGGCCTCAAATGCAGGCCTGCTCACCCCAGGTCCCAGGCCGGGCCACCCGCACCTGCCGGCCCCTGCAGCCGTGGCCCCAGGGTGGCCCTGGGGGAGGGCAGTCGGCTCTTGGCCTTGAGCTGGAGGGCTGGGGAGGGTGACCACTCTTAGGATGGCCCCGAGCGGATGTCGGCAACAGAGCCCGTCCCTGAGGAAGCCAGGAGGACACGGAGGGGAGAGGGCTCCCCAAGGCGGTGGGGGGCCCAGGGTAGGGGGTGGAGAAGGCCCCTGAGGAGGAAAAACTTGTTTTGGAACTGAGGGTCGGGGAGGGGGTTGGTGATGGGACAGGGACAGGAAGAATGGGGCCCGGGGGGGGGGAGCATCCTTGGAGAAATCCGTCCCCTGCCCAGGAAATTCGTCATATATCCAGACACATTTCGCGGGGAGCCAGAGTCCTGCGGGGACTGGCCTGGGGTGAGAAAGGGGACCCACGTGGAGGCCACGAGCCACAGGCCAGGAGTGTCCACTGGGAACAAACACACCAGTGAGTGTGAGCAATGGCTTCAACCACAGGACCGAGGGACCGGCTGTGTGCAGCTGAGCTCCGAGTGGATGTGGGAC
>CM053560.1:136652251-136676825 GCA_028646485.1 Cryptoprocta ferox | reverse complement strand
CCCCAGGCGTGAATGTCCCCCAGCCGCGAGTGCCCCCCAGCCGCGAGTGCCCCCCAGCCGCGAGTGCCCCCCAGCCGCGAGTGCCCCCCAGCCCCTTCCCCGGAACCACACTGGGCACTGGGTCCAGCGTTGGAGCGCGTCTGTGAGCACCTGTGCCGCGTCTCAGCCTGTCTCGTGCGTCCTAAGGTATCGGGACAGCTAAGGGAGGTTAGTTTTCGGATCTGGGAGCACTCGACTCCCCACATAAATTAGCAGTGGTTGCATTTCGGTTTTGGGAGGTTTCACAGGAACGTTGTGCTTGCGGATAGCGGGGAAGCGTATTTACACACGTAGAGGTGAGCAGGAGAAAAACCCAGTATTTGGTAGAGGAAGGGGGTGAGGAGGGAGGACCCTCGGGAGGTGCAGTGGCAGTGACGTGGGGACGGGAGTTACCGAGCATGTCCGAAGAAGTCGGTGATCGAGGACATTGCAGCCACAAAGTGGGCTGTGGAAACCGAAATCTTTTAAAATGATGAAAATCTCGTCCCCTCAGATGCAAAGAGACCCCAGGCGTGTAGCGACCGAGCATGACATGGAGCGTGACGCGAGATGACCGCGGAAGTAAAACTGCAAACTGCGAGGTCTGTGTGAGCGGCTCACACGCGTGCGCGTTGGCTGGGACACAAAATCTTGAAGCAAGGTGACCTTGAAAGTCCAAATTCGACAAAGGCAAACGGGGGAAATGGAAACCGAGAGAAGCCACGTCTGCAGTTGTAATTGCAGAGAAGCCAAAGCACCCAACCCGCAGCAAAGAGGTGAAATTTGAGTGTCGCTGCCCCGGCTGGCGCGTCGCAGCGCGTCGTCGCTCGCTGTAGGGGCCGAGGGGATCGGACTAAGGCGTGTCCTCGCCGGGAGAGCTCCCTTCAGTGGCTGTCAGTGGGGGCGCAGGCACCGGAGGTCTAGACACGTGGAAACGGTGGGTAAGCGGAACATACCGAACTCTGGCAAACAGAAATTGGAAAAAAGAAACTGACCGTCAGTTGGGCCATGAGAAAATTGTCACATGTCACAAAACACGGGAATCACGCAGACATCTCCTCATCTGTCGGGAGTGTGCATCGATATAACCTCAACGGAGGGTAAATGGTTTTTGAAGTTTATTTATTTATTTAGAGAGAAACAGAGCGTGAGGGGGGAGGGGCAGAGAGCGAGCGAGCCCCAGGCAGGCTCTGCACTGTCAGCACAGAGCCTGATGCGGGCCTTGAACTCATGCAACCGCAAGGTCATGACCTGAGGTGAAACCAAGAGGTGGATGCTCACCTGACTGAGCCCCCAGGCGCCCCGGAGGGTGATTTTAGTATCACGAAGTTACAGTTACAGGTGCATTTTGACTCACCGGCTCTACCTTGAAGGATTTTCCTACAAGAGTTTATTCTTAATTGTGTCCAGTAACACGGACAAGTACGGTGATTGCGTCAGTGCCACGATAGCAAAACCTTGGCAACTACGCGCGCGTCCACCCGTGGAAACTCAGTAAATGCACGCAGGCAATTTGTCCAGCGGAATACGCCGCAACCGTAAGCAGATCAGGCTACGGGCAAATCGACCCGTCTCGCGAGCTACAAGTTCAGCCGGAGAAAGGAAAAAGGCAGCCTCGCAAATGCTGGCACGGAGCGACCTCCAAAGTCTCTCGGTGCCGGTGGAAACCATTAGCGTGTAAGAGAGCGTGTGCAGAACGTCGCCAAAAGAGACACGCATCCACGGCTCCTTGTGTGGTCGCCTCTGGGGGGGCCCCGAGGGCAGCTCTCTAACAGGGTGGCTGGCTGGCGTCTGTGGATGTTGTGACACCTTGTGCCGTTGTGTGTGTCGCTCAAAACAAGGAATTTGCTTGGCAATAAACAAAGTGACACTGCCGGGACCCCCGATGGCCTCGCCTTCTGAGCATCCCTGTGCCATTCTGGACTCGGGGACGCCCTGAGCTGCAGGGGCGTTCTGGGCACCTGCCCCTCCCACGGGCCCTGAGACTTCGGAGCCCAGTGCCACCATCTCTGTAGTGTAAAGTCACACCCCACGGGGCCACCGGCCCTAGAGCCAGACCGCCCGGGCCGGCTCCCTGCTCCCGCTCTCAGTAGCAAGGTGATCCTGGAGAAGTAACGGAGCCTTTCTGCTCCCTGTTTTCCCATCTGTGAAATGGGAACAGCAGCATTACCTGCCTTATATATGCCCGGCCCTGCGCGCCGTAGGTTCTTAATGTGCATCAGTGCTTGGCGCTGTCTCTGCTCTCAGGCGCGGCCGACAGAGGGCCTGGCACATCATGGCACTTGGCCTCGTCACGGAATAAACGGGGGCATTCCTCCCTGCGATCCGGGGCGAACGAAGCTGTCTTCCGCTTAGCTGGTAGAGAATCCTGGGTGATTCAGGCCGCCCAGCAGCCCAGCATCCCCGACAGGAGAAAGGAGGGTGGAAACTGGCAGGCACGCCCCTCTGCCAACCCTAAAAATATTTTTGTTGATCTCAGGGATCCAGGTAACGCCAGGGAGCTACTGGGATCTCAAAACGAGGGGCCGGCCTTTCTGTGGCCACAAAACAGCCCACGCACACGGCCAGTCTCGGGGCAGCGAACATGGGCTTCTGGTAAACGCTCGTTTCCATTGAGCTTCCTTGCATCCTGCCCTGGCGGGCGGTGGCGCTAAGGCTTGGTGAGCCATGGTGAGCCTTCTGGAAGCTCGGTGTAGCCGGGACGGTGTTCGACCAGCGCGAGAGAAGGCCTTGGCGAGGTCGTTCCATTGACAGGGCTGTGGCTTTGTCCTCCCGTCTGTCCAGCCTCGGCAAGGAAACAACCACGTGAACCGGATCCACGCTCCCCAGCGCCAGGTGCATGTGGTGGGGTCAGCGCCCAGCCCGGGCCGGGAGCCAGGGCCACTCCCTGTGTGCCAGCGGCCGGGAGGAGAGGGGACACCCAGGTTTCAAAATGGCAGCTTTCTCCAAAATAAGAGAATCAGCATCTGGGCAGCCACAAAATGACCAATGTCCTCTGCACCTGCCAGACATCCCGGTGGGTCCGCCGGGAGGGGACCACTTGCAGAGCAGCGGAGCCGAATCCAAGGTCCAAACACAACCGGGCGGGTCCAGCCTGGGGCCCCGCCTTCCGGAGACGCCCGCGCGGGGCCCCTGGGCCCACCCGGGTCTGAAGAGGCCCCTGGTCTGCAGCCTCCTCCGGGGAGGCTCCAGGCAGCCTGGCGGGCTCGGAGCACCCTCCCCAACAGCGTTTCTGGGAATTCGGGCAGTGGCCCCCCGCGGGCACTGAGCCAGGACCCACGAGACCTCAGTTCTGGTGTCAGATCTGCTCGATTGGCAGCGCGGCTTCCCCCCCTTCGTCTCCGTACCTGTTACTGTGCCCAAATCCCTGCCACTGGTGAGATCCCTCTGGGAGGGGACAGCGTGTCACAGAGGCTTTCCTTGGGCGGTAGGGGGTGAGGCCACTCTTCTCCTACAGGTTGGAAACCAGTGTCTGAAACGATCTCGGACATTTATTTCTGCTCGATGTGCATCTCCGGAAGCCCTCAGATGTGACCCAGGACGAGCTAGTGCAGGGGGGGTGGGATCCAGGAAGGCCCAGGGTCAGGGCGGGGCGGGTCAGGCCTGTACTGGCGGAGACAAGCCTGGGGTACCCGGGGCTCCTGGATGGCTCCGAGTCAGAGCCGGCACCGGGCCTCGGCATGGCTGTGCCGGTGCTCCCGGCTGTGCTCCCAGTGCCGCCATCTTGTCATGCCAGCAAAGCCACACCTCCTCCAAGAAGAATGCAGCCCGGACTTCCAGCCAGGGGGCGGGGACAGCTTCCCTGTGCCTCAGCTCCTTGCTCATCGGTGCACTTAGGCTTTTGCCTAGATGCCCAAGATGGACATCAGCCCTCCCTCCCCCTCCTCCCTCTCCCCTCCCCTGCCTCCTTCCCCTTCCCCCTCTCCCTCCCTCCCCCTTCTCCCTCCCCTTCCCTCTTCTCCCTTTCCTCTTCCCTCCCTTCCCCTCCTTCCTCCTTCCCTTCCTCCTCCTCCCTCTCCTTCCTTCCTTTCCTTCTTTCCTTCCTTTCTTCCCTTCCCTTCCTTCCTTTCCTCTTCCTTCCTCCCTCACTCCCTCCCCCCTCTTTCTTTCATCCTTCTTTCCTGCCTTCTTTCCTTCCTTCCTCTGCCCCACCCTCTTCCTCCCTCCCCCCCTTCCTCTCTCTCCCTCCATCTCTTTCTCTTTCTTTTCTTTTTCTTTCTTTCCTTCTTTCCTTCTCTCTTGTGTCATCTTAAAAGCCACAAACACCTGCCTATCATGAGACTTGCACTTTGCATTTACTCAGGCTTCACAATGACCCCCCCCCCCAAAGGATCCTGCCCAATTCTGGAAGGTGGGACTGAGCTCAGCAGGGTCTGAAGCTGTGTCAAGTGACCTTGGACCGTCGGTGGGGGAGATGGAGACAAGAGACTTGTCTGCTGCTACCACATCCAGGGCCTTTCCTAATACTCAGGAGAGCCTTTTAAAACATGCCCAAAGGAGACCTAGTTATGATGGACCCTAAAGTGTTCTTGCACGCGCGTCCACAGCCGCCTCTTTGCATGCACGGCCACAGCCTCCTCCTTGCACGCGCGGCCACAGCCGTCTCCTTGCACGCGCGGCCACAGCCTCCTCCTTGCACGCGCGGCCACAGCCGTCTCCTTGCACGCGCGGCCACACCCGTCTCCTTGCACGCGCGGCCACAGCCTCCTTGCACGCGCATCCACAGCCACCTTCTTGCACGCGTGTCCACAGCCTCCTCCTTGCACGCGCGACCACAGCCGTCTCCTTGCACGCGCGGCCACAGCCGCCTCCTTGCACGCGCGTCCACAGCCACCTTCTTGCACGCGCGGCCACAGCCTCCTCCTTGCACGCGTGTCCACAGCCGCCTCCTTGCACGTGTGTCCACAGCCACCTTCTTGCACGCGCGGCCACAGCCTCCTCCTTGCATGCACGGCCACAGCCTCCTCCCTAGCCCCGTCACAGAAGGGAAGCCTGATTCTGACCAGTTCACCCTTTCCCTCGGGAGGAAGGACAGCAAATACGGAGATCTAATAAGACAGCAGGGGAAGGGACAGAAGCAGAAAGAATGTGTTTCCTACGGAGAGATAGGGGGCCTGGGAGGGATATGGAGGGTGCGGGAGAGAGAGGCTCTGAAAAACTGAGATGAGTAACGAAGAGAGAGGAAGACGCTTTCCCTGAGAAATTCAGATAAAGGATTGGATTAAGGATAGATTTCTTTTGGCCGCTGGGCTGTATTTCACTGGGACGTATACTCTGCTGACACTGGGTCACATGGATCTCCGTAGATTTATTAGGGTTTCATAATCAAGCTCGATCCGTAGATTTATTAGGGTTTCATAATCAAGCTCGATCCGTAGATTTATTAGGGTTTCATAATCAAGCTCGAATTCTGTACGTTGGAAACCATCCATGTTTTTCAGCCCAAACATTACCCTTAAGTAGAACCCAACACTCCCCGTGCTGAGGGGCTGCAGACGAGCCAGGCTCTGTCTGTGCCCACACGGGTGGTGCCACGGAGCAGATGTCCACACTCACATCTCCAGATCCCAAGCCCACTGCTGCCTGCTTATTCCAGACTGGGGCCCACCTGTTTATGAGTGGTGGCATGAGGTGGCAACGTGGGGATCTGGGAGGGACAACATAGGAATGGGGGGGGGCTGAAAGCCGGATGGTTTCTGGGTGCGGATTCCATTCCTGTTCTCATGGTCCCCCCATCTCATCCCGTCTCTTTCTGTTCCCTGCACCAAAAAATAATGTTTTTTAAATCTTAACTTATCCTGGGCGTTTAATGCATGCATTTCCACCATTTCTCCCCAGCTTTTATGCTTTGGGTCCATGGACAAATGGTGGGAATGAGCTGGTAGCATTCTGACACCTTGGTGGTGCAGAGGGGTGAGCCTGAGGGTGAGGACTGCCCCTGGTGGGCGGGATGGGGTGGGGACAGCGCCTGGTTGAGGTCTAACTGCACCTGTGTGTCCCCTGGGGAGGACTTGGTAGCCAAACAGAAAGTGGGAGGGGTGGGGGTGGGGCTCTGGGACAGGCTTAGGGACTCAAGAACCGGGAAGGGGAGGGGGCAATCGGCTGCGTTCTTTGTGACCGTGAACACCCCTGGCAGGCATCTGGCTGGCATCCGGTGATTTTAGGGTCAGAGAGCTACCACCTCCGTGTTCATTTTATGCCTTTTTAAATTTAAAACATTGGTTTTCGAAATGGTTTTTCAGAAGAAAAAAAATTAAATAAACGCCTAACCTGCCTCGGCTGAACTGATGGAGAAAAAGCAGATTTGGGCTCGTTCTGGTTTTTCCTCCCAGAACCGCTGTGGTAGCACCTCATGGAGAAACCCTAGAAAGAACCGGAAACGGCAACTTGGAGAAGGGAGAAGCGGGCACGGCTCGGCCCCCTGTCCCCATTGGTGCACACGGTGCCGCCATTCTCAGTGTTTTGGAGAAACCGATCTGTATTTTGCTTAGGTCTCAAATCCCCTGAACTCGAAGGGCTAGAAGGTCCCTGAGAGTCTCCAGATCCGTAGCTTTCACCAGACTCCTTACCCTGACGCCCTTTACTCCTTGCGATTACCCCGTTCCTTGTCACAGACAATTTTGGACAAGAGGCCCGAGGCAGTACTAGTGACAGTGTTGAGTCCCTGAGCAGGTAAGACTTCCATCTTGCGCCTTCAAGTCCTTTTGTCTCCTCCACAGAAGGGGTTTGCACTTGCTCAGAGAAAAGATACCAAAGGCAAATAAAACCCCAGCAGAGAGGAGCTCTGAGAAAATCAAGTGGTCCACACGGACCCCCTGATCAGACCTTATTTCAAGTATCCATTTATTATTAACAGGTTCACTTTTAGAGCTTGTGAGAGCCACATGCAGGCGGAGCGGGAGGGGCCGGCGGGATGGAGATCTGTGTCCCCCCCACCCCGGGGCCCTGGCTCAGACCACAGGTAGCAAACGCCAAGCTGGTCCGGGAAGAGCCACCGCCTAGGGTCCGCAGCGACGTACCCAGACTTGATGTGGGGTTTGCGTTCCTTTTGAAATGGGATCCCAAGCGTCTGAAGCTACTTTTTTTTTTCTTGGTGCTTTTCTGGACGCGGGGACCCAGAGTGCTTGCAACTCGAGCTTCCCCAGCCACAGGGACAGGTCTGTAGAGATGGCACCGGCGGCGGCTGCCGCGTCTCAGCCCCACTGCGACGCACAGGGCGACTTGCCAAAGGCTGCCGGGGCTGATCGATGCCTCCAGTTTGACTTTTGCAAACCCACCCCGGTTTCGTTGGGCGTGTGCGTGCGTGTGTGTGTGTGTGTGTGTGTGTGTGTGTGTGTTTGGGATGGTCACATGACCTCCAGTCTCCAATCTGGGTACCAATTAAGCCGAGAACCGGCCAAGAGGGAAAATCAACGAGCGGAGGGACCGCTTCGCCGCGGCCTCGCCAAAGACTGCGGCCTCGGAGGCCGGGAGGGGCGGGCCGGGTGCACCCGGAGGAGAGGCGAGGACTCCGCTCACCCCGGCTCGGCCGCGGCGCGGAGCGGGGGGGGGGGACGCCGCGGTCACCTTCAGCTCAGGGGAGCCGGGGGGACGCGAACCCCGCTGGCCGCTCCCGCCGCCCGGCCGCCTCCAGCGCGCAGCCTCCGCTCGCCCTCCGCCGGCGCGACCCGGGACCGAGCGACGTCGCCGTCCCCGAGCTCCGGCGGCTCCCCCACGCCCGCTCCCGCCCGCCGCAGCCTCCGGCCGCGCCCCTCCCCGGGCCCGCCCCTCCGTCCCCGGGGCGCGCGCAGGCGGCGCCCGTGCGCCCCGCCCGCTGCGCGCGCCGGGGCGGGCGACCGCCAGCCGCCAGCCGGGCTCTCCGCCGCCGGCTGCCCGGCCCCGCGCGCCTCTGCGCCCCCAGCCCGCGGCGCGCCGGCCGAGACAAAAGAGCGGGGCCGGGGCCGCCCGGGGCCATGCGCGCCCCAGCCCGCCGCCCGCCGCCCCGGAGGAGCCCGCGCGCCCGCCCCGGCCGCCGCGCGCCCGCCCCGGCCCCGCCCGCGGCCCCGGGGGCGCCGCTCGGCTGAGCGCGGACCCCCCCCCCACACAACCCCCCGCCCCGGCCGGGCTGCCCGGGAGCGGGGCCGGGGGCGCGGAGCCTTCCCCGGGCGCGGCGCTGGAGGCCGAGCGCGGCGGCGCCGCCGGAGAGAAGCGGGAGCCCCGCGGGGGCCTCGGAGGTAACTTCGGAGAGCCCGGGACGCGCGGGGCGGGGGCGCACGCGAGCGTGTGTGTGTGTGTGTGTGTGTGTGTGTCCGGGCGAGGTGTGTCCGCCGGGCTCCGAGCCCTTCGGGCCGCGGCGCTGCGCCCCAGGCTCGGTGGAGAGGAGTCGGGGCGGCGGCGGGGGTGCGGGGCTCGGCCAAAGCTGGCGGAGAGAGCAGGGATGCGGGAAGGGAAACGAGGGGAAGGGACCGTGCGTGCAGTTTGGGGCAAGTTTTCACGGGCCGAAAACCCGCTTGTAGAAAGCGGTGTTTCTCGGGGTAAATACGTGAGCTGTGTGCGCAGAAAGCCTAACACCTCAGAGGCGCAAAGCAAGACGGACAAACCCCAGGTGGACCGGCCAGTGCATGCAAGTCTTAAATTGAGATTTCCGGTCACGTTGAGGCGGAATGGGACCGTCGCTGTTCCCGGGAGACGAGGATGCTCACCTTCACCGGCCGGGAAACAGCTGCCGGGCCTGGGCGGCGGGGGCGGCGGGGAGCGGGGCTGATTGCTGCACTTGCTCTTCCCTACCTGCTCCACCGTCCCTGCCGGAGCCAGCCTTCCGAGCAGTGCTCCCTGCGATCATCTGTGTGCTCCCGGGGGTGCCCAGAGCTTCTGGTGACATTTGAGTCGCCTACCTGTCACAGCGCTCCCTCAGCCCGGCTTTGCTGGGAGGACGCGGCTGTGGTCAACTGTCGTGCTGGTGTGTGGCAGAGACCTAAGGGGAGGGGAGGGACCCAGAATCTCCCCCATGAACAGGAGGCCTATCTTAAAAGCTTCAATCCCCTCTCTCTTGCGGGTGGGGCGGTGTAACTGGGAGGGGGCAGACGCCTTGCTCAGCGCTGAGCTCTGCTGGGGTGTTAATGCCTGGCGTGAAGAGCTGCTGGGAGCCTGGCGGCGGCCGATGGGGCCGATACGGTGCCCGTTCCTCCCGCAGATAAGCTGCTGTCGCCTCCCGGGATGGAGAGGGGCCCTGCCCTCCCATTTGGAACCCCCGACATCAGCGGAGCCTGCCCTGTGGGGGGAGGCCAGCCGGCTGCTGTAGCCACACATGCCTTGAGGAATGAGCTCCGGGCCGCCGGCTCGGCTGGGTGAGCGCCTGGCTGCAGTATTTCCAGCATGTTCAAGAGAAGAGAGTAGGGAAGGGGCGGGTGCCTGGCGTGGTGGAGAGAGACCCCCAGGGTGGGCTCTCTTCCTGGGCAGCAGGGGAGGGAGCAGGAGGCGGATCTGCAGAAAGAGCACATTTAGAGATTTTCGTAGCTTGCTGGCGCCTGGAGGGAAAACCTTCAGCGTCTGGTAAATAAAGTCTGGGATTTGTATATATCTGGGACTGTGTGAAAATAAATATCAGTGGCCAGGGAGAGAATAGATCAAGCAGTTTATTTGCATTTCTGATGAGTTTGCTGAGGAAGTGTTGTCCTGCACTTAGTACTTGGAAGACAGAGTTCTTTGTTGGTGGAATGTTCTTTCTGCGTTTTACATATATAACGTCTGTTTCCCTGGCGAGGGCTGCAGGCATCGCCGGTGAGGCTTTCCAGCGTCTACAAGCCTCCGTATTCATTAACTCTCTGTTACCCCCTCTGGAACATTCATGCTCCACAGAGCTTAGGACGTGTGTCCCGTCTCCATCCACGGCACGCAGGACCGGCCTGGGGCTTTTCTCACTCAGGTTGCCAAAATGCGCCCTTTCTCGCCTCCCAACAAGACAAACCGTGAAGCAGAAGCTGGTGTTGCAGTTACGGCCCTGTGCCCGCAGGACAGGGATCTGGGGACCCGGAGGAGGAAGGGGACGGCCCTGCTCTCCGCTAGCATTCTCAAACCAGCCGGGGAAAGGTTCCAGATTCCTCTGCAAATGTGTTCGGAAAGCCCCACTGGTTGGCTTTGCCACTAACGTTTGGATCGTAGTTTTCGGAGCTTACCTGCAGTCTCAGTGTACGTTGAAATTAAAAAAGAAAGAAAGAAAAAGAAAAGAAAAGAAAGACCTTAGTGCCGTAGAGTTTAGAGCCCGAGGTGCTTAGTGGCCGGCTCAGGAGTGCTTCTCAGGGGTCCTCCGAGCTTGGTGACTTACTGAACTTTTCTGCGTGTTTATTTTCATATGCATGAAACGAGGGAGCATCAGATCAGATCATCAATCCCCCGCCGCCCGCCCGCCCTTTACAATTAAATCCTCTGTGACAGTTAAGTGTATGAAATGGAGGAAAGAGCGGGGAGGAACATGACAGCCCGTTCACTCCCAGCCTGACTCCCAAAGCCCCTTTCCAGAACCCCTGACAGCTCCCCAGAACACAGTTTGAGAATCACTGGGAGGCTTCTCTCTGGACCAAGGCATATTTGTGCTCTGAGTGTTTGAAAGACAATGTGTGGTTACCTTACTCTGTGCTGTGAATGTCACCGGCGCCGGATCCTTCTGACGGCCAGCCGTGTCCCTACAAGGCGAGCCCCCGGGGACCCTGACTGTGCACCCCACATCTCCCGAGACTGGCACTGTGGCCAGCGTGTGACAAGGTGCTTAGCAGATGCTGGATGGATGGATGAAGAAATGAGGAGGAAGTCATCTGGCCCGAGCGGTGACTGCAGGGTGGCCCACGGCCGCGTGAGCCCCGGGAGGCGGGCGCTGGGGTTTGTTTGCTGCTGTATCTCCAGCATCTAGAGCGCTGCCTGGCTCCTCGTCAGAAAACGTTTAAAGTAGTTAGTGTTGTTAACGAGCCTCCCTCTATTTCCAGTGTTGGGGGGGGTGGGAGCCTCCACACACACAGGCAGTTCTGGGCACCTGCAGGGCGTCGGGAATTCAGCTCGCTTCTGACCCTGGCCACTAAGACCCCACGGGGGTGGGGGGCTCAGTCCCGCAGGACCGTCCTCGCCCCCTCCCCGCCTCGGACAGCGGTGGTGAGCCCCCGGCTGTCCCGTGTCCCTCACACCGCTGACCGGCTGTGACCGCTGACCACTGACCGGCTGTGACCTCGGACTGGCTGCAGGTTGGGGGTTCCGACCCCTCCCCCTTACGTTCAGCTGATTGGCTAGAGCAGCTCACAGAACAGCTTCCCATTGGCTATTTATTGAAGGATATGAGAAAGGATATGAATCAACAGCCAACCGAGGAGACACATAGGGCAAGGTCCCAACCAAAGGGGCATCCATCCTCTGAGAGCTGGGGGCCCAGCTTGGTGCAGCACGGAAGCTTCTGGTCCCTCACCCATGGAAGGTGTCTGAAAAGGGCCAGAAAGCTCTCCTCTTGGGTTTTTACAGAGGTTTCATGACTACATAGTCATGATTCACTAAGGCATTGGCCGTGGACTCAACCCTCAGCCCTTCTCCCCTCCCTGGAGATTGGGGGTGGGACGGAATGTTCCAGTGCTCTCATAACATGCTTGGTCCTCCCGGCCAGCAGCCACAGCCCTCGGGTGGGGTCCAAAGTCACTTTCATTAATGACATGATACCCATTTCACCTTGATGGCCCTGAAGCATTTCAGGGTCTGTGGATGAAGGCCAGATATAGTTTAGACATATATATTTTGCTCATGTGAATGATCAAATATATATATTTTAAAATTGTTATATTGCATCTAGGAACTGGATTTTCCCAAAAGGCGATAAGCAACATACGTGCTGTGGTTCTTAATTCTGTTCATAGATATTCTGACTCTTTCTCCTTCCGGGCACGTGGAGGATTGCTTTTCCCTGCTTACGTGAGGGCGGCGTGGCCGTGTGCCTTGTGTGGCTGAGAAATGCGTGTGGGAGCTCTAAGCTCTAAGAGGGCCTCACCGCGTCCCTTTCGCTCTGCTCTGGTGATAGGGAAAGTTCTAGAAGGTGCGCTCCCTCCGTGTGAGTCCTGGAGGGAAGGTGACGTGGGGCTTACTCGCTGCGGACACGGAATGTGGAGGAGAAAGAAAGCGTTGGTGTTTTGAGCCCCTAGAATCTGGGGGCCGTTTGTTGCTGCCGGGGAGTCTGCCTCGCCTGACAGGGGCAGCGCGCAGAGCTTCGGCGACGCTGGCCCTGGAGCAGAGCCCATCAGAAGGGCCAGGGGTCGCTGGCGCGGGACCAGGACTGGGGGCCAAGGTTGTAGCTTTCTTAGCTAGTGGAGAGGTCGTTTGGGTCAGTCCTTTAACGAAAGACCCGTGACAACCGAGAGCCTGGCGCCCGAGCCGCAGAAAGCTGGTGTAATAGTTGAGGGGGAAGAAAGTGAATCTGAGCAATGCGTTCACGGATCAGGGAGATTAGAAGCCACATGATGAAAAGGAGCTGCTTGTGATCTTGGAATTAAGGCTGAGAGAGGCCGTGGAACGTGCCGAGTGGCCGGTGTCTCGTGGCTGTGGCACGCGGATGTGTCCGTCTTTCTCCCGGGCGGGGAGCTCCCTGCAGACGGACCACACGCATGTGCACCTGCCCCGCGGGGGCCGTCCTGACAGCGTGGCTTGTCGAGATGATCACCGTGCGATTCGTCTGGTGCTCTGGGTGTGAGTGCGTGCCCTCAGCTGATGAGAGCTCTCGTGGCAGCCTTGTCCCCTGGCGTGGCCACCACCCCACCCCCCTGCCCCGAGCGTCTTCCTGTGGCCCGTCTGCTGCGCCCTTTCCGCCTGCCGTTCCGTTCTCTTCTGGGGAGCAGCCGTGGCCTTCAGTGGCTCGTGGGCAGTGATTAGCACGGGAGGCACTGGGATTTCAAGGAAGGAGAGTTTTCTGCAGGAAGCTAAACATGTACGTTTTATGGTTACTTGAGGAGACTTGGGGAAACAGCTGAGAAAACAAACCCGAAGGTCAGCAGACCGGTGGGGGCTGGGGGTCCTGGGAGTACAAGGGCGTTAGGCCGTCGCGGAGGCCTGCGGGGGTCCGCGGTCGTGAGACGGCCCCCCAGGAGAGGCCAGGGTCGGGCCTTGCGCGGGGCCGAGGACGACGGGAAGTGATTCCTCCCTGTGGATGCCGGGTGGGGCGTGGGCCGTGAGTGGGGTGGGGGGCAGTGGGTGGGCAGTGAGTGTGCTGGGTGGACGCAAATGTGGAATGGCCGTGGGCAGCGGGCTGTAGGGTCGCCCTCTCTGTCCCTGTCGCCACCGGAGCACTTCCTGGGCTGTGCTACAAGCCCGTCTGCCGGCCTGTCTCCCACGAAGCTGGGAGGCCCCGGCGGGACAGGGACGGGAGCCCTGTGACTCGCGTCTGGCACAGGCTGGTGGCTCCGGGCGCTGTCAGGGGAGGGAGGGGTGAGCGGCGTCTGGATGACTCACAAGTCACTCTGCAGGGACGCAGAAGGCCTGACCCTGTAGCAGCCGCAGGAGGGAAGGAAAGGCCCCGATCCCGTCGCCTGCAACCTCGGTGCAAGTCCCCGCAGGACCGAGGACCAGGTCTGGGCTGAGGGGGCCTGTGCTCCGCAAGCCGGGACGGGGACGCTCGGCCATCGGCACCGAGGTGTGACTGGTCCAGAACTCGCCACCGGCTGTCAGCCACCCCAGAGCCTCTCGGGCGTCTTCCTGAATGCGGATTCCCAGGCTTTGCCCAGGGCTGCCCAGTCGGAGTGTCTGGGCTGAGAACCGAGCCTCCGTTTACCCCACATCTTACAAGTGCTATTGCTACTTGCCCGAGTGGGGGACCCGGGCTTGAGCCGACATTCTGAGTCACAGACCCCGCCTTGCAGCTCGTCCCATGCGCCGGAAGGTGCGTTTGCCGCAGCTGGTCGCGTCCGGTCGGAGGACCCCGCACGGAGGAGCCGTCCGCCAGTCGGCCAATCCTGGGCGGGCTGCCTGCCCTTCACCAGCGTCCCCGACGTGTGCCCGGCCCCGAGGCAGGGCCGGCTCTGGTGTGGGGAGCACCTTCGTTGGGCGGGGGGGCTGCCTTGTCTCGGGGCACCACGCCACGGGCTCAAGTCAGGGGTGCCGTGGGCTCGTGGACTGGGGGAAGGACAAGGCAGCGTGGCCATCCGTGTCTGCGGGATTTTCGGATGCGTTTCAGGATCCTGGTACAGGAGAGTCCGTGTTAGCATCACCAGTAACTGTTATGATTGCCCTCGCTTGCCCGTCCACAGGGGCTTCTAACTGAGGCTGGGCAAGGCGGGTCCCGTCTCATCAACGAGGGCAGAGCATTCGCGGCTGAGAAGGACCGCAGGCTTCCAGTTACGTCCGCTGAAGTGTGAGAAAGCGCAGGGATGAGCTCTCCGTCCTTCCGTGGGCCTGCCGTCCATTGAGCCCAGTTTGGGAAACAACTGTGAAAGTTCAACACCGTCGCAAAAGCACGTCAGGCACGGAGACCACGGAGCCATCCCCCGCTGTCTGGTGGCGCACACAGGATCTGGGACCCGCGTTCAGATTTGTCGCCGAATGAAAACCGCTAACACACGTTAAAGTGTAGAAAAATGGCACGACTCTGAGAGCAGATGCCGGGAGGGTCGGAGAAGCTTTGCTGGGTGGGAATGAACGGGGGGTTCTTGTGCTGAGACTCAACGTTGTGGCTTCCCGGCCCCCCCCCCATGCTGTCCATCTGTCCATCTCCATTCTCTTGGCATCATCTGGTCCAGGGCCTCGCCTCTTCCTGGGAGGTCAAAGGAGGGAGGCTGGCCTGGGGACGATTTCAGGTGGACAGAGGGGACGGTAAGGGACTTCCTACCTCTCATTATTATTACTTTACTCTAAAATGAAACACGAGCGACACCCGAGCATTAGGAAGCTGGTTTTGGAGACATTTTGATAAACAATCACTTTGGAGCGAATGCTGATACATAATATTTCTCTCGCACACCGTACTTCATACAGTGCCTCTTTGATGCCATTTATGTTTCTGCCACAGGGCCTTTGTGCTAGCTGTTCCCACTGCCTTGGACGCGTGCCTTCCTCCCCAGGGAAGGAAGGTAGGCCCGTGGTTTCTTCCATGCGTGTTTGGAGACTTCATTCAAATGTAGTCTTTCCCCTGAAGGCTTCTCTGACCACCTTATTTAAAATGACAGCCCCCGTCTTCCCTGTTCTTTCTGAGCTCCTCTGGTTTTCTCCGTAGCTCATTCCACCTCTCACATACTAAATGTTTTACGTATTTATTTTGCTTGTTACCTGTGTCCCCACCAGGGAGATACGCTCACGAGGGTCGTTTTGTTTTAGCTTTGGTCTGCTCTGTGTCCTGCTGCATTTTTACCAGCTGAAAACAAATAGTGCCTGGCATAGGCCGGTTACAAAAGAAATATCTTTTGAATGAAAAAAATGGATGTGTCATTTGACCCTGTTCGTGATCCAGGAGGAGGAAGCGATACCTTCCCTTTTCTAGATGAGGAAACCAAAGATCAGAGGTGATAATTTATTCCCCGATTTACAGGGCTGGGATCTGCCTAAAAATCTTTGCTTCTTTATTGCTCATTAGAAAATCAGATAATTCAGAACATTTCAGTGATAACAGACCTGGAACAAAAGGAAGAAAAAATCCGCCAGGGAAGCTTACTACTCGTTTCGGTATATGGCGGGTGTGCATTTATAGACAATTTTATATCATGTTACAACATACTATTTAGTAGCACGCTCTTTTACTCACAAATATGCCATGGATATTAAATGTGTCAACAAGTATATATTTGCAACATGGTTTATTAATGGCTGCGTGGCATCTCACCGTATCGACGTGCTACAATTTTACCTGACCAGTTGTTGGATACAAAGGTTATTGGCCGCATCTTCTTGCTATAAGCAGCATTGAAGAGAAAGTATTTGTAGCATTTTTTTTTTACACATATTTGATTATTTCCTCTGGAGAAATACTTGGAAGTGTGGATTTGTTTCATTTAAAAATAGGTATATTTTCATTTTAGGTTTTAAGTTTTATTTTAAATGTTACTGCTGATGACTTCCTATAACAGCTGTCCGCACAGAGCCCGATGGGGCTTCAGCTCACGAACCGTGAGATCATGACCTGAGCTGAGGTCAGACACTGGACCGACTGAGCCCCCCAGGCACCCCTCCATAAATTGTTTTCTAACATACATTTTTGAGTTAACATCTAAATTTATTTAACATCCTTTTCCTCCTCTGGAGAATACCAGGTAATGCTTAGGGAGTTTTAACCCTGATCATCAGCCCCCTTCCATGTTAGCTCTAAAAATAGTCATTAATATGGTTTTATACAGTTGGTGTGTGTTTAGAATTAACTACGTTTACTACTTTTTTCTTTCCGAATCCATCTTTCTTTTCTCTGAAGGAGCGTCTTCAGTACCCTACAGCGAGGAATGTGAGTGACAAACTCATCTTCATCTGCAGTTTTAATCTTTATTTCTGAATAATAGTTTATCTGGTGTTAGGATTATAAATGATAACTCATTTTTCCTTAGCACCTCAAGAATTTTGTGTCTATGTCTTCCAGTTTTTCTTCCTTTTTTTCAAACTGTAAATGGACCAGTAATTCTGGACATCTGTTCATGGGATACACACAATATGGATTTTATAAACAGACCTCAGTTTATTTAAAAGATAGTCCAAATTACAGTCTCATCTTTATATAACAGAATAGTCTGTTCCTTTTTACTCTTGAAAAATCTGGTTTTAGTTTTATTCTTTTCTCAGTAATTCCCACCCCCACTGCCTCAACCATTTTAGGGCTTTCTCTCTGCTTCTGGTATTCTTCAGTTTCCGTATGGTGTGCTTTGCTGTTTAAAGGTGACTTTATTTCTCTATGTCTTATTTGGGGTTGCTCTTTGAATTTGGGGATTCACGTTTTCAGTCTCAAACATTTCTAGACATTATCATTTTGATTATTGACTTTCCACCATCCTCTCGTTCCTGGAATACCCGCCAGACAGTTGTTAAAACTTCTTCTATGCTCTATGTCTTTTAACTCTGATTTCATATATTTATTTTTTAAATGTTTATTTATTTGGAGGGGGTGGAGAGAAAGAGCATGAGCACAAGCAGGGGAGGGGCAGCGAGAGGGGGAGAGAGACAATCCCAAGCAGGCTCAGCGCTGTCAGCACAGAGCCTGATGTGGGGCCCAGTCCCACCGACCATGAGATCATGACCTGGGTTGAAAGCAAGAGTCGGACGCTTAACCGACTGAGCCACCCGGGTGCCCCCCGATTTCATATGTTTGATATGAAAGATTTTAAATCTTCGTATTTCTCTCTGCTGCATGCTGCTAGATTCCCTTAGATCTATCTTCCAGTTCACTAATTTTCTCTTTGTTTATGTTAATATGTTATTTCATCTGTTGTGATTTTTATTTCAATGACTGTTTTTAACTTCTAGGAGTACCTTTTGGTTCTTTCCCAGATTTGTGTCCTTTTTTCACAATGTCGTCTTTTATTTGTGTTTCCAAAAACTTAAAATGTCTTTACTTACTTAAAATATACTTACAGCTTTTTAAAGATCGCTCTTCCATTTTGTGACGTTTCCAAAATCCTGACTGTCTTGATTACTTTGTGTCTGCTGACTCTTACTCACTGTGGAGTGTTTCCTCTTGTGTGTTGTGATTTTTAAGAATATTATTCAGCATTAGCATGTGTGGTTTCTTGTCTCCGTCGGCACCATCGATTGTCCTGAACCGTTTTGCACTTATTTTGCTCGTGTGCAGGGGTATCCCCAGCATGCAACAAATACCACGTTAATTTCTTAGCTCAAGAGTTCTTGAACGCTGCGGCAGCATAAATCTTGGTCCCGAAGTAACATTTTACATGTTAAAGGGTAACTTTTCACTTCATTTAATCCAGAGGTTAAAGGTTTCCTTGTTTGCTGCAGAAACACTCTGTGTGCAGATTCTCTACTTCGTACTTGCATGCAGAGTTGGAGAAGTCTTCAGGGGCCCCAGCTCCAGGCGGACATCTGTGTTCCCACGCGCCATGGGGTGGCCTCTCCCGCCCTCACTTGGTGGGCACCGCCTGCCCCAACTTGCCCACGGCAGCCACGTTACCCACTCTCCTGCTCACCCTGTGACTTTCAATCCTTGCTCTGTTTCGGGCACCGGGGCACTTACCTGGCTCTGTCCCAAGCTTAGCTACACATGTTTTCAAAAAATGTATTTTACCCAGCATTTCTAGATGTTCATAATGGCGGCTTTTTCACATTTTCTAAGCTTGCGTTCTTGCCAGACCTGGAAATTGCTTCGTAATGTCCCGACTTCCTAGTCAAGGGCTTTGCGCCAGGGTCGAGCTCCTCAGGGGCTCCTCTGGGCAGACGAACTCCCACCTCCCGCCGCCCTAGCAGATCTCGTGGAGGAAAGCCGCCTCTGGGGAGGGAAGGGGCCTCCCTTCCACCTGACGTTCTGTTACGGGTGACACAGAGATGCAATTTCCCGACCCCACGTTCAGATTCCTCACCGAATGCCTCCCTGGACAGGTTCCCTGAATCACAGTGGCAAACACCGTCCTGGAAACGGGCAGAGCCCGCCGCGCTCAGGCGGGAACAGACGCTGCGGAGAAGCCGGCCGCAGCGCGCTCTCCACGCGCCTCACGGGAGCCAGAGATGCGTGGCCTCGTCCCGCTGCTGCCGCCGTTTTGGCTTCTGAGGGTCAGTGGATGACGGTGCGTGGGAAGGGCCTGCGGGAACGTTTCATGGCTGAGTGTTGAGGGTTCGTATCATTCGTTGTCACCAGATTGCGGGGTGTTGGCAGAAGGGAAGGTGAAACCTTCGAGGCAGTTGGCGGAAATGCAGTTCAGAGCGCTGACTTCCGTCCAGAGGGGCTTCTCGCTGGCCCTCCGCACACGGGCCTTCCCGGCGCCCACGCGCCCGCTGCGTGCCTGCCCCCTGGCCGTGCATGAGCGGTTTTACTAAAACACGACTCAGGATTTCCAGATCACTTGCGATCCCTTCATTCACCCCCACAGACACCGGGCCTTGGCGTCCCAAACACCTCTCTGCCCTGGGATAAGAAGTGTGCAGCCAGGGGGCACAGGAGGAAGTGGAGGAGCCCCCCAGGGAAGCAGAGTCGGGGTGTCCTGGGAGCCGTGCAGCGTCGAAGCTCGCTGCCCCCCGGGGCTGCCCTACGTCCCCCAAGTCTGGTTTCCCGTCGGTCAGGACACTCCCCAGAGGTCAGTCTCTGGGTGCCCTGGGTCCCCAGCCATTGAGCACGATGTGCATTTGTCCCCCCCCCCCCCCCATTGCTGAAGCCACTTACTCCACGCTCATCCCCACCTTTAACAGAAGGTCCCGACACTGGGCACTGTCTTGGGATGGACTGGGTGGCCGTCCAGGGCTGGCTGGGGAGGAGTGCTGGGCGGGAACGGGACCCCTCGGGGAAATCCGGACCCTGGCCCCTGCAGACACGTGTGGGAGCTCCCCGTGGGAGCTCTGCCCTCAGGAGGGACAGCCCCGTGCCGGGAGCCCCAGAAACCCAGCCCACGGAAAAGACACGGTCTCCCTAGAGAGCAGGGGGGACAGGCTGGGCCTGTGCGGACCCAGCCGACCTGACAGCACGTCGGCCGCCAGCAGGCCGCGATGGGGAGACGGGGAGGCGCGTCCTGGGCTCCCACGTCTCCTGGTGCATCTCAGGCCTGGTCCTCGTTAATGGATGGGCTTCACTCGGCTTTGGGGTGTTTAACGTTTCCGTTCAGGTTTGGTTAACGTGGCTTATTATTACTGTGTGCTGATTACGAAAGAGCACACGTCAGAATCTCCGAAAAGGTGGGAAATTATGAACAAAAATAACATTTCCCACAACACACAGAGCACAGGGTGAGTGGGGAGGGCTCAGAGGGAACTTCCTGCGGCACTGGGAACGTTCTAGATCTTTCCGGGGGGGGTGGTTACTACACAGACAAGGGCTTTTATTGAAGCTATAGCAAATGCACCCTTAAGATTCGTGCATGTCGATCTCATATTAAAAGAAAAAACCGTGAACTGTTATTGGGCTTGGATCAATGATATGCGTGATGAAACATTCAGGAGGAAGTGTTCAGATGTCTGCCATTGACCCTGAAGTGCACTAAAAACAAAGCAAGATAGCCCGATGACCGATGGATGGGTGGGTATGTGAGGAGCCAAATACGGTAAAATGTTAACGATAGAATCCAGATGGTGGGTATAGGAGTATTTGCTATAAAATTCTCTCAACTTTGCTGTATGTTTGAAAATTTGCATAATAAAACACTGAGGAATGAAGATGACTATTCAGAAGAAAAATCCACATCTAGCATCCAAACGTAACCACTGTTAACATTCCAGTGTCCATTATTTTCTTTCCTTTCCAAAAATATATGACTTCGTATAATTAAGACTTTCTTACACATTTATTTTCATTTTTTTCACTCAATATAGATAGCGTCATAGTATTTTTTGGTCATAAAAATCTTCCGTGTGTACTTTTTAAATAAAGGTGTGATTGACATGCAGTGAAACTCACACACACTCCACCAGCTCACGTCCAGCCCCCCGCAGCTTCCCGACTGTCATTACAGTGGCGTCCTAACACACGTGGCCTGTGCCTGTGGCCCCTTGCGCGTGCACAGTGCCTGTGCGCTCCGTCCGCGCTGTTGCCTTACCAGTGGTTTGCTCCTTTTTATCGGTGGGTGATATTCCATCATAAGGATGTGCATTAATCTCACTTTAGTGCTTCTAAGAGTCATTGTGTATCACAGCGTATTTTATGCTTTCCTTTGTTATTTGGACATTTAAGACGTTTCGTGTTTGCACTGTTATCAACTCTGTCACGGCGACTGTCCTTATACGTAAATCGTTGTCATCGATAATTTTTTTTAATTTTTTAATGTTTATTTTTGAGAGAGAGACAGAGCATGAACGGGGAGGGGCAGAGAGAGAGGGACACAGAATCTGAAGCAGCTCCAGGCTCTGAGCTGCCAGCACAGAGCCCGACGCGGGGCTCGAACCCATGAACCGCGAGATCGTGACCTGAGCCGAAGTTGGACGCCCAACCAGCTGAGCCCGCCAGGCGCCCCCTCGATAATTTCTTTAAGGTCGATTCCTGGGAAGGGAGTCGCAAGTCATATGCTGTAAATGTTTTCGAAGCCATTTTTAAATTAAAGAGTTTCTCCTTTCATGTCTCTAGGTGGTTCGTAACAAGCTTGATTTACCCTGGAGTTTATGATCTCCGTCTAGTTTGTGATGCTGTCGCCGTAGAACGGACCGGAAGAGTCAGCGTAGCGTCGGCCGCGAGCCTCTGACGTCCCCCGCCATGGACACCACCCAGGACACGTCCCTCCTCCTGGTGAGGATCTTGGAGGAGCTGGACAGCAAGCAGGACGCCGTCTCCTATCAGGACCTGTGCAAGTCCCTGTGTGCCCGGCTCGACCTGTCCCAGCTCGCCAAGCTGAGAAGCGTGCTCTTCTACACAGCCTGTCTGGACCCCAGCTTCCCCGCCACGCTCTTCAAGGACAAGATGAAGTGCACCGTGAACAACCAGCAGTCGAAGAAGATCATGGTGGCCGCGGACATCGTGACCATATTCAACCTGATCCAGATGAACGGGGGCGCGGCCAGGGAGAAGCTGCCCACCGGCCAGCACAAGGTGCGCAGGAAGGAGGCGTCGTTCGAGTCGTGCAGGTCGGACACGGAGGCCTGCGCCGCAGCCGAGTGTGAGCCCCTCAACTGTGAGCTGGGCGACAGGCCCTTCCGCCGGGGCTACGCCGCCCGCCAGGCGTCCCAGGGCCGGAAGGCGGACCGCAAGGACCGCCCGCCGCAGTTCGTGCCCGCCTCCGAGCCCAACTTCCTGCTGGGCGTGGGCAAGGAGCTGAAGAGCCGCGCGGCCTCCCTGGACCGGCTGCAGGCCCTGGCCCCCTACGCCATCGCCAGCCCCCAGCCCTGCGAGATGCAGAGAACCTACTTCCCCATGAACATTGAGAGCGAGTCCGTTTCAGATCAGGACTCGCTGCCCCTGAGCCGGGGCGCCAAGGAGACCTTCCTCTCCAGCCCGGAGCCGTTTGTGATCCAGTCCTGCGTCCAGAAGAGGAACATCTTTAAAGAGGATTTTCACAACCTGATGGCCGTGTCCCCCACGTTGGTTGGCCCCGCCGACAAGGGGGAGGCTGAGCACGGGGAGCCCCAGGGTCGAAAGGAGCCCCACAAGACACCCTTCTTCAATCACAGCTTTGAGATGCCCTACAGCAGCCAGTACCTGAAGCCCTCGTACTCCCCCGTGCCGGACAAGAGGCGCGCAAAGCACGAGAGCCTGGATGACCTTCAAGCCTCCACGTATTTCGGCCCCACTCCAGTGATGGGGACGCAGGACGCCAGGCGCTGCCTGGGGAGGCCGGGCAAGCCGACCCCCTGGCCGGCCAAAAGCTGGAGTCTGAACACCGAAGAAGTCCCCGACTTCGAACGGTCCTTTCTAAATAAAAATACCTCCGAGGAGAAGCTGCGTTATCCGAGTTCCAGCAGCCAGACCCCCAACTACCCAACCCCAGACAGGCGCCCCACTTACCTCGCGCCAAAGGACCAACAGCAGATCCTTCCTGCTGGCTACGCGGCCAAACCAAATGGGCTCAAGTCTAACGAGCTCTCGTCCCCCGTTGACCTGGAGAAGCAGCAGCCGGTCAAAAAGTTCAAAGACAAGAGCATTAGCTGCACCAGCGGGCAGCTCAGCTCAGACACCAGCAGCGTGGGCACCCAGACCGAGCAGCACGTGCTGGAGCCCAAGAAGTGCAAAGACCTGTGTGCCTCCGGGCAGAGCAAGTACGGTGACAGGCACGCCATGAAGCAGTCCGACGACGACTCGGAAGTCGTCAGTGATGACATCAGCGACATTTTTCGATTTCTTGATGACATGAGTGTCAGTGGCTCCACGGGGGTGATGCAGTCCTCCTGCTGCAACAGCACAGGGTCCCTGTCTCAGCTTCACAAGTCAGACGGTGACAGTTCACCGGAGCACGGCCTCACCAAAATCACCAACGGGCTCCCCGGTAGCAAAGGGGAAAAGGGCAACCGGCCCGAAAGCAGCCACCACTCCGAAGAGGAGTTGAAGACCAGCGTGTGCAGGCTGGTGCTCAGGATCGGCGAAATCGAGCGGAAGCTTGAATCGCTGTCCGGTGTCCGCGAGGAGATTTCGCAGGTCCTGGGCAGGCTAAACAAGCTGGATCAGAAAATGCAGCAACCCGAGGCGGTGGGCGTGCAGATCGACCTGAATTCCTGGACCAGCGAGGCTCCGTCCGACGAGAGCGCCTCTCCCCAGATGTTCCGCGGCCACGACGGCCCCCGGGGACCCAAACCGGAGAGCGCGGCAGACTGGTGCTGCTCGGACGCCAGCGGCAGCAACAGCGAGAGCCTCCGCGTCAAGGCCTTAAAGAAGAGCCTGTTCACGAGGCCGTCGTCCAGGTCCCTGACGGAGGAGAACAGCGCCACGGAATCCAAGATCGCCAGCACCGCCAACTCGCCCAGAGACTGGCGCACCATCACCTACGCCAGCCGCGTGGGCCTCGGTGAGGAGGAGCCCAAGGCCAGGGGCCCCGGGGACAGTAAGGACTGGCACCGGAAATCTAAAGAGGTAATTGGATCCCCGTCCTCAGATCAGGGCTCTTGCGCTGGGACAGCCCTGGCTCCTGTCCCCTTCTGGCAGCCCTTCCAGATCTGGCGGCTGTCCGCCATAGGGCCGGGAGGACGTCCCAGGCAGACAGTCCGTCCTGCCAGCTCGGAAGAGTGTGTGGCGGGTGTTGCCCACGGGAGAGAGCGGGGTTCGGATCCAGGAGGGGTGGTGGAGCTGCTTCTGAAATATCAGGGAGCGGGGCGCACACGCACGGAGCAGGGCACAGGGAGCAGGGCGGGGCGCAGGGAGCAGGGAGCGGGGCTCACAAGCAGGGCGCAGGGCACGGGGCGCACAGAGCGGGGCGCAGGGAGCCTGCCTGGCGCGGGGAGAGGGGCGCAGGGAGCCTGCCGGGCGCAGGGAGCCAGTCGGGCGCAGGGAGCAGGGCGCAGGGCACCGGGCGCACGGAGCGGGGCCCAGGGAGCCAGTCGGGCGCAGGGAGCCAGTCGGGCGCAGGGAGCCTGCTGGGCGCAGGGAGCCAGTCGGGCGCAGGGAGCCGGGCGCAGGGAGCTGGGCGCAGGGCACCGGGCGCAGGGAGTGGGGCGCACAGAGCGGGGCGCAGGGAGCCGGGTGCAGGGCGCAGGGGGCTGCTAGTGGTGGCCATGCTGCAGAGTTTGGTCAGGTGAGCTCTTGTCCCCGAGCTCGTTGAAGGCTGTTCCATTGCACACTTTTCCTGGAGACTGGCCCCGCCCCGCAGGCGTACTTCCTGTGTGCGGGGAACCCTGCGTTCTGTTTCCGGGAAGTCCACGGGGCCTTGTGATAGAAAGCGGGCGGCTGCCCGGTAGCGCTGTGAAATCCCACAGCCTTTGCGTCCCTCTGCAGGAGACGGGCCGTACGATGTCCCCTCCCCTGTGTCCCCTGTGTCCCTCTGCAGGCAGACGGGCCGTGCAGCGCCCCCCCGCAGCACCG
>CM053560.1:136634512-136651751 GCA_028646485.1 Cryptoprocta ferox | reverse complement strand
GGAGCGTCACTGCTCACCCGTCTGTCAGACAAGGACGTGACAGAGGAGGCGGTGAACCCGGATGGGCGGGGCGTAGGCCCAGCTCCCAGCCCTCCCCAGGGGCGCCCCCTGCCGGCACCCCACCCCGCGTTCACCCGCCCTCTGCTGTTGGGACCTTCGTGGAGGCTTCGCCCCGTGGACATGATCCGTCACTTAGGGATGCTCTTCCGGCCCCTCACCCTGGAGAACTGAACGTTCCAGGCTTCTGACGGCGGCTGGCTCCCTCCCGTGCCCAGCCCCCCCGCCACCCGGGAGCCACCCGGCGTCGCCTCGTTAGAACAGAGGATCCGGGAGTGCCGTGTCGGGAACCAAGGTCAAGACCAAGTATCAGAACAGGAGACTCTGGTGCTCTGATCACTTGGGAAACGACACGGATTTAAGAGCCATGTGCCAGGAACAGGGACGAAGACCAGATATAAGTTTTTTATTAAAAATCACAATATCCTAACAAGAAAATGTTTCTCTGTTCATGTTGTGTTGAGCACACCCGTGTACCTGTCTGCCGCGCACCGTGTTCACACGGTTGGTGCCGGTGGCCATCCTGCCATGAAAGTACATTTCGTAAACGTATCCATTGTTTTAAAACATGTAAGTGTGTACATATTAAGGGCCTGTCCAACGGGGAATTCAGCCCCTAGGAAGCAACCAATAATTGCTTCTTTTCTTGTTGCCTTTCCGCTCCACGTCCGGAAACGTAAATGAAGTTTGCCTACATGTCACCAGAGCACGGGACAATGTGTGCACCTTCTGTTTCTTTCCTCCCCCCAGACCCGTGAGGGGGGCCGTCTCCCACACACGCTCGTACGGTTTTCATAGTTCTCGTTCGGAGGACGACACACTCTCACACTGAAATGATCTTGCACGATTCGTGTAGAAACGATCCTTTTGCGGGCACGCATTTGCATTCAGTGTGTTAACAGACTGCGGCGTGCCAACTCTGTTGGGCCTGATAGAGAGTGTGTTGGAGACACGGTGATAAATAGGACGCGACCCTGGCCCTGGGAATTCTCTGGTAGGAATTAGAGCTTGGTGGCTATCTTCATTTTGCCTTATTTTAGTTTTGGTTCCTAAGGAGAAATTCCGCAAAGAGAGATCGCAAGAGCCCGGGGCTTTAGTGGCTGCAAGTGCGTTATCAAGCTGCTCTCCGATCCGCGGTCCCCGGGGACCCCTGCAGATGTCCCTGCTTCCCTGGAACCCCGCCAAGGTCGGGTATTATCACAAAAGAGCGTCCCCCAACTTACAGGGTGTAAAATGAGAGAACTGCTTCCGCCTGCGCTTCTAAAGCCCGCCCCTCCCCGGCTCCCAGGAACTGCCTGCTTATTTCAGCCTTGACTCTTCACTCCATCCTCAGGGCAGAGCCCTCTTTCCCTCCCCTGTGGAGTTGAAGGGTGTAATTCCCACTGTGCGTCTCCTAGCAAATACTGTGTGACCTAGTGGACATTCTACAGCCTATGAAGCCATTTCCCTGCAGAGGCATCTTGCTTCCCTAAAAAGTGCCTCTCCCCAGAACACTAGCTCCTTCTCCGTGGCAGGAGGTGGGCGGGGCCATTCCGAACGGAAGCCGCTTTTACAAACACCTTCAAGCTTGACCCACCTTTGAGCAGCGTCTCCTGCACACCCACATGGAGGCCGTGGGGACCGTCGTTGACTCGCAAGCCCCCCAGTGGCCATGAGGGGTACTGCACCTCCTGCAGTCGCAGAGCCCCGCCCACCCCTGCCAAGCTGAGCCAATCGCATCCCCTGCTCCTTGAACAGTTGGTCCCATGGGTGGGCAAGCGGCTCAAGGCGGGCCAATCACAGTCCTGCCCTGAGATTTTTCCAGTCTGAGCTGGAGAAGAGCAGCCCCTTTTTCCCCTGAGTGCTTGGTCTATGGAGGTGTGAATCTGGACTTCCAGCTGGCAGCTTCCCCCTTTCCCATCCCCATCCCGCCAGCCAGCAGGAGAGAGAGGCAGGCTGGTGGGTGGAGAGGGTGAGGAGGACGCTCCAGGCATGACAGCACTGGTCATCAATTCCAGTCTCCCCCAAGGGCAGCCCCCAGCCACCCTTTTCCACATCCTTCCTACCCTTTCACCGTTTGATTTTGAAAAAACAACTCATGTTTTGTCTTTTTGCTCATTGATTCTAGTTAGTGTGTTTCACATGCAGGTAAGAGCTGATACATATTCCAAGTCCTGTGGAGTCTCCCCTCATCTTGTGGGGTTGATCTCAGACCATAATTATAAAAGTTCAAGTGGAATGGTCTGGCGCAGAAAGTCCATCATTCCACATGCACCATGTGCCTTGCTATGAGCAAGACAAACTCCAAATGCAACTCCTAGAAACGGGAACTCCACATTCCCATCCGAGCTGCAACCACCCAAGTGATTTCTTGGGTTCAGAAAGTGTGGGACTGGAAGTGAGCATTGAACTTCGTCTTACCCCCTTGCCCTTAGACTCCAGCGGTAAGATGAATGGCAGCACCCGTGGGCGGGGGGGGGGTGCTAGAGCAGCACGCAGCTGCTGTAATATTTCGCTGAAATTAGCCGCTGGAAAATTGAGATGCTGACGGAGGTGGCAGACAGGTGGGCCGGCAGCCTTGGCGAAAGACAGATGTGAAATAACTTTATTATCTGTGTCTCCTCCCATCGGAACGAGCATTGGGTGCTGGGGGCTATTTTTAGCAGAGGCATCAGGGTTTACAAAGATAGTACACGTCTCTGTCGAGGGCCTCATTTCTTTCTTCTCCTGAATCATCTGGACTGTTTCGACACCCCTGCCCTCGCACATCACTCGGGAGTGTAAATAACAGCTGGCGGCTGGGAATGGCTTCTTCTTCCGCGGCGGTGGGGGGAGGGAGCGCTGCCACCCCCAGGGCCCCTTCACGGTTACGGGCCCGAGGACCCACCTTCCCATGCCCTGCCCTTCCCCTGCTCCTGGCCTCCCCGCTGCTGGCGAGGTGGTGAGTGGGCACCCGGGGCTGAGGGCCCCAGGGAGGACGAGACAGCGGAAGCCTTGTGCCGGGGGCCCTTCCCTTCTCTGTGGCTGGGCCTCCTCCACTGTGCGACGTCAGCCTCCACCACGGGGCCTGGCGCCCGCGGCGAGGGGGCGGAGGCCCACCGGGAGGCCCTCGGACAGCAGGCCGTTTGGGTCACTTGTCGTTGCACTGGCTTTATGCCCATCCAGGCGGGCTGGCTGCAGGAAGGGGGTGGCATGAGAACAAGAGAGTATGTGAGCCCCTACCGGGGACCCAGAGAGCCCAGGGGCAAAGGCGCCGGGGACTTGGTGCAAAGCCAGGACCTCTGTTCTCCTCACTGGATGCTCCTCGGCCGCCCCCTCGTTGCTCCTTAATGAGACGTTTGAGGTGAGGGGTCCGGGTGCTGTTTGGGAGGCTGGCAGGCAAGGCGGGTGTGGGGACACCGCAGCGGGTCCCACAGGAGAGTCCCAGACGGGCATGGTTGAGTGAAAAATGGCATCTCGCCGTGTCCACCTGGGCAGTGCCAGCCGGTGCTCAGAAAAGTCAAGCCATAATGTGATTGGAACCACGAAGAAAGGAAGGGTGATGAATGGTCGTATTTGAGGAGGAACACAAGTGTTTATTCATTTCTGTTTGTTTTAGTCTGTTTCCAAACGGCCCCCCTTTCTGTTTGCCAGCCCTGAGGACACGTTCCTCTCACTTCCCAAAATGCCCTTCCCTGTGGGCCGTGTGGCTGCCTCCTCCCACCGCACCTCACAAGGCCTCCCAGGATCCCTGACACCTGTCCCCATACCCCTGCATCCAGAGGCACCTTCAGCTGACACACACACACACACACACACACACACACACACACACACACAAATCTCCCCAGAAATCTTGACTCAAATTCGTTGTAAAATAAAGGCGTTTGGGAGATGAAGGGTTACTTCCAGCTGGTGTTCCCCTTTGGGGTGACTGAAATCAAGTTTTGCAGTTCTAGAACTTACTGTGATTGTTTCCCAGACGATTTATTAATTCTCATAATTTCAGAATCTGCCATGGTCTGGACTTTCTTATTGACCCGTGTCGTCATGCGAAACAGGAAGTGGACAGGCTTTCCTGACGGCCGGAGCCACGACGGGGACAAAGGCGGAGCTGACGATGGACAGAGCTTCACTTGTCCAGTTATCACTGAGCGTTTCTTCTTGAGGAGGCGGTTGATCAGAGGGGCGATCGGTCGTACTGAAATCAGCTAAGCCCTAGCGTCACCGCGTAACGCGGCCCCGGAGACGCCAGCCGCAGAACTGAGAGAGTGTCCGTCCTCTGCAAGAGCAAGGGCTCAACGGATGTTTGGCCCAATAGAAGATTCCGGAAGTTGACGTGGGCTGGTAGGAGTCCCACTTGTCCTGGAAAAGGAGGAAATGCCTTCCTGTGCCTCACGTGAAGTGAGGACAGAGTGACGAACGGGGTGACAGGTGACCTGTCCAGCTCCGCCAGGGGGCCACCCCCGCGAGTCGAGCGCTTCACCTCCGTGTTGCCTCCTGTCCTTGGTTGCTGCTGTCACCACCGGAGAGCGAGCGAAGAGAGGATCGGTGAGCTCCTTCAGGTGGGTAAACTGTGGCTGTTTGGATTGGGTCCCCCCTCGCTTGCCGTTCTCCCGAAGGCTGCCTTCTTCCCAGGGAAGGAGACGGTAATGTGATGGGAAGTCAGCATCAGTCATGTGCTGGGACTGTGACAGGGACTGGTCTTCCCGGGTGATCCCAGCCCCTGCCTCTGGGCAGCTCCCAGTCCCGTGGGGGACGGTCCACTTCAACTCAGGGCAGCAAGTGACTTAGGGCAGCAGACGGGGTGATGGAGGGACTTGCGGGGGCCACCAAGCTTCAGGGGTAGGTCATTTGAACCGAGTTCTCAAGGTCGGGCGTGGTCCGGGGTGCGGGAGCCTGGGACGGTGCGGGGAAAGGGAGCAGCATTTGCAGGCCCAGAATGAAGGAAGATGCATGTGCGTGTGGCCTGGATGTGGTTCCCGAGTGGCCAGAGCAGGATGGGGAAGGAGAGAAGGCTGAGTAGAGCCGGGAGACGTGGCGAGAGCCAGCCCGGGAAGAGACCCGCGTCCACAGCACGATGGGAAAGGGCTGGGCTGAGAGGCTGGGTGTAAAAGGCGGGAGCCGTGAGCATGAGATCTGGTCCAAGGTGGGGGCCACATGTGTGCTGAGCCCCCGGGGCTGTAAAAATGAATACATAAGTCAAAATAAAAAGATCCGGGTCCAGAGCAGGGGTGCAGGGGTGAGCCTCACAGAGGGGAGAGAACGTTCTTCACCATAAGGAGACAGGAGGAGGTGGTGGTTAACCAGGGAAGGAAGGGGGAGTCCGGGAAGCTCATGGCTTCGGCTGACGGCTCCTTGCTCCGTGAGGTGGAGTTTTGAGTCCCCTAGTACGCATCAGGCACTCTCAAAAAATGTTTTAATTAATGTGGAGCACTGATTTCCAAGTTGACGAGGGACATTGAATCTGAAAGAGCAGCCACGGCAGTTCTGACAAAGAACGGAGGGAGAAGCAGCAGCTTTCCAGTTCCCCAAACGTCTAAGCGTGGAGTAGATAAAGGCAGCGTGGTCCTGGCGCTCCGACGGAGAAATGGACAACGGAATAGAAATGGACTCGTGCAGCACCGGGGATGTGAGCACAAATAAGGCAGCTCATGACTCGTGCTGTTGGCATTTCTAGGAAAGAGAGAACACCATGAATGTCAGGTGTCCCGTAAGGACAGTGACAAATACGGAGTCACCAGGGTCCCCACGGCCACCACAGGTCTGAGAGCATGGACAGCAGGAGTAGGAGGGACAATGAGAAGCAGGCAGAGGACGTCACCTCCAGAAGAGAAGCCTGGCCCTAAACACCAAGCGTGGACGCGCCTCTGGGTTTGCCGGTTCACGGCTCCAGCCGCGCAGGACCGAGGGGGGCCGTCCGAGTGAGGCTGGGTTTGTGGTGAAGAAGACGTGCAATCCGCCTGTGCTGACACACAGTGAACATGCGACGTGGGAAATGAACCGTTATTGGTATGAGATTTGGGGGTTGCTTGTTAGGCAGCGCATCATGGCCTGACTGACTGATACAAAGGCTTTCTATAGAAAATGGTCCTGAGTGGAGTCTCAGGGGAAGCGTCTAGGCAGAGAAGGTCAGAGGTTTGAGACAGCACACTGTGGGGTGTCTCGCGCATAAATATTCAGTACAGGACGCAGTGGGCGGGGCGGGCAGGGCCAAACCACTGGGCCTTGGCTGTCAAACTCTACCCTCTGGGGACCAGAGGCAGAGGACCTCAGAGCCAGTATGTCCACAGCAGAGCCTGAGACACTGTCCCCTGCCCCCAGTTGTTCCTTCCAAACTCTCCTCCGGAGAATCACACACGACCACCACTCAGCCTGCTCTTCGAGCCCCGTGTCAGAAAGTCACCCCGATCGACCTGTCGCACTCTCTCTGCCCTCACCGGAAAGGCCCGTTGTCTGTGCCTACAAATAAAGTTCCGTCCCTCCCGCCCGCGGCCACAGCCGTCTCTCCACGACTGTTTCTGGACCAGTCTCCCGGCTTCCACCCTTCCTCCCCTTCAGCCCATTCTCCACGTTGCAGCCAGGGTGATCTCTTATTAAACATATAAATCGGATCATGGATTGTGTCACCTCCCTGCTTGCTGCCTTCCACAGGCCTCACGTTACCCAGAAACGAAAACCTAACCGGTTTGCAGTGTCTAACGGCCCTAACCTAATCCGGCCCCTGCCACTTCACGGATGTCCCTCCTACTGTGCTCACTACATTCAAGCCACACTAGCCTTCTTCCCAGTCTTCATTCCTACCTCAGGACCTTTGCACTGCCAGCTCTGTCAGCCAGGAGCTTTCATCCTGAGATGTCCACACACCACATTCTCCAGGAGGTCTTCCCTGGCTGCCCTAACTCAGGCAGTACCTCTGCTCCCCTCTGAGGGCAAAACCTTCCTTCAGGAAACCTCCTGCTGTTTGAAATTATTTTGTTTATTGGCTTCCTTCATTGTTACCTATACATTCGTTAGACTGGATGTTCGGAGACATCCAATCCCAGACTTCGTGCATTCATTTCCTCACCCTTTCACTCAACAAGGATTTATTAAGCATCTAATATGTCCAAGAGGACGCTTCCGGGGATAATATTTCGGCCCCATGCCATTGCCTTGCACATTCAAGTTGCTTAATAAATGTCAGTGGAATAAACAAGTAAATGAGTAGAGCAAAGAGCAGAAGGAAATGGGTCACACGTACATCGCTAGTGGTAAAACCGATTTTAATAATAAAGCCACTTAGTAATAAAGTGCTAATTTAGGCTGGTGGCGACATCTGCATCAAATGGCACTAGTCCCAGAGAAAAGGAGCCGGGAAACCTTCCTGGCCAGGACTTCGGAAATTACGCAAGAATCATGACAACGTGGAACACGTCTCTGAGCAGCTGGCGTGCACATTCCAGGCGCATCTCTTCACAGGGTGACTCCTCAGTTACTTATTTGGCCTAGTTTGTTGAGTGCTTTCCTTGACAAAGGAAAGGAAACCGTATTTGCGATTAACCACACGCGCACGGCTGATCTCCAGCAATAATCTTCTGTCCAGGATTTAATGAATCTTTCAGGGATCGTCAAAACCGCAGAGCTGGAGTCAGATCTGAGAAACAGCGCGTGCGGGGCTGGGATGAGCACCTGGTCCAGCCCAAGACACCCGTGTTCGCCCCGTCCCTGCTTCCGGATGCCGGTGCGGTGTTCTCCTAACACGGTATCGCTTCCGTCTGAGGTCGGGCGTGCCTCCTCCCTCTTTCCGGTACGAGGATTCGTCCAGAGAGAATCCAAATCCAGGTACGGCCAAGTCCCAGTGACGTGGCTGGCGGGAGCCTGGAAAGCCCGGAATCTGGAGCACGAGGAGATGGTGTGCTTTGTTCAAAAGTACATTCGATGGCGTGACGTAAGTTAACCAAGTACTGACTTCTGCTGGCACTTGGGGGGAGGGATCTACATTAACCACAGATTACAACGCCTCACGATAGCATATCGCACATCGATTCATCCTTGTGGGATGCGAACATCTCCCTACAAGATACTGACGTGTTTTCTTAATTCACTTGCTCGGAGCACTCGGGCAAAGTGCAGTCCAGCTGATCTGCAGGCAAACCTTGGGTTTACGCCCAAATTAATATTTACTGTAAAACGGAGAAGATTCTTAAGGCCACTGCAGTGTCGCGGCGCTAACATCGTCCCGGCTCTCATCAGAGACTTCTTTTGGTGGCCAGGTGTCAAAATATTAACTGTCTTCTGCACTGCACTCGGACTGTGTTTCGTCACTTTAATGCCTCGCGTGGGAACTCAGCGACGTGCGTGGATGGCAGGATGAAGACTAAAGATTCCCTCTGCCACGTCCTCCCTACTACGATTCCACAGGCAAGAAACGTGTTGCGGCCTCTGCCCAGGTCGGCCGTGATTCACTTATTTCGCTGTGAGGGGTGCCTTCGTCTCCCTGGGGTGAAGGGCGCTGTGTCGATGTGTCACATAAGCACAGAGGACAGACAAGCAGGGCAGGGTAGGAAGTCCAGGAAGCCATACATTCGCTCAACAGGCTTGTGTTAAAGGGGGAGGGGTGGTCTTTCTTTTTTTTTTTTGATGTTTATTTATTTTGAGAGAAAGAGAGCAAGCAGGGGAGGGGCAGAGAGAGAGAGGGAGAGAGAGAATCCCAAGGAGGCTCCATGCCGTCAGCCCAGAGCCCAACGCGGGGATTGGTCCCACGAACCAGGAGGTCAAGACTCTGGCCGAGATCAAGAGTCAGACGCTGAACCGACTGAGCCACTCAGACGCCCAAGGATGGTCTTTCTAGTAAGTAGTGTCGATCACGGGACATCCACACAGGAAAACACGTCACAACCCCGCCCCACAGCAGGTGTAAATATCACTTCCAGAAGACCCCCAGGACCTCCGGATCCAACCACGGAAAGTGGAACAATGAAGCTTCAAGAAGCACACAGTGCGTCTTCATGACCTCGGAGTCTGTCTTAAAGAGGACTCACATTGCCAATCATCATGAAGAAAACGATACATTTCTATATTAAAATAAAGAGCCTCTATTGATCAGAAAGATACCACTGAGAGAGTAAAAACGAAGCTCGCAGAATGGAAAACAGGATCTGTAATGTGTATCTGACAAGTAACTCATTTTCAGAACGTCCAGAGAACTTCTACACATTGCTCAGATAAAGAACCGGCCCACCAGAAAACTGGCAAAGCCGTGAACACGCAAAGGGCCAGTACACACGCAAAAGGGTGCAAATCTCATTCGTCATCAGGAAAATACAAGTTCAATGCACAATGAGACACCAGCACACACCCAGCAGAATGGCTAAGACAGAAGGTGCCTTGCGAGCAGCAACTGGAGCCCCATGCGCACCGCGGAGGAGAGTGTCAGGCGGCGGGGCCGCGTCACACAGCACCGGGAGCACCTGCCCCCCAGCACGTGAGCTCGCCTGTGGCCCAGCAGCGTGACTCCCAGACACGCACGTGCACTCCCCGAAACCACGGACAAGCGTGTTCAGGGCCCCAGGCCGGGAGCCTCCCAGACGTCCACCAATGGATGAAGAAATTGTGCCACGTTCTCCATGAGATAACACCCCAAGGACAGGGAGGCCACCACACCACTCGGCCGTGCCGTGGGGGAAAGAAAACAGACACAGGGTGCAAAGTACCTATTCACTCGTTTCCTACATTCCACCTGTACGTGAAGTCCTAGGGTTTCTGTGGTTTCTCAGCAAACAGAGAGCAGAATCAGACCTGCAAACATAGAGAATGAACGGGTGGTTTCCAGAGGGAGCGAGAGGCAGTCCCGGCTTCCAGCTACGGGACAGGAGGTCACGGGATGGAAGGCCACCGCCCGGAACACAGCCGACGGTGCTGTAACAGTGCTGTGTGGTGACGGACGGTGGCCACGCCTGGGGGGGCTCAGCACAACACACAGACGTGAGACTCACGTAACACTCTGTGTCAACTACACTAAAAAAAAAAAAGTGCAAGATGCATGAACGCATTTACAGAAAGTTAAAAAAAAACAGGCAAAACGAATGTGTGCCCTTAAAACTTAGGACGGCCACTTGTCTTTGCCAGGTTTTAACTGGGAAGGGGCATGAGGGAGGCTCTGGGGGGCTTCTGGGGTATCTCAATGTCCTGTTTTTTTTCATCTGGGCGCTCATTACGTGGATGGTTACAATTTGTGAAAAATCACCAAGTTGGACACTTCTGATATGTGCGTACAACTGAACACTTATAATTTATGCATCGAATGAAATCTCACTGCAAGATACCTTTTAATTTTTCAGTTTATTTTCGATTATATTTGGAGACGCAGATTTTACATGATAACTTCCAACCAACCATTGTACATTAACCAAATTTTACACAAGCCATTTGAAAAAAGATCTAAAAATGTGCTTAGTTATTGGTATTATATAACGTTGATGAAGCACCAAGAGTGTGCTAACAGCTATACAGAGGCAAACATAGAAAAGACAGTCCCTGCCTTCAAAAATACCCACTCCTCCCCGAGTCTTGCACATAGAACTTACTTTTCACGCCCTTTTATTCATAAGGCATAAATAAGGAAGTGTGTTGCATTTCTCATTGTTCATCAATAAATATCTAACACCCTTTCCCCCAGTTACACCAACGATCACTAAGAGCTTTGCCTTTAAATACAAATTTCCATAGTACAATTAACAGTAGATGCTGATTTGGTTTTCACACGATTGACCACAATCTTCTTGCAAGTTGGTTATAAGATGAAGCATGTTCGAATTTCAACATTCACAAATTGTTACACCACTTAACAGATTCATTTACTGTTGGCAGAGCTTTCTCGTCGTTTAAAAAATGAGGCGCTGTCGCGCTTACACTGATAAACTGTAAACAAAATCGGCACTGCCTCGACTCCGGCGAGGGCGTCGGAACTCACGCACCTGAGCGCAGTGAGCATCAGCACAGCTACTAAAGTGCCCTGGCAGGTAGCGATCGCACAGCCGCGTGCCCTAAAATACTAACAAGTGGTGGCCAGCGCGTCATGGTGATACGGACAGACTCACCTTGACGGTATCTGCAGTTTGAAGAAGGGGGAATTGGGGTAAAATACCCGAAAACTGAGCCGGGAGACATTTTTTTGCTTTTCTGCAAGGCTGTGTTCGAAGCAAATTCAGACTAGAGAAGAGGAGTAAGATTATTCTGAATAATCTTACTGGCTGAGGGTATCTGATTTCAGGATAATCCCTTAGGTACGAACATCTGATTGTTCACTTTTTAAAAGCAAGAGCAATGAAGTGAATTTTGAGAGCCTGTGATTCTAGGCGCCGGGCATGAGAAATTGTACTTCCTATGAATGAGCCAGAGAGGATGGCACAAGGTGGCGGCCACTACGGGCGTCAGGCCAGTCCACGCATCGCCCACCCGGAGCTCAGAGCAGCAGGAGATGAGAGGGATGAGGAGTCGTCTCCTTCCCAGCCAGACCGGTCTTCCCCGCTCTGCAAACACAGGCCCGGGGGGACTAGAGTGAGGGGGTCCAGGGAAAGAAGGCTGTCGCAAGCCTGGGGTCAGTAGAGAGAAGGCTGAACCGTGAACTCCACCTCCTCCAGATCCCAGGACCCCGAGCATCTATCGGCTTCGAGCTGTGGCAGCGATCCCTAACTCGGCACCACTCTCCAAGCTATAAAGCTGGGGTAACCCGTTCCCACTGGGGCCATCTGGTTTCCCAGGGGCGTCACCGGCTCTGGGTGTTTCTTCTCCATCAGGTGGCAATGATGTCGGGTCGAATTTTAAAGCTACACTAGATGAAGAAGACGACTAGATTTCTCTGCTACCTCCTCAGATAGGAAAAGGGTAGAAGAAAATTCTACAGACTCCGTTCTCTTCCACACAGGAGGTGGGGCTTACTGTCACACACCCCGCCTCAGAAGCTGGACACGCGGCCCAAGCAGGGCCCATGAGGAACAGGGTCACCCAAGAGCAGGGGCGACAGCAGTTTGGTCCGTCCGCCACAGTCCTCCCGGGCAAGGACAGCAGGGGTTGGGCTTAGACGAGGTTTTTCTCATCCCAGGTCGGTGCGTCTCCACTTCTCTGCAAATCATTGAGCAAGAGGTTGGGAACTGACTACTCTGATGCTCTTGTGGCCTCCTCTGTGACAAGGGGGACTGGTTGGCAGGGGAGGTGGGAGGACAGGTCCCAACTCTTACGGGTGTGAATCGAGTGTCCCCTCTGAGGGTGAAAGAAACAACCTTATTTAACGTACCCAACCCAGAACAGAGCACCAGAAGACTAAAATTCTGACAATAGACAGTAATATATGTGTGTTTGTGTGTGTTTTCATTTCCAATGATAAATCCTCAGTTCTGCATACTAAGGCTTAAGTTTCGGTCACCTAGTTGAAAGTCCCTACATAAACAGGAGAATAGAAACAGGTAACATGAACACCCCTAAAAATGAAGGCTCACTACAGACAGAAGCGTCTGTCCCTTAGCTGTTGACAGCGTGAATGTTCTGACCACCCCGTGTGAGGAACCACAGAGCCGGACAGAGCCAGCTCAGAGTTCGTCGAAGGTCTTGGGGATGGACGCTGGACTCCTATTGCTTTGGAATCTGAGATGCTCCCCAAACCCCTCTCAGGAATTTATGACACCGTCCGGAGCGATTCTTCTCACCCTCCACAAATCAAAGGCTAAAAAGGATGCTTTCCGTGCAATTATGTCAAAGCACCATTCGACAGGTGGAAACAGAGATCAAATTCTGATCCAATTACAACAGCTTCCCGGACGCTGGAGAAACCTTGCTCTCAAATTATTTAACAAAGAAGACAATAAACCAAAATTGGGTATTTAGTATGACACATAGATCGATAGATATAGATGGTTAAATAGAGCATCTTTCCTGCACTGATGGCAAGTATCCGGAACTCTGGTTGGTGTTGTGTTAGGGACACCTCGGTGCCTTTACTGTGTGACTGACAAGCTTTCAGGAGCCGCCGGAAATGGTTTTGCACGGAAACCACGTTCACAGTTAGAATGTCAAAGTTGCCTCCGCTCCTCAAGAAACAAGGACACGTTCCACACTCTCCGGCTCGCGTGTGAGAAGCCGTGTCCAGCACTGCCCGGAGACAGAAGGCCAAGGAGCGGATGGGAGGCCGTGGGGGTGGCCATGTTTTCCGATACTGACCTTACAGCGTTGGTGGGCGGCTCTCCCCACTCGGGGTGCGGACAGGACCCCGGCCTGGGTCCCTCAGCCTAGCACACTCCACGCCATGCCTGATTCGGCAGGCCAGCTCCTCCCTCCCCTGCGCACAGGAGGAAGGTCCAGAACGTTCCATGAAGATCTGCAACGAAGATCGTAACGACGACCGAAGGGCAAGATTGAAAAGTCAGTAGCCCTTGATGCCAGTCAGCAGAGAAGTAGCATCCCTTTGGGGACACACAGCCGTCCCTTCACTGCGGTGGTCTGAGAACACGACCCATCCAGTTCTCTCCCTCAGCTGCCCCAGGCGGGCACGCATTAACTGGCTGCCGTGCAACACGTCCCCCGCCACGAGACTTCAATAATATGGAAAGAATCCAATTTTTTCTTTTTTTTGCTTGGAATTCAATTTGCACGTTCTGGTCGTCCATTACATTCTTTTGGTAGGAAAAGATATTGCACTTCTGGACACGCACCCGAGCGTCATGAAGTCCGAGCCAATGGGAGGGTAGGTTTCTCTCTAGAACGCGCACTTCCTGAAGCGCAGCTTCCCCGCCGGCAGGAAGCCTCCACGGCTCCGTCCCTACCCCAGTGAGCTGTCCCCACACGGCCCGGAGGCCTCAGGCCACAGAGGGAGACGCCGGCGGCCGCGGGCTGCGGCGGCGAGGCGGCCCGGGCTCAGGATTTCATCGTGCAGATGGGCACCACGATGACAAGGATGGCTGTGCACGTGGCCGCGGCGACCAGAGCGGCGATCTTGCAGACCTTGGCTCGTCTGAACTCGGCCTCCTTACGCTTCAGTAACGAGTCGTAGCCTGGGGTATAAATGTCTTCCATCCAATATTCTAAGTTGTTTGGGTTTAAGGACTCCTGCGTCTGGAAGTGAAGACGAGATGTTAGAGACGCGCAAGTACTGGAAAGCGGGTCCCGAGGCACCTGACTCGTCCGCCGCGCCGGGCCCACCCCACCCGGGCCACCGAGGCCGCGGGCTCCCACCCACCACGACCGCACCCGCCCCGCGCCTCTGCCCGGGTGCCCGGGTCCGGGCACGGGGACACCACGGGTCTTCTCTCTGTGGGCAAGCAGACCCGGCGGAGACGAGCAGGGCAGAACGCCAGGGGTCTGCACCCGCGAGCAGGCGGGCGGGGCCGCGGGAGAGTCAGGGACCCTTGCTGACGAATCCTCCCCCCTCCCCGCCCTGAGAACAGAGCCGTCTGAGGCAGGGCTGTCGTGTGGCTCCGATTCTGCTCCCGGGTCCTCCCAAAAGCGTCTCCTGGAAAATCAAAGTCCCCTCCCAGACCCGCAGTTCAAACAAAATCTAAACTATTTCCATTTCAAACGTTTGTCTGAGCAGGCGAGGCCCCCGCCCGGAGTCCCGGTCCCCGATGGCGGGACCCGCCCTGACATCTGTCTCCCGGGTCCTGAGACTAAGCAGCGTCTGCAGGAGAAGCACCACCGTTGACCTGAGCTGCCCGTGGGCCCCGGTGATGGCTCTAGTCAGCTCTGTTCTCCCGCTTCCGCAGGAGCTTTTGATAATGCAGCGTCCACGAAAGCGTCCACGAAAGCAAACACGGCGAGGTCGCCTCAAGCTCGGAAACGCTAACAATGTATCCATTTGGGGGGTTTTCTCGGCTTGTTTAATGCTCAAAACGTGCACGTTCAAGTCTCTCACACGCAAGATCACGAAACACATCCTTCAAACACTGTTTGAAGGCTGCGCTGTACCATGTCACTGGGGGGTACTGGGGCTTCTGACCCGCGTTACTCACTGGCCCCTGTAGTCCCGGACGCGCCTCTGTTATCTGTCACCTTGCTCCGGGGACAGAGCAGCCTGGCCCCACGGACGCACGCCAGGCGGGCCGGTCAGCGGACGGCACACGTTGCCTCGGTTCCCACCAGGCATCTGCTCCAGGGCCCTGGGTGTCGGTGGGTTTCAGCTCCCTTCCCGCGGCCTCAGATCCCAAGGCAACAACATCTGTCGCTGGTGCTGGTGCCCGACGCCTCCACCTCGCCCTAACAGCCCGGCCCTGATGCTCCGCTGTCACCGTGGCGCCGCCGTCCGCCTCCCGCTGGGCTCGCCGCCGACCGTCCAGCCGGGCCAGCCCACCACGACCCCACGCGCCCCACCACCTGTCCGGGAACCGCCCATGAGCCAGAGCGGCCTCTCCATTTTTAAATGGTTGACAAAACCAAAGAAGAGTATTTCACGCTACGTGAACATTAAGCGAAATTCCAATCTTGCTGCCCAAGACCGCACGTCCGTGGCTCACAGCCAGCCCAGCTGCTGACCGATCGTCAGAGCCGAGCACGGGTGACAGACACGGCCCCCCATGGCCCCCGCCGCCGAGCGGACGACCTCACGCCTGGACACCACGGGGCCCGGAGACTGTGCGATGGTAAAGCTGTCCTCACGTCACCTGAGTTTCCGAAAAGGAGCGAGAACAAGTCAGGCTCCGGTCGGCCCGGCTCTGCGGCGATGAGCCCCCTCCCCTCCGCTCTGTGCGGCCGGGACGCCCCCTCCCGGGCTGGACCTAAGTGAGGCCACCCAGAGCTCTCTAGTCTGCAGACTACTTTCATCTCTGGGAATTTTGTGTTTCCATTTATAAACACGACACATTAACATCTCATGTATCCGTGGGGGCAAAACATCACATGTACCTCCTTCCCCCGAACTTGAAAAAGAAGTTTTAGGGCGCCCGGGCGGCTCAGTCGGTCAAGCGTCCAACTCTCGGTTTCGGCTCAGCTCATGATCTCAGGGTTTGTGAGTTCAAGCCCTGCTCTGGGCTCCGTGCTGACAGCGTGAAACCTGCTTGGGACTCTCTCTCTCTTCCTCTCTCTCTCTCTCTGCCCCTCCCCCCTCTCAAAAATAAACAGGAAAAAAAGACGTTTCTCGATCTATGACTCATTCAGTTCATCTGACCCTTTCAAGGTCAGGCACTAGTCGAGCCATCGCCCAGGTGAGTGACCCCACCTGCAGGGCATCTGAACCCTGGGCTACCAGCAGGATGAGGGCAGGACAGGAAGTGGCCGGGAGGGACAGGGGCATGCAGCGCACACAGGGACACGGCGTGCTGGGGGTAAGCGGGGCAGGGGGCTGTCACCACAAACCCCACTGTTAGGGTCTGGCCAGGGCTGCCCCTTCCCCTAACTGCGGTCACTTAGGGCCCAATATAAACAAATGTCACCGTGGTCATTGTGGGGACACGTGGGTCCCCCACACTCTGGACAACCCAGGAAGAAGAACGCGGGCTGGGTGGGGTCCTGCACAAATCAGGCTTGTCTGAGCCTGGGCAGGCCCTGAGCTCAGAACCTCCATCTCCTCTCTGTAAGCTGCGGGTGACTCCGGTCCCCACGCCCCGTGCTCACGGCCCCGCCTGACTGATTTCAGCATCACTCAGTTGGCCCCTGAAATCCCTTCTAGCGCCCCCTACTGCCGGGTACTTTCAGTGCCTTCTCACAGTGGCTGCAAGGGAGACACTGGCACTCCCGGGCGGCGCACAGGGGTGGGGGCTGGTGGAAGCAATGTTCTGGGTCCCTCGCCCACCAGACGAGCCCAGCGCGGGGTGGGGGGGGGGGACACGAATGTGAGGTCTCTGCCCACCGCCCCCAGCCCCTGCCGCTCGCACCTCCCCCACTGCCCTCCACGGGCCACGGCACAAAGCTAATTCGGCAGGTGAGGACGGGGTGCTTTCCCTTGGTGACGCGGAGACACAGGCAGGTGCAGTGTGAACGGGACCGGGTAGGGCTGCCCCCCAAAACCAAAGTGTGCCGGGACCCCAGCCTCTCCCGCGGAAACAGAAAACAAGCCCTCGGCCGACGGCATTGGCGGCGCTCCGGGGCGCCCACCTGGGGCTGCTCCGCGTGGGGACACACACGGTCCACAGCCGCTCCCCCCACGCGCGCGCTCCCCCCACGCGCGCGCTCCCCCCACGCGCGCGCTCCCCCCACGCGCGCGCTCCCCCCACGCGCGCGCTCCCCCCACGCGCGCGCTCCCCCCACGCGCGCGCTCCCC
>CM053560.1:136541400-136634012 GCA_028646485.1 Cryptoprocta ferox | reverse complement strand
TCCCCCACCTCACCATTCCCTGCCCACTCCCTACCTCATCCTCCCCTGCTCGCCCCCACTTCACCCTCCCCTGCCCACCCCCAGCCGATCCCCACCTGCCCAGCTGCTTTCCTTGTGCCCCTTGGGACTCATGACCTCTGTGACCCATCAGGGTGAGCGTGCTCCTGTCTCAGAAGCCCGACTCCCCAGGACCCGTTCAGCTATCTTCCTCCCCTCACCCCTGCCCACGTCCACAGGCAGGAAGGGAGGCCAGGCTGTGTTAACCAGACCCCTTCTCCCTGTGCTAACACTCAGGGGTCCCGGGGGGAGTGACCAGGGAGAGGGACCCCCAGCAGACAGTTGACCAGACAGCTCCCCCCAGGCCACGGGAGTGGTGACCCCCCAAGCCCATTTTCTGCTTCCTCCTGCTGCACAATGGCCATCCCCACCCCCTGCAGGGACAAGGGACCACACACAGGACCAGTGACCTGGGTCCCAGGAGGTGTCCGTGTCCCCGCTGAACTGTTGGTGGCATTTTATGACCACGACTCACCTAAACAGGGGAGCCTCTAGCCTGTCCAAATGCTTCGGCTCCCTGGTCAAGCCTTCACCTCCCTGAGTTTCTTTTCAGATGAGCGTGTAGGGTCCCCGCTTTCTTTCCCTGCTTGCTCTCTCGGGCCGAGTTCACGTGACAGAAGTGTCCGGCTCAGGAGGCAGGTGGAGGCCGTCCGTGCCACAAGGCTGCGCGGTGACCAGACACCCGGGGGCCCACACTGCCCGGCGGGGGGGAGCAATCCCGAGAACGACCTGCCACCTCACAGCGTGGCAGGATCGGAAACCAGTAACATCGGCACGATTTTATGATTTCAGAAAAAATCTTTACCGAAGAAGAGAAGGTCCCAAATGCCTTCGCTGCGTCCTGCAGGCGCTGCCCACACACTCGTTTATTCCAACCGTAGGTTTCTCCTCGACGAGACCGATTTCAGGACAACAGATGGACTCGCCTGACGGGCCAACGACCCCCTTTCCAAACGGCTGCTTGTCCCACCAGGGCCCCGCGTGAACGGAGCCTCCTGGCCTCAGTGCTGGCCGTCATCCTGACCGACCTCAGCTCCCGTGGCTTTCCCCTTCGGGCCACCCGGCACCCCGCAGCGCCCCGGACTAGGCCCGCCTCCTGGACGCCCATGTGTCACCTCTGCACACGGCGACCGGCAGCCGGACGTGCCGTCCCCTCGCCGGCCCCTCACTGCCTCTCCCGCACGGGAAGGCTGCGCCGGAGGTGTCTGCACTGCCGGGGACAAAGGCTCCGGCTCCGGAGGACGGCCCGGGGCTGGGACGAGCGCTGGCCCTGCCGAGGGCCTGGCGCAGGCGGTGAGCTCGGGGACGCGGAAGTGACAGAGCCGGGGCAGTTGTGTGCAAACTGGGATACATCGGTCAGCCCGTCCGCAGGAGAAACAGCGTCCTGACCCCACAGGGGACGCGGAGGGGGCATCATCCGTTCATTCCCATGTGACATGAGGGGGCGGAACCTTTACCCCCTGCGACCCCTGATGTCCACTAAGGTCCCTGGGCTGGGGACGTGCTGGGGCGGGGGCGGGGAGGCAGTCTGAGGGTCACCCTCTGTGCATGGACGCCCCCCACCACAACTGTAGCTACAAAGGGCCTGGGGGTCACGCGAGCCATGCAGACAAATGAGGGCGCCCGGCCATGCACCACACTCACGTGAGACAGAAACCAATTTGGGGTGGGGGTTTCCATGGTCAAAGGGAGGACCCGGGCCAGCACTCCACCGTGTCAGGAGGTCCCTAAGGAAGGGTGGGGTCTCCCGGAGATTTCCCTCAAAGTCATGGGTCATCACGATAACAGTGGACTTGACCCCTTCTCCCATTATTTCTGAAAAGCATCTCGGGGGAGTCTCACATGGCGAGGCCATTAAGACAGGAGTGCCACATGCCTGGACCGAGAACAGAGGGCCCAGCACCCACACACATATTCTGTGTGACCGTGAAGACATGGAAACCTGGCCTGAGGCTCCCAGGGCCCTGAGCGGAGGGCCAGGGGTTAGTGGGGGGAGCATGTGAGTTTTCTGCCTTGGAGTCAGCCTGTAGTTGAGGGCGGGTACCCCCCCAAAGGGCTGCGATGTCCCCTTGAGGGGCCCTTGCTCACCGTGTCCCGTGTGGGCCAAAGTCCCGGCAGCACTCACGGGAGCACCGGGGACCCCCCCAGCACACACCTGCTTTAGAATTTGCTAAAACCGAAGAGGCCTGAAGTCTGTTGGATGCATCTACTGTCTCTCTAGGGAAACAGATGGGACATACGGACTGAGGGTCGATGGCAAATGTGCCGCCAGGGTCTCTGTCTGCCTCCTCAAAGGATAAACTACGCTCCTGCAAGAAGAGACGGTATTTGAAGTCTTGCCTACGAAAGGCTCTCTCCGTCCCCAAAGTAAGCCTGCTTGCTGCAGTTTCCGCTCATAACAGAGTAATCTGCCCTTCACGCTTTGAGTGACTTCTAAAACATAAAGTCGGTTTTGTCCCCGAGCCTTAAAAGTGTCTCTGGTGACCTAAGAGTGGATGTGATGTGCCCACAGGGCCCCGTCATCGCTGCCCCAAGGCAGCTGTGTCGGAGGGAAGTAGTCACAGAGGGGCCAGAGCCCAGAGTCGGGATCTGGGCTGTGCGTCTGGTCAGCTGCTTGTGTCCGTCCAGGAGACTCGAAGACCAGGGTCCAGGACCCGCTTAAATGTCTGGAGCGGTCCCAGTCTCCCAAAGGGCTGAAGATGAGGCAGGTGACCGCTGGGCGCTGCCGTGCCATCGTCTTGAGTGGCACATTAAGGGACAGGAAAAACATCTGGAAACGCTCTGACATTGGTGTCTTAAAATTTTCCTACCTTCGCAGCAAAAAAGTCAAGAAGTCTCCCTGAAAGGCGGGTGTCTTCTCTGAGTGTGGGCGGTTTTGAAACAGGCGCACACAGCTGGCCGGCTGAGGGCAGGTCCGCCTGCCCGGGCGCCGGGCTGGAAGGTGCACACGCCGCGGCCAGCACCGGACGTCCCAGAACCGGGCGGCCTGACCAACGACGTGGGCAGAGGGGTCCGCGGAGAAGGAGGGCGGGGAGCCGCAGCTGGAGCCGGGAGCCAGGCTCCGACTCAGTCAGCCTGAACTGACCGATGGTCACAGGGAGGGCTGCGTGTTGTGAGCACATCAGGGCATCGGCCAGGAGGGAGGGCTGGAGGGCGCGAGACAGAACTCGAGGGCACTTCTGGAAATTAATAAAAGTCACCTTATTTGTGTCCAGGTCTCAGGCTGCTGAAATATTTTCCCTCTCACATAAAATTCTCTTAAGCCTCCTTTTGAGCCTCGTCCTGAGTCTGACCAGGACCCCTGGGACCTTGACCTTCTAGGGCCCCCTCCCCCCTCAGCTTCTGTCCTCACTTCCTGCCCCGATGTCTGAACCCGCCAGGCACTGAAGGCCCCGATCTCCTGACGATGCACTTCATCGTCGGACTTTCGTCCTTGTCACACCTGCTGAGGACCCGAGCCTGTATCCACTCACGCGCCTGCTTCCTGCAGCCCAGCTCCTGGGCCTCTGAGTGCTCGGGGGGCGGGGGGGGCATAACAGGCAGGCTCGCGTTGTTACCGCCGGCGAGTGACCTCCGCCGCAAGGCCTTCGGCATTGCCCGGAGACACTTGATTTCTCAGATCAGCTCTCATTTCCGTCCTGTCTCAGGAAGGCCCCGCCACCCCCCAGCTCTGCTGCCCCGCCCGCCTCCCCGCCACACCGGGACAGCCACGGTCACACTGCACTCCCTGGCACTCGGGATTTTGGAGCTCGGCTGAGCCGTTGGGGCTGCAGTTTGCTGGGTCCTTCTGCTGCTCGGTGGGTGTTCCTGGAGGTTCCCGGAGAGGAAGCCGAGCACATTCTCGCTTCCCGGGTTCTGCCTCCACAAACACAACCAAAACCAGAAACAAAACTTCAAAGATAATGAAAACAGTCGAGGGGGTGCCCAGGAGGAGAAATTCGGGTTCCCACAGAAGGAAAGTCAGCTGGCTCGGACTTTGTCTTCACGGCATTAAGTCCCGGAAGATGATGATGAGTTTGCAGAGCGTTTGGCGGGGAAAGAAACGGGTGCTGGTCTGCGGCGGGGCGTGCCGTCGGCCTAACCAGCACCCGGTGTCCTGCGGGCCGGGCGGGGGACGCGGGGGAGAGGGTGTCAGTGGTGAGGCTGATATCTAGGCCACTAAATACGCTAATGATTCTGATATGAGAAGGTGGAGAATGATGTCACAGATCAACACAGCCCCCCCGGCACCATTCTTGCCAAAACTACTCAAACATTGCCCGTGGACAGATGGACACACTGAACGCATGGGCGGAGAAGCTCGGGGCTGAGAGAGACAGGGAGGGAGCGTGGATTTCCGTGTGGTGATAAAGCGAATGCATCTCCGGTGCTGCTACCGACGCTACAGGAAGAGAAGCGGAGGGAATTTGGCAAAAAACCTCGTAAGGAATCGAAGAATAGGGGCCGTGCGGACGGTGAAGCCCATCTGGCCCAGGCCCACGTGGCCGCCGTGGGATGAGCGCCTGGCTGGCCACGATGGCCCGCTCCCCGCGGCCGGCTCGCTGTCTCGAGAACACCCCCGTCAGCCGTGTCCGTGTCCTGTGCTCTGCCTCCCTGGCCACCAGGCGGCCGTCTGGCTCGAGCTGGGCCATTAGATCGTCTCGACCAGAAACCCAACTCTGGGACTGAGACATGGCACCCAAGCGCCACTGAACCGCTCAGGGGGACACCTGCCGTGGGAAGGCCCATGGAGGCCTCCAGCCCAGGGCCCCCCGGGCCTGCCTGGTCCCCGAGCACCTCAGGGCCTGGCCGTGCAGCCGTGGCGTGGACCCCGTGCCCTTCCCCAGCTGGCCACCAGTTAACGTCCTCGTTAAGCTGGGCCAGCCCGAGTCCCTCCGCCAGCACGGGCCAAACGAAATGTGACAAACGCGGAGGTTGGTGCCAGGAGTGGGGACTCTGAGCCGGGAGGGTGGCGGGCAGAATGAGGGCGGCAAGGAGCTTCCTGTCCCGTCTGGAAAGACGCGCTCCTCACCACCAAAAGTGACGTGCAGGGAAACCTCCCCTGTCTGCTCTCAGGGCTCCACTCACTAGAGTTACCGGAGGATTCCAGCACATTCCAGCTACTTCCTGCAGCCTCCGTGGTGCCAGAGAAAGACCAGCTCCCGTCTGGTCCCTAAAAGTGGACAGAGTGGAGCTGACAATGGAGGTGTCCCCATCACACATGGATGTCACCAGAAATCTAGGCAGCTGGAGGCCGGTTCTGCACCTGTGCCCAACTCCAGCCACCCCACCTGCCACTGCGTCCTCATGGCACTGAAGCTGGTGTCCCGGCCACGGCACGAGGGGGAGCCAGAGCAGCTGGGACCCTGGAATCCCCCTCAGCCCCCTCTGCTCCTCCAAACCACCCTCAAAAGAAAGAGGGGGAAGAAGGGGTGCTCCCCAGACTGTGCTGCGGAGACGCGCCCCGACGGGGGGTTAGAAGCATCATCAGTGTGACCTCAGGGGTGTCTCCGCCCAGAGAGGGAACCTGGTGAGCTCACGAGGCACAGACCTCTTTGTGTGTGTGGGTGCCCAGTCGTGCACACGCACACGTGTGCGACCCACGCATGTGCACACGCAAGCTTGTACACTCACACACATACACAAGTGCCTACACACGCATGCACACACTAACCCAGGTACAAGCACACGTACCTACACACAGGCGTGCACACGTGTCCACTCTTCATCTCGTGCACCCCCTCTTCCCCAGCGCCCCGTGCTCGGGACAAACCATCACACCGTGTGGCGGTAATTGTTTCACACACATGCCACCCGCCGCCGGCCAGCTCCGGGTCCTACGTGCGGCCTGGCCCCCAGGCCTCACCGCGGAGCCCAGCCACGCAGTGGGCCGTGACGTGGACGGGGCCGCCCTCCCTGCCCCGCAGTCACTCAGCACAAGCTTCCTGCCCTCCAGCTCCACTGCAACCTGGTGCCCTGGTGCCCGGGACGGCCGCGAGCCTGGGGCGGCAGTGAGTCAGACGGGGCCAGTGCTGGGTGGCAAGTGAAAGCATTAAGTGACCACCGGACCTGCCCAGTCATCTCCCTGGGGGGACCACTGGCCTCTCCTCTGGGAGCTCCCCCGGCTTGGACGAGAGAGGAAGCCAGGCAGTGGAATGGCGGGCGAGCGCAGTCCTGAAGCTTCCGCCAGGAAGCCAGGCGTGGGGCCCAGAGGCCACTTGATTCTGGCTGTGGAGAGAGCGGCTCAATTCCAGTGCCCTCCCCTCATGGCGGGATGGCTCGCGTCCCCCAGTGAGTCCTCAGGCTGGTTCTGGAGCCGCTGCACCTGCTGGTGGGTCTCCTGAGCCACAGGGGGGACAGACTGGGCAGCAGGAGGCTGGCGCCAAGGGGGCCCAGCGGGGAGGTTCTGGGGGATCTCGAGCACGTGAGGAGCGGGGCTGACCGACGGCCGGGGCACCGGCCCCATGTGGCTGGTCTGCGGCGGGGCGTGCCGTCGGCCTAACCAGCACCCGGCGTCCTGCGGGCCGGGCGGGAGATGCGGGGGAGAGGGTGTCGGTGGTGAGGCTGATATCGGTCATGTGCTGAACGAGCGGGTGTTCTCTGAACTGCTTATCATGGGACTGGGTCACGGCCTGAGCCAAACCCTCAACCAGCGGAGCCCCCAGGCGCCCCCGTGCTTTTTTAACAACGTCATTCTCGAATTACCTACGTGGCTCAGCACCGTTTCCGCGGGAGAGCCGTGCGGCCTTCCTCTAATGACGGGACCGGGGACGAGGGAGGGGATGACGGAAGAAGGTGAAGGAAGGGGAACTGCTGTTTTCACACTTCGCTCCTCACCGACACCAGGCTGAAGGCACAGAGAAGGAATTTCGGGCACAGCATTTCCCTTACTCTTGGCAGAAACCCCGTGAGGTTTCTTTCCCTCTCCCCCGACGGCGCTGACCAGGAAGAGGAAGCTCAGAAAAGAGCGGGCGACGCGCCCAAGATGCACGGCCAGCTGCCAGCCAAGCTGGGGTGCGCACCCAAGAGACGCAACGGTCTCACCGGCCGCCCTCTCCCCCTGCACTCTGCAGCCCTCATCCCATACCCGGAATGAGCCGGAAGCTTTGCGAATGTTCTCGCCGGCCTCTCAGTGTCTCTGGCAAAGGCTGCCTGCGTACTTTTAGTCCAGCAGAAAGCTCACTGTTTGTTCCTTGAGCAAAATTCAGAAGCTCCTGGTGGAAGCTGACGGTTCCGGACATCAGACCCACTCCTGGGCTCCCCGGGACCATCCCCGGCCCCCGCCACGCCTCAGTGATGGACTCAGAAGGAGCCGGATCCTTGAAACCTGGCTCAAGAACATTGGCGGGACTTCATCAGCTGAAAACAAGGCTGCAAATTCGTCTGACATATGAGCTCATCAAGAATCTGTAACGAAATTTCCAAGCTGTCCAGACGGTTTAATATGCACTCGCTGAGAGCAGGGGGATTAAAAATTCCAATTCTCCGCCAGACAGCAGTGACAGGCAGAGAAAATGAGTGGCCCATGATGAATCCAGTCTTCTGATGCTAACTGTCCCCGGAGCAGCACAGGACACAGCCACCATCCAGGCCCCTGGGCTTCCGAGTGCAGCTGCCTTCCGTCCGGCTTCCTGGGGCCAGGGACCCACTACCCGTGCTCACACCTCACTCGGCAGGGCAGGGGGTCGGTCCTGGGCCAAGGTCAAGTGCTTTCTGGCCTCCCCTGGCACCAGACAGCACTGTTGGGTCCCTTCAGGCCCGGCGAGGGCAGCAGGACTTCCTGGAGTCCCTGGGGCCCCCCTGGCCCACATGTCCGGGGAGCTGTGCTGTGGTCACTTCTCCGGCTCACATAACAAAGTGCCACAGACCAGGTGGCTTCGACAACAGAAATGTCACAGTTTCAGAGGCTGAAGGTCTGAAACCAGGCTCTCTGCAGGGAGGGAGCCTTCCGAGGGTTGGGAGGGTCTGTTCCTGGCCGGCTCCCAGCTTCTGGTGCGGTGCCGGTGACCTGCAGTGCTCCGTGCCTGGCAGGTGCGCCCGCCCCACCCCTGCCCTGTGCACACAGCGTTTCCCTGTCTGTGTCCAACTTCTCCCTTCTGTAAGAGCACCAGCCGCACTGGGTTAGGGCCCCATCTTTACTTAATCATCTGCAGAGATCTTAGTTCTAAATAAGCTCACAGGCCCAGGGCCCAGGGCCTAGGACTCCAGCACCGTTTTGGGAGCTAGAATTCAGTCCATGGCATCTGGGATGGCCAATGCTCCCAGGGGAACAATTACGTCCCTGAGCAACAGCCCGGTAGGAGGACAAACGCCATCTGTTAGCCCGACTAGTCCCTGCCACAGGCCCCATTTTCCCCCGGTTTCCGCTGTGGGGGCTGGGGGCGGCTCCCTCGTCCTCACGTCCTTGGGCCGTGGCTCTCGGTCTGTCCTGGCTCGGGCACCCGGCTGTCTGTCTTACGCTTCATCCGCCCCTGGAACAGGTCTCACAGCATCCTGACCCGCCGTCGAGTCGGCTCTGCCATCCACCAGCCGTGTGACCCGGGCAGTTCTTTGACCTTTTTCAGCCCCACTTTTCCCGTCTGTAAATGGGACCTCTGCTTTTCGTTTCCTGTCGCACGATGTGTGGAGCAGTCCAGGACGTGGTGGCTCAGGAAGTGCAGGGGCATAACAAGCAGCGGTTCGTCCCCGAGGTCCCCGCTGGGGCGGAGGGGGACGTGGGTGACCAGCTTCCCCTGTGTGGCCGATGCTGCCTGGGGGACCAGCACTGCCGGGAGGCTTGTCTCCGGACCGGCCCTCTTCCCTCGTGGGAAGGCCACACGCACGTCCTGTCCCTGCAGACGAGAGGCTGTGCTTGGCGGCCTGGGGCTGGAGTGGGGTGGGGGGAACGCATACTGATGAAGGCGGCTTGAATGCTAATCAAGAATGCCGTCCACGGGGATGCACCGGCAAAACAAAGTACCACTTACCCTGTCTCCCCAGGCCCAGTTAGACCATGGCTTCGGCAAACTTGATTTTGAGATGTGAGCGTTCCTTCCTCTGCTTTAGAGAGAGGGGCAGGGGAGCCACGGAGACGGGGGCGGCAGCAACGCCTGCATCTGCTCTGGTGACTCTGCTGCCCTCTGACCACTGCACGGGCCGCACGGCCGCCTCCTCGCTGCTCCCATGCGCCTCGTCTCCCTGAAGTCCACGCCATGCACAGCTGACCACGCGTGTGCCTGACCCTGGTGCACGGGGGCCTCCGGGTGGCAGAGGCCATGCCCCCTTCCCCCAGCGTCCCAGGTACACAGTCGGTGCTCAGAAAGGCCCGCTGAAGGAGTCCATCAACCCCCGGAGTGGTGACACGTCAGTCCTTCGCCGCCCCCACAGGGGAGGAGAGCCAGCAGCCATGCTTCTGTTACCGCGCGTCCCTGAGGCCGGCCTGCACTTGGCCAACAGCTGGGGCTGGAGGAAGCCTGGAGCCCTCAGGCCGCCTCCCCCTGCGGCCTCCATGTTCCCTGCGGCTTGGCCCTCCTTGTTCCGGTGGCCCCGGGGGGAGGGGCGGGGGAAGGAGCAGGGCCAGGTGTTCAGCCATCGCTCTGCTGATCACCCATCCGGCTAGTGGGCTCGCCTCTGGCTCGCTCTGCGGCTGAGTGTTCCCACCGCGAGGCGGGGGTGGGGTGGGGGGACCAGACCGCGTGCAGGTGGCAGGTGTCCTTCACTAACTGGACCTGTGCCGACTGTGGCCCGGCTGTGCCCTGCGCCAGAGGCACGCAGGGGAGAAAGCAGGCACCTGTCACCCGCCAGGCTTTGCTCCCCGTGGCGGTGACGTCAACAGGAGAACGTGGGGCCCTGCCCCTCTGTGTCCGCCCATGGGGCTTGCCTTTTGCTAATTCGTCTGCCCCCGGGGGCGGCTATTTTCCGATCTGTCCACGAGAGAGACGTCCGTCTGACCGAAAATAGGTGCTCTACGGGCTGACGTCAACCCCGCAACCGACTAACAGGAATGACCCAGTAACTTCCAGCCAGGAGTGCGGGAACAGGAAGCTCACATTACGCTTCCGCTTTGTGAATCCTTTCCAGAATGTTCTGCAAAGCCTAGCTTCGAGGCTATGCTCCAAAAACTACTTTCTTCCCCCGGGTCTTCCTGGCGCGGAGCAGAGGGGAAGAACGGCTGTCCACGGACGCCCAGTCGGCACCCTCGGGGCCAGGACGGCGCCTGGAGGGTCCGCAGGGGCCCAGAACTTGTACTTTCTGTTGCTGTCTCTGCCTCCAGCAGCTCCTGCCGTGGCCACGACGCATGAGGGGTCTCGACCCCCCAGCGATAGACTAGAAGCCGGGAAAAGCTTCCGGACTTGCCCCGTCAGAGCCTGAGCCTGGAACACCTCCCAGATCCCAAGCTCTGCAGACGAAGGAGGGTCCAAGGGCCTGGGGTGTCCTTGAAGAGATATCTTATGTGCTTCGTAATAACTTCCCTGGGGCAGAACTGGAGAGAAGCAATCTCCAGGCCAATTATCTTCCCCCAGAAGGAAAACCTCCCCTGCACAGACCCCCCTACCCCCGACTCCTGTGGGGGGGGGGAGGGCCCAGCTCAGACCCCGCCCCCGACTCCTGCCCGCGGGGGGGGGAGGGCCCAGCTCAGACTCCGCCCCCATTCCGAGTCCTGCTCGGTGGCCGTTCTTCTGGCTGGAACAGTGTCACGTTCGCATATCCTGTACCAGGTTTGCAAATGTATAAGCGACGATTGGCAAAGAAAGCGTGGCTTCTTTATGACATAATTGATCTAAGGAAACTCAGTCTGACCTAATAATTCAAAACAGTCTCTTCAGAGAATTCAGCTCCTTTCGGAATAATGCTCTTTTATATCCCTTTCAGCTTGCTCATGCCCGAGAGGGCGGCTGGGTAGGCGGAGGTGGCTTGTGTGACCCAGCTGCGCCCGGGCCGCCGTCCGTGGTGCCCTCCAGCCCCAGCCCCTCTGGTGGCGATCCGCTCCCCTGCCGCACAGGAGCCCAGCCGGCGTCACAGTCGGGAGCCCGTTCTCTTGGTCCCGTCTGGGGTCAGAAGCTCCCCTCCCTTGACTCCAGCTCAGCCCGCTCTTGGGCCACACGCCCCCCGCTGTCTGGCTCGGGTGCCCAGCCAGGTTGGCCACAGAGTCCGGAGCCCCGGCGCCTCCCTGTGGCCTGGTTACACCTCCCGCTGAGCCACCAGTTTCCGTGACCTTGTAGCGGGACCAGGAAAGGCCACTGTCCTTCCCCCCAGGGGCCGAGGGGGCTTCTGGGGAAGTAAAGTAAGCTCGCTTCGGCTGGGAGAGAGGACGCGCCTGGTTCCCTGCCTGCCTCTCTGCCCAGACCGCCTTCTCCCTCCCGCGCCTGTCCGGGGCTGGGGGTGCAGGCGGGCTTGGCGCCCCCTCTGCCCGGCGGAGGAGCACGTCTGCGGGCGGTGCGGGCCTCGCCTGCCTGGAGCTCTGCTGGCGGGCTGGCCGCCAGGGAACCTAATGTATGAGTGAAAGACGTGAAAACCACACGCGTCTGGTACTTTCGAGCGACGACTTCGTTACACAGAAACCCCAGTCCCTCTGGCCAAGCTCCCATCTGGGCGGAGGAGCACCTTCGTGGCCCCGGGTGCTCGGTGACCGGAAAGCAGAGGGGACGCGGGCCGAGACCGCTGACGTCTTACAGCGAGGGGGACCTGTGTCCGCCACAGGGCGAGAGCTGCGCTTTCGCAGTCGTCCAGAGAGCCTGGCTCACGCCCTGGACTCGATCCGCTGAAGGTACGCGCTGACCTTGAGTGATGGCCCTTTTCAGGAACATTTCACCGGCGGCACTCGGGGCAACCGTCCGGCAATATTCCAGGGCCGAGCCCGAGCAGGAGACACGGCAGGCTCGGCTGTGGGGGCCCCGGGGCCCGTGTGGAGTGGGGGGCGGTCCGGGCCCAGGGCCGCGGGCTGACCCCCTGGGGAGGGCCGGCTCCCGCGGGACTCCGAGCTGCGTCCGGCAGGGCCCGGCGGGAGAGGCCGCTGACTCAGCGCCCCCGGATCTCTCTCGGGGGAAATATCAACCGGCAGCCGCAGTCTGCGGCCGAGGCCGGGTCGGAAGAGCTGCGGGGAGGCTCTGCTCGGCATCCGTCAGCAAATCAATGAAGTGTGCGCGCGTGTGTGTATGCGTGTGCGTGTGTAAGGGTGCGCACAAGTGAAGGATGGGGTTTGTTTCCTTTGTTTTTCTCCAAACAGTCAAAGGAGTAAGAGACCTGTATCCGGGCACAAGGGGATGAATGTGATGCGGGGAATCGGTTACGTGGGAGGGAACAGGACGGAGGATGCAGACGGAAAAGAATAGGAATTAATGAAACTGAGAACAGATCCATAATACAGACGACCAGGCCCAATAATGGTTCCTTGAAAAGACTAATAAAGGGGCGCCTGGGGGGCTCAGTCGGTTGGGTGTCTGACTTCAGCTCAGGTCATGATCTCAGGGTTCACGAGTTCGGGCCCCGCGTCGGGCTCTGTGCTGACAGCTCGGAGCCTGGAGCTGCTTCCGATTCTGTGTCTCCCTCTCTCTGCTCCTCCCCCACCCCCCTCTCAAACATTAAAAGAAAAGGATTCAACCCAGAGGCACACTTGCTGTTTGTGGCGTGTCTACACGGGCTCAGCTCAGTCCCATCATGTCTCCCCTCCCTGCAGTAGTGAGAGTTGTGCCCAGGGAGCATGTGCGTGTGTTCAAATATATACAGCCAAGCACAGATGAGGGCACACGGAGCCGCACAGGATCCCGGCCGTCGGGACCACCGACTCAGACGGAGACTCGAGGCACTTGTCTTGCTCGCGGTGGGGAAGGAGCCCTCCAGGACACGGGGCAGCTCCGTGCACCTCACGTGTGGGTCCACAGGCGCCCCCTGTCCGTGTGGGACACGCAGAGCACGGATGCACCAGCGCGGCCCCCAGCCCCCAGCCCCAGAGCTGTCTGGGTTTCCGCGAAGATGGGATCTGAGGTGAGCAGGTGCATGCCGGCAGCTGGCTCGGGAGGGGATTCCGGACGGCGGGAACGGGGGGGAGGTGAGCGGGGAGGGCATCCGCAGGCAGAGGCACGTGGCTTAAGGGGTACCTGGGGCCTGACCCTGATGGAGAGCGAGCCGCAGAGCCCCGTGAACACGCGTGGGGTGCAGCCGGCGGGCACGGACTAGGGTGCTTGAACCCCGACGGCCCCTGCCCTTCGCTAAGGCTCCTGGAGGTGGCGCACTAGCCCCCCCGCCCCCCGGGCCCCGCCAGCCCGCCGCGTAGGACCTCGGCCAGAACCAGCGGGATCTGACGGCTGCCTCCACTTGCACCCCGCTCCCCGGCTCCAAGACGGTCCACGTGTGTCCTTTGTGTTCTGGGACGCGTGCTGACTTTTAGAAGGACTTTGATGACGGACAGGAGACATAAGCTGGGGGAGCGAGAACCCCACAGCCGCGGCCTCCCGTTCTCTGCTCTGACGCGACCCGTCTCAGACACAGATGCCTGCGCTGGCCCGTGTGGTGTGACGGCCATGCGAGCACCGCACGGCACGGAGTCCCGCCTGACCCGAGTGTCTCCCGCCTGAGGGCGGGGAGGGCGATGCCCGTGGGACGAGTCGGGGTGCACAGCTCGGGGCCCCTGCGGTCAGTCCTGCTGCCTCCGCGGTGACCTGGCCCCTCTCGGTCCGACACCGCTGCGCCTGTTGTGATGAGCGCCGGTGACCCGACTCACTATACTGTGCCTGAAACGAACTCCGCGCCGATGTCAACCGCGCTGGGGGTAGAATTAACAGAAGGAATCCACAAAGCCCTGCGCCAGCGACGCCCCGGGACGGCCCCACTGCCCGGGCCGTGTTCTCCTGATGCCATCTAACCGCCGCCCGGTCCAGGCCCACTCGGGCTCCGGAACTCGGGCCCGACGGCTTCGTGCAGCTTGCTTCCCCCCACGTCAGACACGGGGCAAGGCAGACGGAAGAGAACAGGGCGTGGCTGCTGCCCGGGACGCCTCAGGGCCTCGCCGTGTGCAGGGAGACATGGTGAGCGAGCGCTCTGACGGAGACCAGGGCTGGGAAGGAAATGGAAGAGGAATCAGGGAGGGCTTCCTGAAGGAGGCAGTGCCTGAGTGCAGCCTTCCAGGACAGACGGTTTTCCAGGCAGAAAAGGAGATTTAGGGGAATGTTTTTGCAGTTCAGTGCAATGACAGGAAAAGAAATGCACCGAAAAGCCTTGGCGATGCTCACAGACGAGGCGGAGCAGATGTGATCGCCTTGGGTCCATCTTTACACTTACCATGTGCTCTTGGAATTTTCCAAAACACACTCTGTCTCACTCCCCATCTTTCAGCCTCTGAACCCCCATGCGAGCTATTCTTCTGTTAATCACAGTCACAGAGACTGTTACTCTGATTTACATCTTGGGGACACTGGTCCCCAATGTTAAGCAAATCGTGCAAATCTCCTGGCTTGTGGGACGGCCGAGCCCTTACTCACGCGCTGGTGACCTTGAGCTGCCGGTTTTCTTGGGTGGGAAGTGGGGACCCTGCAGCTCCCGCCCAGGGCTGCTGTGAGGCTGAGGTGGGGACCGATCTGCAGGGGCTCGGAGGGGCCGGGTCTGCGAGGGGAGACGCTCTCGGTGACGAACGTCAAGTGCTTCCTCTTGTGGCTCGGCCGCCTGGTATTTCCAGGACCTCCTTCTCGGCGCTCGCGTGAATTACACAGCCTTCCTCAAGGAGACGCCGACGTGCTTCTGAGGGGGCGCTAAGTACACTCGACGTCTGCTTTAATCACATGGGGTGAAGCTGAGCGGGAAGTGGGGCTCGGAGTGTCCCAGATGCCCGTGCTGACCATTGCCCGGGCTGCAGCTGTGCTCGCGTTCTCTGTCCCTGTCACCTGTGCTGTTTCCATACAGGTATTGTCACCGACAGGCCACGATGCTCTGCGATGGAGTCCACCTTTCTGTCTTCCTTGCCAAGCTGCTGCGGAGAGCCCGCATGAGCGAGCCCCTCAGCCCTGCTCCCTCCAGGCCAGCCGGGAGCTCGCCTCCCCTCCTGCCCACCCTGCACCTATAGCGTCCATTTCGTTTGTTCCTTTGTGGGTTTTTAATGCTTATTTTGAGAGAGAGAGACAGACAGACAGACAGAGAGGGAGAGAGAGAATCCCAAGCAGGCTCCACACGGTCAGAGCAGAGCCTGACTCAGAGCTCGAACCCACAAACCATGAGATCATGACCTGAGCTGAGATCGAGTCAGACACTCAACCAGGTGAGCCCCCAGGCTCCCTGTTCCTTCGTGTTTTAATAGCAATCCTCTCCTTTGTCTACACAGCAAACAGCTACTGTGGCAGAAAGAGACATCTCTTTCTGCGGTGAGTCTGGCCCCAGCCGCTCCAAGCCCTCTGCTGCGTCCAGGAAACAGCAACACAGATGGGACGGAGTCTGGGCAGCTGGCCCTGGGTCCCACTCCCGACTCCGCCCCAGCTCCGTGGCGTGTGGCGTGACCACGTTTCTCAAGTTCACGGGCCCTCCCCTGAGTCGCCCCTAAGTGCAGGCGGCGATTCTAAGTGGGCAGGTCGCTACAAGGATGAAATGCAGCAACGCGTGCCCAGCACCCAGCCGAGGCCGCACGCGGGGAGCGTTGTGGGGCCCGAGCTCTCCCGAGCACGTGACTGCCGCCTCACCACCGCGCCGTCTGCGGGCACCGCGGCCGGTTCCACGGGCCTGAGCTCGGCAGGCGCTGTTACAAAGCAGATGAAACCTGAAATGAGCTCACCCGGCGCCGCTGTGCAGGGCGATGGTTCCCAGAGCCGAAGGGCGAGGCTTCACTAGCTGGCAACAGGTGACTTTCCTCACCGGAGCTCACTGCGAGCCTACTGCACGCCCAGGCGCCGAGGCCAGGTCTGTGGTGACAGACATCGCCCTCCCTCCCTGGGGCTTACAGGTAACGCGTGACTGTCTGCCTTCAAAGCAGTGTAGATGGATCCGGGGGTGGGGACGGGGCGAGGACGGACTGTCACCAATAAGGAAGGCACCACTCACGTCCCCAAAGCTCCGAGAAGTGGGCAGGGTGGCCACGAGCCAGAAAACCCTCTGTCAGGGAGAGGTCCCCGTTTCCAGGTAGGGCTCCTGGGAGGACCAGAGACGCCATGTGTCTCCAAGGAGAAAAAAACAGCAAAGGCCAGTCCTGGTCCCGGGAAGGCCAAGCCCTGTGATCCGGCTCTGAGGTTACTGAGAGGATGCCGTGGGCATCCTCACGTCTGCGACACTGGAGATGGAAAGGCACGTGGCAAGGGGAGCAGGAGCGACTTGGCCTGCAGCCCTTCACTGGAGGAGAGCAGAGACTGAGCAGTACTGGGGCAGACAGTCCTGCCCCGGCGGTCCGGGCTCAGAGGGTTTCTGCGCCGCACGGTTTGCACGGTTCTCACACACAGAGCAGAAACGGCCCAGAGCACACGGTCCAGAGCACACGGTCCAGAGCACACGGCCCAGAGCACACAGCCCAGAGCACACGGCCCAGAGCACACAGCATGGTGCACACGGCCCAGAGCACACGGCCCAGAGCACACAGCCCAGAGCACACGGCCCAGAGCACACAGCATGGTGCACACGGCCCAGAGCACACGGCCCAGAGCACACAGCCCAGAGCACACGGCCCAGAGCACACAGCATGGTGCACACGGCCCAGATCATGTGGCCCGGAGCACACAGCCCAGAGCACACAGCGTGGTTGTGACTGGGATGGCATTGCTGGCATCTAGCAGGTCCAGGGATGGTGCTGACACCCTACAATGTGCAGTACAGTGCCCGCCGCCCCCCCCGAAAAGAAGTAACTCAGCCCCAAATGTCAATTATTACCGAAGATACGAAGCCTGCTCTATGGCAGGCCTGCCCCTCACGTTTGCAGGGTCCGGAACAAGCGTGTAGATGAAGGTCCAGTCCTTCCCCATATTGAGACAGGCCTTGCACACACACGTGAGGACACCCCGGCTGTGGATGGAACTCAGTCCACACCCTGTAACCCTAGAGGTGCACCAATCAGGGGGCAGAGAAGACCTGGGTCCAGCAAGGAGATGCTTGCAGACTTGGGGCCACCGGGCAGGGAGTCCTGGGCTCAGACACTGGCCCCACGATCTAGGACAGGTTTGCTGCCCCTTGGAGCGAGTGCGGGGGAGGAGAGCCTGAGCAAGGCCCTGCAAGGCTGGGGGCTGGGCTGTGTGTGTATGTGAGTGTGTGTGCCTATGCGTGTGTGCGCGTGCGTGTGTGCGTGTGTGCATGCGTGCGCTGCCGTGGGGTCACCCTGCTGGGAGCCACGAGGTCCCTGCTGTCACTCCCCCAGGACGGGCTCCGCAAGGGGGCGGGTCAGGGCTGGGCTGGGAAGCAGACGCGGCTGTCAGCAGGGCTGGGACATGTGTCTGGCCCTGGCCTCTCTGTCGCTGCTCACACCCTGGGATTTGGGGGCACGCAGGGGCCTGAGGGGTAGGAGAGCAGAACGGGAAGATGTACTGGCAGCCAGGGGAGAGTCTGGCCGTTTGCCAGCCTCTGAGCTCCGGTGCCTGTGACCCTGAGATGGAGCCCTTCCCTCCGCGTCCTCCCCCGACCTGGCTTCCCTGCTGCGCTCCGGAAAATGGCCCCGTCAGAGCCGTGGATCCAGACACAAACCGGAGAGTGGAGTTAAAGCCTCGGCCCTGCCGGGACCGATGCGCTGTGTGTCCTGACCTCCCGCGTGTCCCCGTGCCGTCCCCCTCTGCCCCCCTCCGGCCCGGCCGCCGACCGTTCGTCCCCCTCCCGTGAACGGGGTCCCGATGCCAGGCTCCTCTACCACATCCTCCCCTCAGGCTGCCGGGAAACCCCTCCGGTAACTCACCTCCAGACACGTCACCCCAGGGTTCAGGATCCTTCCGTGGCTCCACCTGCCCACAGGCCACAGCCCCAAATCCCCGGCATGTCATTGTCCCCTGACTGCCCGGTTTCTGCTCCAACTTCAGACGCGGTGGTCGTGCCTGGACCCACCAGTGGGAGAGAACTTTCCAGATTTATCTCCCAGAACTCGAAGTCTTGTTACATCTGTAGTTTCCCCACTGTGTCACTGGAGCCCAAAGCGTTCGGGGTCCCGGACCTGACCTCGCACACCTTCCAGCACAGTGACAACGAAGGCATTGCCACCACGTCTCAGAGGGGCTTGAGAGGCGCCGCCAGGGACACAGGCCACAGGGGTTTGTGGGAGACACGGAGATGCGCTACCCAGCTGTCTCCAGGGGGCACGACCCAACCACAGGAGGGTGGCCAGGGCCCCCGCAGGGGCCGCGCCTGAGACCCTGTTCCCTGCGCAGATTCCGTCGGACACTGAGTGGGGCTGTGGGATAAAAGCCAGGATGCTTTGACCCAAGAGAATTGCGGCTCCGATGGCCACTTGCTGCCCCAGAGCACCCCGCAGCACCCCACGAGCACCCCACGAGCACACCGCGAGCACACCGCGAGCCTGGCAAAATCCTTGTCCAGCCCACCCTGCACCTTTGTCTCACCTTCTGCCCAATTGATTAGAAGGCCCAGCAGGGACCTTCAGACGGTTTACAAACCCTTCAGACAGGTGCCCACCGCACTGTCCCACAGCGTCCCCTCCGCCGGCCAGGCTGAGGGGGAGAGGCTGTTACACGACATGGCTCGTGGGGTGACCGGACCCTGCAGCAACACGGGCGTGGGTGGTTAACTGCCACGAACCAAGGACTTGCGATTACTGTAATAACAGGACGACAATGGAGGACAGGACGGAAGCGAAGGGACCGCGGCCACCGAGTTCCTCAGAGCCGAATGGATAGGCTGTGGGCAAGGACGCTGGCCGGCAGGTACTGCAGAAGAAGTCAGATGACCAACAGGCTGACGGAAGTTGCCCCAGTACAGTGTCACCAACCCTCGTCTTGCCTCTGCCGGAGCCCAGTTTCCGACAGAGAGGCGCTGACTGAACAGGCGGCCAGGTCTCCAGGAGGACGGACGTGGTGCTGTTCTGGCCGAGGCACCGAGCAATCACCCAGCCCTTTCACAGAAGGACCGCCAGCCACTCAGGATGGAGAATGACCAGGTCTTTCCAGAGTCGTCACAGCTGACAGCGACGCCCAGAGATCCCGATGCCCTCGCGGCCCTGCCGTTGGGGTGCAGTGATGTGAGGGCCACGTGGGGGACGGGTCCCTACCCAGGACCAGCTTCCTGAGGGTCCTCAGGAAGCGAGGACCCGCATAGCGATCCCTTTCCCCGACTTCTTGGACACACTTGGCAGTGCCGGTGACGGGCACATTGGGTCCTTGGTCCGCGGGACACGGCCGTCCCAGGGACAGGCCAGGAGGAGGCCTCTGAGTTACTCCCCCGGACCAGCCAGTAAATCAGAACTCACATGGTGTCTCTGGGAAGACGGCAGAAGAAACCGCCGCCCTTGGGGAAGCAGGCAGAGGTGGCCGTCCCCCCACCCCGCCCCGTGTCCTCAGGGAGTTTGTGCATCTGGCACCTGCAGAGAGCACACGTCCCGGGTGGCTGGCGACAGCTGGGAGCTCAGGCAGGTTGGGGCCCGACTGCAGCCCCAGGTTCTTGTTATGATGGGCGAACCCGACTTCCGGGACGCGTGAGTGGTCTTCATTCTGCCTCTTCTCCGTCCCGTTCAGGAAAGAGGATCAGAGACAGTTGGCGTCCGCCTGGGAAGGGTAACAACGCACACTTACAGCTTTGCCCCAGACACACGCTAACTCTCCATCCTCCGTCCTGATGTAACGGGAAGACGCCTGGACCGTCTGACGTCACCACACCACCCAGCACATCAACGACATTCGGTTGATCATAACAGAGGAGCAAGAGGCGACAGTCACATGTGCCTCCAGAGGGTGGGAGCTAAACACTGAAGACTCGGGGTCCTGTTACGTCCATACGGTTTGCAGGGCCCAGTGGTCAGGCATGTGCTGGGACATTTCTTCCAAAGTAGAAAATGAATCATCACAATGTGTACCTGCCGCCCCGAAGACAGAGGCACGGCGCATGGTGGGCTTCTCCTGGTTGAGCGCCGCACAGGAGTCCTGGGAGCGGACCGGCGACCGGGACACCCGCCGGTCACGTGCGCCCTACTGCCCCAAAGCTGCCAGGCTGAGAGCTTACACGGCAGTGAGGCCTCCGCCAGCTGCCAGGCAGAGGCAGGATGGGGGGCTGCCCTCCAGCATGGAGCCCACGCACAGATCTAACATCTTTACATGGAGCTGTGTCCCCAAGGGCAAGAACATGGACGCCCAGGACTCAAGAGGCAGAAGAGGGAGGGTCCCCATGTCCCCTGGACTCCTACTGACCCCCAGGTGGACCCTGTACTTCCCGTCCCCACCACCCTGGGCTCTGCTGGGCTGGAGGGCCTGGTCCCCAGAAGGCACACACTTTCTCTAGGGGACACGGAAGGAGTCCCACTGGATGACATGTTGTGGTTGCTACCTGGGTGCTTTGATTTCTTCCTGAGGGGCCAACGGGCAAGAAGAGGTTGCCCCCTCGGCGGGATAGGATGACCCTGGTGGTCGGGATGGGGCAGGCTGACATTCCATGATGGGGTATGGAGGCACGTGCAGAACCTCTGTGACTCACTTGAGTCCCTCTGGACGTCCCCTGCCCATCTGAGCTAGTAAACAGATGAGTCACAACGATGCCAGCCTGAGCCGGGCACGGTGACAGGAACTCAGCCCCCCTGGGGCTGCGAGTCTGGTCCCCTCACCAGGAAAGCAGGGAGGCCAGCAGGGGGAGGGAATGGAGGGGGACCTTAGTGGAGGAGGGAGTGGATGCATATGAGCGGTGGCCTGGGGACCAGCTGCATCCGACCCCACTGGTGCCCCACTCCTCACATCTGAGAAGGAGAGGCCGGCTGAGCGGCCCCCGGCATGAGTACGAGGCAGCGCCTCTTCTACAGACGGTAGCCATGCAGATGCGCTGCCCAGGTGCCTTCAAAGAGGGCTCTGCTGCCAACCGTGGGGACGGAGGCCATCAGACATGCAGCCTCTGTTTCAGACAGACAGCCTCCGCCATCAGACAGCCTCCACGATCAGAGCCTTCTCCATCAGACAGCCTCCGCCATCAGAGCCTCTGCCGTCAGACAGCCTCTGCCATCAGACAGCCTCCGCCATCAGAGCCTCTGGCGTCAGACAGCCTCTGCCATCAGCCTCTGCCATCAGAGCCTCTGCCATCAGACAAAGCCTCTGCCATCAGACAGCTTCTGCCATCAGAGCCTCTGCCATCAGAGCCTCCACCATCAGAGCCTTCTCCATCAGACAGCCTCTGCCATCAGCCTCTGCCATCAGAGCCTCTGCCATCAGACAGCTTCTGCCATCAGAGCTTCTGCCATCAGAGCCTCCACCATCAGAGCCTTCTCCATCAGACAGCCTCCGCCGTCAGACATCCTTCGCCATCAGAGCCTCTGTCGTCAGACAGCCTCCGCCGTCAGAGCCTCCGCCGTCAGCATCCTCCTCAGCTGCGGCAGGACTCGCCCTCCCAGAACGACGCGCGCCTGGTGACCGGCACCGCGAGGGTGCGCAGGCCTGGCCGTCCGTCCACGCCCCGGCGGGGAGGCCTGGGCTTGGCTGAGCCTCGGCCTCTCTCCGCTGCAGGCGGTAACCCCTCGCAGACAGCTTGCGCCCCACTCGCCGCGTCCGAGTCCGCTCCTGCAGAGCCCCCCCGGGGACGCGTGCGCCCAAAATCCGGGGGGGGGGGCTGACCCTGGGCCCTGGATGGCCGTGCGGGAAGGGGTGAGGCAGCAGACCCGGGGAAGGCCGGGGACCTCGGCTCCTCCTCCCTCCCCCTGCAAAACCTACAGACTGGAGGCTGAGGAACGTCAGTGGCTCGAGGACGTTTGTTTCCCCGGGGGCGTGCGGGGGTCGGCTCGTCCCGCGGGGCACAAGCACCATCCCTGTGGACCTGCGAGTGGCTGGTTGTAGGTGGGAGTGGGGGGGGCGGGGAGCTGGGGGGTCCGTGACCCCCGTGGGACGGGGGCAGGGGGAGCCCTAAGTACTTCGCTGCCCTGCCATCAGCCTGGGCGCCTTGCCGTCCAGCCCACGTGCCCGTGTGACGAGCGTCGCCCGCGCAGCCCCTCCGGCCACTCTGACCCCCGCCCCCCGCCCCCGCCCGCCTTTGAAGCAGACGCATCGGCGGCAAAGCCGCGTCGTGCCAGCTCTGGAGGGAGAACCGGTCAACTCGATGAACCGAGAAACCCACTAATTTCACTGCGCGTAGTTTGTGTTTTAAGGCTCGGCTCCCACCGCGAAGCCGGCTGAGCTCCTGCGTCTCTCAGCTAAAAATGCCGGAATCTTCGGGAAGTAATTTATGGAACATCGACCGAGTCAGCTCCGTCTGAGCTTTCACGTGTTGTCGAAAACGCCGGAACAGTACTAACAATATTAATGGTAACAGTGGCTGACGTCCCTGCACTTCAGTTAATCACAGTCCCCACAAACTCCTGTCCTGACCGTCACAGCTCTTGCGGAATCGGGGGGCGGGGGGGACACGCCTCCTTTAAAGACATAAAAGCCCGCAGGCTTCAGGGACAGGGACCGGCTCCGGACCAGGAAGCCAAGGACGAGGCGGCACAGCCAGCCTCATGGCGGCCGGGTCAGGACGAGACCGGAGGCACAAAGCGTCCTAATGCGGGTCAGTTCGTAAGGTTTGCCCGGTTTCTAATCTTGCCCCGAAGAGGAGACTCCTCCGCCCAGCAAAGCACTCTGGGAAGAGAAACTGAGATCACGGAACACGTGAGTTGCACACGTGCTGACTTTTTGGGCCGGGAATGAGCTCACGCCTGTAAGCAAACGAGGTGCCGTCCAGGCGGGCGCACGTCAGGGCGCGGGGAGCGGCGTCCTCCCGCGGCCGCTGCCTGCGGCCCTGCAGAGTCCCAGCGGCCAAGCTGGCGGGGACCCGGCTGGCGCCGCCCTCAGGAGCACAGAGCGGAGAGGGCGCGAGACCACGGCCAGCTGAGCAGCCGCGGTGCACCAGGTCCTGGGCACCTTACCATGTGCTCTGTGCACGAACGACCCACCACCGGAGTCCTCTGTCCCTAAGTCGTAGACAATGACCTCAGAGAAGGAGGAGGCAACCGAAGGTCACGGCTGCCAGTTCCTCGTCCTTGAATTCACCTTGAGCTGCCTGGAAACGTCTCCAAGGCAGACCTCTGTCCACCGAACTCCGTAGGCATCCGTGCTCCCTCCCTGGAAGGGCCTCCTTTCCATGGTGTTGGCCTGGCCTCGCTGCCGCTTTCCCGTCACCCTCCACACTCATGCCTCTGTCCCTGTCTGGTGCTCGGCCTCCCCGCTGGGAGGACGCTCCCCTCACCGGCGCCTGGTCAAACCTCACTCACCCCCGCCCTGACTCAGTCCACTCACTCTGAAAGCTGCCCCCTGCCCCCGGAGGAGCTCCCTGCACCCTGAGCTCCTCTGCAGTGTCGGCCCTCGGGCTCCGTCCCTGCTGAGACCCCCCAGCTCTGTCCCAGGCAGACTCACAGCCCCGCTGGGGGCACCCCGCAAGCTGTCAGAGACATACAGGCATCAACGGTGCGGGGGCAGAACCCCGCACAGGGGCCCTTGCCCGTTGTCCTGTTTCCCACCAGGCACCATGGTCCTAAACCCACGTGTATGTCGGGGCGAGACCTCCAGCTACGACATCGTTCAGACAGTCTTCTACAGTCGGAACTTGACCAACAAGACAACTGCACGTGTCCCCCTTGCAAAACGGAACAGACGTAGTCAGATGGTCTGCCGGGGGTGGGGTGTGAGGGCAGCGTCACGTCCCCATTCCCATGGCCTACAGATACAGGTCAGGACTCAGGTGACCTGGAGCCGGGTGGGGGCCCGGGGCCGGCTCAGCGGGGGACTGTCTGGGCCAGGACAGTCTGTGACCTTCTTACGTGCCCTGCAGTGTCCCTCCCCTACGCCACTTCTGATTCTGGCCCCAGAACGCTTCTCTTTAAGCCTTGGTCTGCATCCGAGCTTTGTTCCAGACGCGCACGGCACCCAGTCCGTGGGGCAGCCCACGTTCTCCGTGACGGTCGGCCTTCTGCGGCTGCTGGACCGAGGACGGGGATTTCCCTTCGAGGGAAAAATCTCTTCTTGCTTCCGGTCAGTCCTACCAACCCGGTCCCGGTTGTGCAGCCCAAGGACGGCCCGTGGCCCACCACTCACCCGTCATCTGGTCGACCTGGTCGGACCATCAGGGCTCAGTCACTTCATACCCACGGGTTCTGGGTTCCGACCACAATCAGGCTGTGTTTCACCCCTTGTTCACGTGGCCTCCCCGTTGAGACTGTATGCTCCTTTTTTAATTTTTTAATGTTTTATTTATTTTTGAGAGAGAGAGAGAGACAGCATGAGCAGGGGAGGGGCAGAGAGAGAGGGAGACACAGAATCCAAAGACAGGCTCCAGGCTCTGAGCTGTCAGCACAGAGCCCGATGTGGGGCTCGAACCCACGAACCGCAAGATCATGACCTGAGCTGAAGCCGGATGCTCAACCGACTGAGCCACCCAGGCGCCCCAAGACTGTACGCTCTTAAGAATGCCAACGGGGCCTTCCATCCCCCCGCCCTTTCTGGTTCTGGGCGTCGGCACAGAGCCCAGAGCAGCTCACGGTTTATTGAGGGAATGAGGAAGGCTCTTGTGTCCAACAGACTCCCGAGCACCGGTGGCCCGAGCCATTCACCCGCGGATCTCACTGCCCACAGAGCACCTGCCCAGGTAGAAGAGAAGACAACACAAATGTCCCCTGGGACTGGGAAGGTGGCCGCCAGGCTGAAGACAAGACAGCAGGGGTGGGGACCGCAGGAAGCCCCTGGCGGCGGGGAGGAGAGGATGGCCCACAGCTGCTATTGGCTCGTAGGCACACAGGCCCACCGTGCTGGATGGCCTGACTTCTCAGGAGCCCAGAGACGTTGTGACTCGCAGCTGACGGTCCCTGGCACGGTCACGCGGCACACCCGCAGCCCAGATCCCGCCTGCCGGTCTGCTCTGCGCCCCCAGGAGCTCGGTGACTGGAAATGACTAGGAGACAAGCCCCCTAGGTGCTCAACCATTGTTCTGGCTTAAAGTGCGACCTGGTCGTGGGACCCCCGCCCCCAGTGCAGTTCTCCCATCTGCCTGCACCCCCAGTGGTTCTGGCTTCAGAAACTGGGGTGCTGAGGGTCTTGCACCTTCTTTCTCACTCGCTAGGTGTATGGGTGACTCCAAATCTTTGCCCTCACGCGGCGCTAAGCCCTGGGCTCCTGTCGCCGTAAGACAGGTGGCAGCTTTATCAACTGCGCTGTTTCCCAGTCGGCTCTGCGTTCGGTGCACATTGCATCATGATGAGCGTCTTCTTTATCTGAGGAGCGTCCCCCCAGCGGGTGGGCTCTTGCTCTGATCTGTGGAGAGGTGACAGCCTCAGAGACCCCCTCGTGCTCTGAAATGCAATCCCTTGTGTTAAAGCACAGAGAGACCTCTTATTCTCTGGAGAATTCCCAAAGACGCGGAAGCCTTTTGTGCGCATGAGTACTTTACGTTGTTTTGTCGACGTGCATGAAGTTGCAATTATCTGCCCTAAATTCATTAGCCATTGACCATCTCATTGTCCCATATTTGCAGAGACTTGAGAATTCATGGTGCTTCCCCTCCTGAGCAAGATTGTTTGGTCTGGGCCACCCCTCGGTCTCTGTGCCCCCGCCGCTGCTCGGAGGTGGCAGGCGCGCCTGACTCAGCCTGGACGGGGCAGGACGCTGAGCAGAGGGAGTCTGGGGCCCAGAGACCCGGAGGGAGGCCTGCTCACCCCTGCTCTTGCCTCCAGGGGCTCCGGGCTCCCCTTTCCTGGACTCTGACCCTTGGGGGCCTGGCTCCCACCCCGGCAGCCCTGTGTGCAGCCCAGCCTGCATCTGTCACTGTCCACAGGGGAGCGAGTCCTCTTAGCATTTCCCGTCACTCTTGCCCCTCGTCAGCGGTCACTGTGGTTTGCTGTAGTGAGCGGCCCCATGCCCAGCAAGGGCAGGAGACTTGGAGAGGACCTCACCCAGCTTCCTCCCCCTGCTCGGGAGGATGCGGGGGGCCCAGCGAGCTCGGGTTTGTCACCCAGCTGGGAAGAGGGGCCTGGGTCTCACGTCCAGGCCCCAGGCCCCCAGTCTGGGCATGCCTTCTCCACCTTCTACCAGGGACACGTGGCTTCACAGGTATGTAATCATATAAAAGAGGAGGAAATTCATGAAAATGGTGTTGTCTGGGAGCCTTAGAAGGGAATGGAACTGGGGGTGCAAGAGAAGGGCTCTTTATTTTATTTTATTAATTTTTTAATGTTTATTTTTGAGAGAGACAGAGAGGGACAGAGACAGAGCTTGAGTGGGGGAGGGGGAGAGAGAGAGGGAGACACAGAATCCCAAGCAGCTCCAGGCTCCAAGCTGTCAGCACAGAGTCCGACTCGGGGCTCAAACCCACGAACCGTGAGGTCATGACCTGAGCCAGAGTCGGATGCTGAGCTGACGGAGCCATCCGGGTGCCGTGAGGGCTCTTTATATCAGTTGTGGCAATGCCTGCGTGACGTAATCATGACTGAGACCGTTTGTAAGCGTCCGGCATGTGATGGGGGCAAGTGTGTTTACAAGGCCGTGCTGTCGCCTCCGCCATCTGTGTCTAGAATCCTCTAATTGCCAAACTGAAACCTCTGAGCTGTCAGCACAGAGCCTGACGCGGGGCTCAAACCCACGAACCATGAGATCATGACCGAGGCAAATACGAATGCTTAACCAACTGAGCCACCCAGGTGCCCCTGAATTTTCTACATAACAAACAAAAGAGCTACAAATACCACAGAGAGAGTGGTTGTGTTTAATGTTTGCAAAATCAAAGTAATTTAGAAAAAGAAAGACGACGTGATTCATGCACATCAACCACGAGACAAATTTCCACTGGATTTGAGATTTTAAAAAATTTGGCCGTGAGAAATGAAGATAAAACAGAAATGAATATTTAAGAAACGATAGGGGAAAAAAAACCCATAAAGGATAAGATTGATTAAAAAATAGAATTATCTGTATGTTCGCCTAAAGTAACAAAAACCACAACGAAACTGGGGAAAATATTCTGGGAAAACAGCCTTATCAGCCACATTGCCGTGAGCAGGTGTTTTGGTTTTGGCCTCCTTCCCTCTCCCTCCCTCTCTCTCTCCCCGAAGCCTCCTGCTCCGTGAGGAAGCGGAATGCACACGCACCTGCACACTTGTGCTGAGTGTGCTGGGCACGCAGGGGGCCCCGGCAAATCCCGAGCGGCTGGATGGAACCGCTAATGGCATTAGGGGCACACGCGAAGGGCGGTGTACAAAAGAAGAAACCTGATGAGAAGCCTGACCTATGGGAAAAGGTCCAGGCCCGCCAGGATCAAAGAATTGCTAATGGAAACAACCCGCATGACCTTCTCTCACCTACTCGACCAACAGAGGCGGGAGGGGCCCAAGATTTAGGGTGATGGCTCCAGCGCTGCCGCCTCTTTGATTTGCTCATAAAAAATGCAGCGAAGACTAGCGACCGGCAAGCAGGGACCCCCAGTGGCCGTCTCCCCAGCAGCGGCTACTGAAAACCCTGGAAAGGCGTTTCAATTTCCTCTCCGTGTGCATCCGAGCCCCGGTTTCCCCGCAGCCGAGGCGCTGGGCCGACGCAGGAAACCCCATCCGTCAACTCCGGGGCCGCCGGCGCAGGACAGCTTGCAGTCCTGCGGTAAAACCAGATTAATGGGCTTGACTCCAGCCGGTTTGACACTGGGTTCCTGGGCCCTTTCCTTCTTGTCCCCCCCCCCCCCCGCGTTTTGTCGTCGCGAGCCAGGTCCCTTCTGCTCCCGTGGATTCCTGAAGACGAACGTGTATTGCGAGCGCCCAAAAGACAAATCACTCTGGTTTCTTCTCATCTTCAAAGACTGATGGGGGTTTCGGCGGGAAATGGGCGCTCACAGCCACGGTGGGGGACCCTGCATTCAGTCTTTGTGCTGTGGACGCGCCATCCGTCATCTCGCGCCCGCCGCCACGCTTCGGGCACCGCGTGGCACCAGGGTGAGGGGTCAGGAACGGTCCGGTCCAGATGCGCTGCGGACGAGCGCGGGGGCGGGGCTCTGCGCAGAGCAGGGGGCGGGGCTCCGCGGGGGCGGGGCTCCGCGGGGGCGGGGCTCTGCGCAGAGCAGGGGGCGGGGCTCCGCGGGGGCGGGGCTCCGCGGGGGCGGGGCTCCGCGCAGAGCCGGGGCAGAGCGAGCAAGCCAGAAGGACAGGCTTCCCGGGGAAGGGGCAGGAGCTTTCCCATGGGGACACGAGCAGGCTGGGGAGATGCTGGGAAGTGGGGGGCGTGGGGCGGCCTGGAAATGCCCCCACGCCTGGCCTGGGGCGTGTCCTTGCGCGTGGCCCCAGCTCAGAAGCAGCCCAGAATCTGTCCATGGCACCTGTGCCCTCCTCTGGGGGCTCCCCAGTGCTGTGTTCCTGGGACGACGTGTGGCTGTTACATTCCCTACCCTGCTTCGTAACCATTATTCTGTTATTTTAAGTTCGCAGCAACTTTTTACGGTGCCCTAGAATTCCTATACTGAGGAGTCCACCTCCCCCAGAGTCACTGAGCTTCCTACATTAAGTGGCACAGTGCCTGGGACACAGAGGTTCCGCTGAAATGCTTCTTGTCCTCGGCTGAGTTAAGGGCGATTAATGTGTGTGTGAGGCTCCGGGGTCCTGGGCCAGAGCTGGGGGGACGAGGGGGGACAGCGGAGGAACAGTCTGCATGTGTCAGTACACTCAATCTTCACAACACGCCTGACGATACCCCCATTTCACAGACGAGGGTGTGGAGGCCGAGGCCCTGGAACCAGTCTGGGGCCCGCTGCCTGGAGCAGGGGAGCGCCGGCTGGCCACCAAGCTCACTCTTAACCTTGATGCCGGGAGGCCCCTCGGCCTCGCGTTAGATGGGTCACAGGTGGCATGGAGTGTCTGAGTGGGAACGCTACCCCCCTCCCCCGCCTGAGTCCACTCGGGAAACAGAACAGCGTGAACTGGGTGGATTACAACGTTTAGTTCACTCGGTTCTTAAGGTCAGAATCCACACCCCAGGTGCCAGCACACCGGTGTCTGGTGAGAACCCCCTTCCTGGCCCCCTTCCTTGCCACGTCCTGAGTGAGGCTGGGGGGCTCTGTGGGGTCCCATCCGTGGGGCTCCACACTCACGACCTGGCACTTCCCAAAGGCCTCACCTCCAAGCACCCTCATAGGGAGGTTAGGATTTCAGCATACGATTGGGGTGGACACATTCAGAGCACCTCCTACCCAGCATAAGAATGCTCATAAATAGGGGCGCCTGGGGGCTCCTGCAGTTAAGCATCCGATTTCAGCTCAGGTCATGATCCCACTGTTCGTGGGTTCGAGCCCCACGTCAGGCCCTGTGCTGAGAGCATGGAGCCTGGAGCCTGCTTTGGATTCTGTGTCTCCCTCTCTCTGCCCCTCCCCTGCTCACGCATTCTCTCTCTCAAAAATAAATAAACTTTAAAAACATTCTTTTAAATAAAAAAGAATGCTCATAAATAAGCTCTACAAATAGTTGTTTGTCTTTTGGTTGTTTAAATTCAAACTTCATTAGCTGACAAGGCAATCTATTGTTTAAAGTGCAGCAAGGGAGACTGAATTTAACAGAAAACTATGGCGTTCGTGATCCTCCTGCTTTGGGATTCACAGCGACACACCGCTGACGACAAGGCGGGGCCGAGCGCCTGATGTGCACAGTCCCGCGGGGTTCCCCGTCACCCTTGGAGGCAGCTGTCACTCCCCGAGTTCCCATCAGAACACGAGAAGGTGGGGGTTTGTGCGCTAACGTCCACAACAAGTTCCTGGGAGCTGGGGAACCCCGGTGATCTTAAAAAGAACGGCTAAGTTGCGTAGTCGAGGCTGGGCAAAGGGAATCAGAAACATGTGACGAAAAATCGGGACTGCAATGTCGACACCAGAAAATGCAGACTTCAAGGGTAAGACGGCAGAGACAGCGGGAAAAGGACTTGTTTGTGAAGTCCAGCCTATAGGGGCACGAACCTCTAGCAGGCTTCACCCTCAACAAACACCACTGCCTCCGTGTGTGTTTGAGAACAAGGAAGAAACGCGAGAGAGAACAGCGGTGGGAGGGAGCGACCCGCTTCCTCAGCATTGCACAGACCGGGAACGCACACAGTAAGCCGGAAGATGGAGAATCTAAAGAATACAATTATTTAGGTAGATTTATTAAATTTATATTATAATCTAGGTTCCACAAACCTTACGCCATTTTTCTGTGTGAGACATGGTCTGTGTTGAGCTACAAAGAGCATTTTAATAAGAAGTTTGCCCAAGTAGAAACGGGAGGGACTCATTTTCCAAGCCTAATAATATATTTTTAAATCCAGTCACTCGAGGGGCGCCTGGCTGGCTCAGTAGGTTAAGCATCTGACTTCGGCTCAGGTCATGATCTCACGGTTAGGGGGTTCAAGCCCCACGTTGGGCTCTGTGCTGACAGCTCGGAGCCTGGAGCCTGCTTCCGATTCTGTGTCTCCCTCTCTGTCGGTCCCTCCCCTAGTCACACTTTGTCTCCCTCTCTCTCAAAAATAAATAAACATCTAAAAAAATGTTGCATCCAAACACTTGAAAATCTTAAGAAAGCAGGATCCTAATAACTATGACGTAAAAGAAAAAAATCTGGATAGCAATGATAACATTTTATGTTAACTATGCTGCAATTAAAATAAAATAAATAGCAATTATGAAATGCTTAGAAAAACAAGATGAGAATCCTACATATCAGTACTTCAGCATAATAAAGACAAAGTCATTACATAATATGTATTTATTACTAAAAAATAAAGAATAAAGATATAAATAAAGAATTAAGTACTTAACTCCACATATTAGAGACAGAGGAGAAACACTAAGGAAAAGAGGAAAAAATAATATGAACAACAATGAATAAAAAAAGCAAAGTTTTTAAGTTCATCCAGAGGTTGCTTTTTTTATTAATCCCATAAATTAGGCAAAACTCATCAATCAGGAAAATCAAGTGATTATTCAAATTTAGGACTAAAGGTGGATATCTAGTTGCAGATAAGGAGGAAATGAAACAATAACGCTTTAAACTGTATCCTGATAGATTTGATTTGGATGAAAAATGCTTTAAAGCTGTACCCCCAGGGGCACCCAAGCCCCGGCTACTGAGCCCCGACGGGCACTTTCTGTCCCACAGCAGTACTGATGGCCCATATACAGCATCGTAAGTCTCCCCAGGCCATAACTGTGAAGACAATGGTCAAAGAAAACAGTTACCAAAACTGACCCATAAGGAAATAGAAACAATAAGCACCACGGTAAATATTGAGGAGACAAACAAATAAATAAAAAAACCTCCTATCACCACTGGACCACGAACCAGGGCAGGGAGCACATCTTGTTCCTCTCAATGGGACTAAGAGAAAGGGCTAGAAATGTTGGCTCTGAGATCCCATCTACCGCTGGGGTCATGCACTTCAGTACAACAGTTGTAGTAACAGTCCTTTCCTCAAAGGTCATTGTCAGGAGCAGAGTGGAGGGTGCGTCTTTCAGACCGGGTTGAGATAAGGCTCCCACAGCATTGGCAATCGTTCTCATGAATGAGACAAGTGAGTTGCAGAACTTCAGAATAAAACTAGGAAATTTAACTGGAGAACATAATAGAAGAATGGAGATGGAGAAAGGGTTCCGTTCCTGAGTGTCAAGACAGAATATTTCAGTGTTCTGGTTCGAGATGGAGACTAGGAGGATCCTGAATCCACTTCCTCCCAGGATACACCGAACCTCCCCTGAAAAAAAAACCCAAAACCTGGCAGAGCGACCGTTTTACATCAGGCAAACGTGAGAGAAATGCATCAAAGTGGCCAGGAAAGGCTAAGAGCAATCCCGCCACAAAACCCATCCCTGAGGCGGCCCACAAGCAGGAGGGAACTCAAAACCCACAGCTTCCCCCCAGGAGTGAAGGGCTCACACCCCACACTGGCCAACTTTTAAGAATGGGATCTGAGGAGAAGCCTCTGAAATATTTGGCTTTAAAGACCAACAGTGCTGGAGGGAGACCCATCAGCGAGCTGAGGTGTGGCTCCCAATGGGCTGTGTGCACTCAGCGCCCCAGGGCCCAGACTTTCTGTGAAAAAGACTCATTTCCTAATTTTAAAGCACTGGTGTGAGGGGCAGGGGTCTTTCAGGGTCCTCTCAGGGGACGGAACTGGTGGGCACCCTCTTCCTGCCCCCCCACACCATGGTAAAGCGGCGGGGAGGGGGGGTACTGTCTTTCCTTTTTCTTTTCTTTCTTCTTTTATTTTCTTTTCCTTTTTCTTTGTTGGCATGTGTCATCTCTGTGTCCCCTCTGCCCCACTCCAGCCAGAGAGTGTCACCTTTGTGTCCCCTTCTGCTGGGCTCCAGGGTACCAGTATCTCCCAGAGAGAAGCTTCTACCCACATCTGATGCTGTTTTTTATATCTGATGAGGCAGCTGCAGCTGGACACCTTTTGATTGCCTGGCTCTGGGGGCAGGAGGGGCTTGTGTTCCTTGGTCTGCTGGGATGTAAGAGTTGGAGGGATGGTCCTTGGCATCTACCACCCCCAGCACATCTCACGACAGCCAGACTGAAACCCCCGCCCCCCAGCCTTTCTGAGAAAGAGGGCTATTGCTAGTCCTATCAGCCTTAGGGGTAGATTCCCAAGTTGGCACACGTCTACATGTGTCTACATAGAGGCTACGGAGGTGCTGTCAGGGAATGTGGGCCGGGGAGGTCACCTCTGCCTCGCCGCAGCTCACCGGGATCTCCCAGGAAGGAGCTTGTACACTGGCTGGAGTATCAGTTTTCATGAGTGCTGCCCACACGACCCTTCCAGGTCACCTGGCTCCGGGGATCACCAGGACTCACACTTACACACACGACCCTTCCACGTCACCTGGCTCTAGGGGCCACCAGGACTCACACTTGTAATCCCACTGGAATATGCATATTTGCATTCTTTAAAAGCTACTTCCTGAGGGTCTGCCTTCCTATCAGACCACATCTAGGTGCTGACTGAGATCCTCCCCTTTGGGACACTGACTGGTCCTGGCAGACCCTCACCAACAGGGAGCTATTAAAAATGAGACAGACTCCTTGGACAATCACAAAGGCTAGAGAGACAATCAAGAGCTGGGATAGGGTGAATGATAAGGTTCATCTCCAACACAAGGCCAGCCCTTCAGGACTGGGAGAAGTGACTGTTTCACCTAATGCGTGGAAGCCAACACAGAGAGTCATGGAAAAAGAAGAAAACAAAAGAAAAATCAAAAGAATAACATAAAATCTCAGAAGAAAACTTTAATAAAACAGAGATAAGTAATTTACCTGACAAAAGTTCAAAGTAGTGGTCATAATCATGTTCACTGAACTGGAGAAAGAAGATACAGATAGAAAATATAAGAAAGTTCCAGACAGAAGTCACAGAATGAAGAATACTATAACTGAATGGAAAGATAAACGAAGGGTTCAACAACAGAGCAGATGAAGGATAAGAAAGGATCAGTCAACTCAACAAGGCAGAGGAACTCATCCACACAGAACAACAAAAAGAAAAGAGAATGAAAAAAAATGAAGATATCTTAAGGAACTTATGTGACAATATCAAGCAGACTAACATTTGCATTTTAGGATTCCCAGAAGAAGAGAGAGGGCAGACAACTTCTTTGAAGAAATAATGGCTGAGAAATTCCCTGACTGGGGATACATCCACATCCAGGAAGCCAAGAGAGTCCCAAGTAAGATGAACCCAAGGAGACCCACACTGTGACACATTATAATTAAAATGGCAAAAGTTTAGACAAGGAGAGACTCTTAAAAGCAGAAAAGGGAAAACAATGTGTTACATACAAAGGAAACCCCATAAGACTATAAGCAGATTTTTCAGCAGAAACTTAGCAAGTCATAAGGGAGTGGCACAATATATTCAAGGTACTGAAAGAAACAAAATCCAAACAAGAATAGTCTGCCCAGTAAAGTTATCATAATTGAAGGACAGATAAAGAGATTGCAGACAAGCAAAAGCTAATGGAGTTAATCACTACTAAACCAGTATTACAAGAAATGTCAAAGGGACCTCTATAAACTAAAAAGAAAGAGTACTAATCAATAACATGAAAATATATGAAAGCATAAATCTCATTAGTAAAAGTAAATATATAGTAAAGGTAGTGGATGAATCACTTATAAAACCAGTATGAAGGTTAAAAAGAGGAGTTAAAATAACTATAACTACAATAATTAGTTAAAAAGATATAAAATGTGACATAAAACACATAAAATGTGGGAAGGGGAACAAAAACACGTAGAGCTTCGGAATGCATTCAAACTCAAGTTATTATTTACTACTAGTTGTTATATGTAAGCCTCATGGCAACCACAAAGCAAAAATCTAAGGTAGAGGCACAAAAGACAACGAGAAAATGATCTATGCATACTAGTAAAGAAATTCATCAAACCACAAATGAAGAGAGCAAGAGAAGAAGAAAGGAAAAGAGGAACAAAAAAATCCAGAAAACAATGAGCAAAAAGGCAATAAGTACATACCTATCGATAATTACTCTAAATATAAATGGACTAAGTTCTCCAATCAAAAGACACAGAGTGGCTAAATGGATAAAAAACAACAAACAACAAACAACAACAACAACAAAAACACCCATCTATATGCTGTCTACAAGAGACTTCTTCAGACATAAGGATATATAAGACTGAAAGTTAAGGAATGGAAAAAGATATTCCATACAAATGGTAACCAAAAGACAGCTGGAGTAACTATACTTATATCAGACAAAATAGACTTTTTTTTCATGTTTTACACAATTACATTTATTTTTTTCTTTCATTTTTTAAATATAATTTATTGTCAAAGTGGCTAACATACAGTTTGCGGAGGGCACTTGTTGGGATGAGCACTGGGTGTTGTATGTAAGCAATGAACCATGGGAATCTACTCCAAAAACCAAGAGCACACTTTAGACAAAATAGACTTTAAAACAAAAACTGTAAGGGGCATCTGGGGGGCTCAGTCAGTTAAGCGTCCGACTTTGGCTCAGGTCATGGTCTCATGGTACATGAGTTCGAGCCCTGCGTCGGGCTCTGTGCTGACAGCTTGGAGCCTGGAGCCTGCTTCGGATTCTGTGTCTCCCTCTCTCTGCCCCTCCCCTGCTCATTCTCTGTCTCTCTCTCTCTCTCTAAAATAAATGTTAAAAAATTTTTTAAATAAATAAATAAAATAAAACAAAAACTGTAGTAAGAGACAAAGAAGAGCACTACATGATACAAGGGGGTCAATCTAACACGAGGACATAACAAATGGTTGGGACAACTCCAAGTCATCCAGGCGGAGAATTAAAACCAAAATAACTCACCACCTTACATCAAACAAATTCTAAATAGATCAGTGATCTACATATAAAAAGTACATTTAGCTAAATAGGTATGGAAAATTCTGCATGACAAAAAGACTGGTAAAAAAGACAAAAGAAATAAAAGTGTGAAAAAATATTTTCAACTTATATTACAAATGACTAAATTCACTAATATATGTAAAAAGCCGTATAAACCAATATGAATAAGAGAGATGCTTCAATAGAAAAAAATGGGCATTCTTGATTCCAAACTTTATTACAAGGACTAGCAATCAAAACAGAATGGTACTGGCATAAAAACAGACACATAGATCAATGGAACAGAATATTGAACCCAGAAATAAACCCACACAAATACAATCAACTAATTTTTGACAAGGGTGCCAAGAACATACAATGCGAAAAAGATACTTTCTTCAATAAATGGTGCTGGGGAAACTGGGTATCCACATGTGAAAGAGTGAAACTGGACTCCTATTCAATACCACTCACAAAAGTGAACTTGAATGGATTGAAGATTTATAGGTAGGATCTGGAACCATAAAGCTCCGAGAAGACAGAAAGCACAGGGAAAACTCCCGGATGTTGGTCCTGACAATGATGTTTTGGACATGACACGAGAAACACAGACAACAAAAGCAAAAATAACAAGTGGGACCACATCAACCTAGAAAGCTTCTGTAGAGTGAAAGAAACAATCAATAAAATGGAAAAGCAATCTACAGAATAGGAGAAAATATTTGCAAACCATGTATGCGATAACCATGTATGGAACGCATGTAACTTACTGGTAAAACAAAACAAAAAACAAATAGTCTGATTTTAAACTGGGAAAAAAGACCTGAAGAGACACTTTCCCAACGACATACAAATGGCCAGCAGGTATATGAGAAGGTGTTCAACATCACGCGTCGCCCGGGAAATACAAATGAGGTGTCACTCACAACTGTTAGGATGGCTTTTATCAGAAGAGACAAGAGGCCGCGGGTGTTAGCGAGGGTGCGGAGCAAGGGGCCTCGTGACTGTAAGTGGGTAGGTCGTTGTGGAAAACAGCATGGAGCTTCCTCAGAAAAAGAAAAACAGATCCAGCACATGACCCAGCAACCCCGATGCTGCGGACAGCACCAACGGAAACAGAGTCAGCGCCGGGGAGGGCAGCTGCCTCCCCGTGCTCACGGCAGCATGGTGCACGGGAGCTGAGACGTGGAAATAGCCCCAGTGTCTGTCGAGGGATGGACGGACGAAGATGTGGTGTATATAACTAGACGTGTGTGTTTTATATACAGCAAAGTCTATAATATTTATCGTACTATAACGTATTATATCTACATGTGCTTACACATAGAGATACAAATACATACACATTCTATATTCACACGCATGCGCAGGAAGATTACATGTATGTGCACGTACACACGCACCGTGTGTATACATACGTATGTACACACCATCTGTGTACCAATGCAATATCTCGGGAGGGAGACACAGCGCCCAGTCTAGCAGACGCCTCTAGAGAGGGGCCACGGGTGATGGGGGAAGGGGAAGGATGGAGCCTTTTCACTATGAACCCGTTGGAATGTGTAGTGTCCATTTGAAAGCAAACAGGGAAAATTTTTGAAAAATATGTCAAAGTCTCCCAAAACAACAACAAAAAACTATTACAAAGAAAACAGAACAAGCACTCTAAAACGGAAATAAATGGGACAAATGAGAAAAACAAACAACTCAGAATAGAATGGTTAGTCATCAATTGTTCAGTCTTATAAAGAAATGGTCAAAAACCCCAAAGTTTTCTACCCCAAATGCAGGATGGGAGTGATTTGCCTGGACTCATCATCATTAATCCCTAGTGGGAAGAAGGAGAAAAGGAGGGAGGGTGGGAGGAGAGAGGAGGGAGGAGGGAGGAAAGGAGGGGAGGGGGACGGAGGAGGAGAGAAGGAGTTGGGGGAAGGAGGAGGAGGACAGTGAGGAGGAGGGAGCAGAGGAGGAGGAGGGAGCAGAGGAGGAGGAGGAAGGCAGGAAGCCATGCAGCATCTGGTCTCTGTCCCGGGGCTGGAGGGGGACAGAGTGACAGGCAGGAGCCGTGACAAGTGTCTCCCTGAGCAGGAAGCAGGATCCCTGCCTCCGTGTTCCCTGTGGGCCCCGCTAGGGCTTGTTACCGACCGGCAGCATCTACGATCAGGGCCCCGTGCAGATGTACGTGGGCGTCCTTCCCCTGCCTGTTCCAAGTAAAGACCCCGCAGAGTCAAAGAGCAGGGCCTCAGGAAGAGCCTGAATGAGCTCCATCACCTCCTCGAAAGTGACCTGCTCCCAGAACCATGACAACGACAACTAGAAACGATCTAAACGTTTAACAATCCAACATGTTGGCTGCTGCCTACTTGTGATACGTCACTTCCTCTGACCCCCACTGGCCCTCCGAGTGAGGATTTGTCTCCACTTTGTAGATGGAGACGTGGGGGGCGGGGGTGCTGGCAGGATTTAATACCTTGCCACACCCTGCACCTGCCGGAGGCCGGGTGGTGGCAGGACCCTGCGAGACGGTGACGGTGTCTGGATGGGGGCCGTCGTCCGGGTGGCTCACACGCACAGAGAGCGCAGAGGGACGGCACTTTGCAGCCAGGGCGGCGGGTCCCGGCCCCTGCCCCCAGGAGCAGGCACAGCCCAGCCGCTCACTTGCAGACATTAGTGCCAGAGAAGTGATTACCAAATCGATGAGCTCGGGTTCCACGGACACCATCCAGCTCAAGCAACATCCGTGAGCTCCAGGATGCACGAGGGAGCTTCTGAAATCTTAATCACCAGCCCGGAGGAAGGTGAGCCTCGGGCCGAACGCGGCGCGGTCTCCACGGTTGGTGGCAGTGGCACGCCTGCCAGGCCAGGTGGTTGCGTGGACAGGCAGTGAAACTGTGGGCTAGTAGGGAACGCCGTCTGCCCCGGGAGGCGGCTGTCTGCGAAGCAGCCCCCGACACTGTCACCTCTCCGAGTCCCCAATGCACCTGCGCCGTGAGCTGCACCTGCCGTCTGGCCGGCCTCCCGGCCTCTCCTCAGCCCCGGTGTCTGTGCACAGCTGTGTGTCTGCCCTGCAGTCTCCCTGTCCACCTTCTTAATGGCCACATCGCCAGGGGTCCCCACAGCCAGGCCCAGGGGCAGCATCTGCCCCCGGGTGTCCCCTGGGCACCATGCCTCTGCCCGTGTTGCCCATCCTGCGTAAACGAGACTCCATTCCCCCAGCACCCTGAGAAGCCCTCCGCCATCCTCTTCCTCACCTCCAGAGTCCAGTCGGGAAGGTTTCTGACGGCGCTACTTACTACATCCTCGCATCTGGCGATGGCGGCCTCCCCGTCTGCACACACACAACCTTGCAGCTCGCGCTCCCCGCAGCACCTCTGCCTCGGCCTTCCTGAAACTTCCCTGCTCCTTGCTGTATGCCTCCGTCGCTGTCAGCGCCCTGACACGCAGCCCTGCCCTCTGTCCGCAGGCCCCGCTGTCTCCATGAGCCCCGTGGACAGCTGGCCCAGTCTCTCGTCCACGTGGGTCCTCATTCCTTATGCCATCTCCCCGGTGGCAGACACTTGCTGGGTGCTATGGGCCACGCGCTGTGCTCTCCACCGCTTTGGTGAGTCCCCCCGGCGGCGCCCTGAGCCCACCTGGTTAATACAGGCAGTGCGCGCTGTCTGCTCACCTACCTGACCCCCGCTGGATTAGTCGAGCCCCCGGGTAGAGCTGTCACGTGCAGGTCCCAGGGTCTGGCAAGGGCAGGGCCCTGGTGAGAGCCCGTTTAGTCCTGAACCGAGAGACGGAGGGAGGGGCCGATGGGCACAAGGGTAAGGGAGGAGAAGATTCTGGGTTCTTGCTCTGACTTGGCTCGCCAAGCGTACTGTGACTCCTGACACGCCTTCCATCACTGGCCCAGGCCCCCCAGGAACACATCAGTCAGTAAAGCGTGGCTGGCCTGTCCTCGGCCTCCCGTGTGTTAAGTGTGGCTTGCTCTCCCTCCCACTCCTCTGCACAACCAAACAAAGCCAAGGGCAGGAGCATCCCTTGCTGCCTGCAGACCTGCCCTGCACACAGCAGCCTCACCTGCTCGCCCGTGCCCCCCGCTGCCCCTCACACCTGCACCCCTCCCCCAGTCCTGCTCTCCAGCCGCTGCCTGACAGCGGGACAGCGATGCACCAAGGCTCGACTCCCCACTCTTTCCGTTTCCCTCCCTAAGCAGACCTCACGCTCAGGACCACAGACTTCCTGTTACCAGAAGCATCTGAGCTGGCCCGCCGAGCTGAGTCTTTCTGGAATTAAGATAACGAGGGAGCTGGCTTCTGATTAACAAGGATATGAGTCTGGACGCGCGTCCGAGAGCTCATAGGAGGGGAGAAGAGCGTACTGTTCGGACGGCACCATGGTGTCGGCTCCCAGAGGTGAGACCCCGGAGCGAGAAGAGAGACGTGACCAGGTCAGTGTCACCAGGCTTGGCTGCCCAGACCTGGTTCTCGCAGGGTGACGTAGCCAAGGAAGCCCCTCGTCTTCTCCGCCGCGTGTCTCGTCTGTCATCGAGCCTGTCACCTGACATGAGGTGTCCACACGCCAGCCACGGAGGGGGGAGGCCTGTCTGGAACACCATCTGCACGTCCAAGGGAACTGGGATCGCTGAGGCCGCGGGGGAGGCCGGGGCGGGCTCTGTCTCCCGTGGCAGCCGGGCGCCTCCCCACCTTAGAGCCCGGGGCCCACGGCTCCTGCTCGCGGCCTGTGCTGAAGGCTGAGGCGCCCAAGGTCACTGTCTGGGGTGGGGGGGGGAGGGTCCTAAGTCAAATAAGGAGACTGTGCTAGGTCCCTCTAAGAGAAACATCCGGAAGCAGGCGGGAGACCCGGAAAGGAAGGTCAGAAGGAAGGGAAGGAGAAGCTGGGGCCCCCGCGGGAGAGGAGCCGGGGGTGGGGGGTGAGGTGACAAAGACACTCCCTGACCCAGCTGGGGCCACAACAGCTTCCTCTGCGTCCTCTCCACAAGGAGGCCCCGATTGAGGGCTCCGGCCTTGCCCCTCCTTCCCCGTGTTTTAGCACCAGTCCTGCAGGCCCGTGTGAGGAAAATCCCCACCCCTGACATCTGACCAAAGCCCCCTTCCCCACCCGGGACACCTGACACGCTGCCCTCAGTGCCAGTCCATCAAGCTCACTTAGCAGAATCCCCCTCCCCCGATGCTTCTCTTAGGAATTTCCATCCCCTCCTGGCCTGTTCCCTGCTCCCTGCTGTGCCCCTGGCTGAGCTCAGTCCCTCTCCCCCAGAGACAGAGGGAGTCACAGAATCGGAAGCAGCTCCAGGCTCCCTGCTGTCGGCACAGAGCCCGACGTGGGGCTCGAACTCACGGACCTCGAGATCATGACCTGAGCCAAAGTCGGACGCTCAACCGACTGAGCCCCCAGGTGCCCTGGAGGGGCCTCTTACTCACTTTTGTATGTCTGCTGTCTCTTATGGAATGAGGCCTGCATAGCTGCTCAGTGAACGTGTTCTGAATCAGTTTTAAATTAAAAAAATATTCTCAATTATCTTAGTATAGTGCCTTGACATCCTTGATTGCGATCTGACTTCTCCGCCCACCGAGGTAAACACTGTGTTTTTGCCCGTGTTCCCAGTGCGCAAGCAGGGGCTGGGACGCGGGAGGCAGACACTCAGATGGCGGCTGGCGGCAGGAATGGGTGAAGAAATGAACGAGGCGCTGTGCTGGTGTGCGAGAGAGACGCACTGGCTGCTGGAGGGAGTCACGTAATCTTGATTTCCTCACCCTCGAAACGCAGATAATAGCAACTATTGCACAGAAATGTTCTTGAAGACGCAGCTGGGAAGGGCCCTTGCCAGTCGAAGCAGGCACACAGCTTCTTAAAAACAAACACTCACAAATCGTACTCGCTGATTGCCTGCAAATACGCCATTTGAAATATTCATTTTTCCCAGATCCAAAATAAGAATAGTCGTCCCCGCCTCTGGGGAAAGGTCGCTGCTCAGAATTCCTTACAGGTGCACAGGTGAAACCTGAAATCCGGGTTCAAAACAAGAAAGGAAATGGGGCCCTGGGGGGCTCAGTCGGTTGAGCGTCCGATTTTGCTCAGGCCATGATCTCACGGTTCATGGGTTCGAGCCCCACGTAGTCAGGCTCTGTGCCGACAGCTCAGAGCCTGGAGCCTGCTTTGGATTCTGTGTCTCCCTCTCTCTCTGCCCCTCCCCTGCTCACACTCTGTCTCTCTCTCTTTCTCAAAAATAAATAAACATTAAGAAAAGAAAGAAAGAAAGAAAGAAAGAAAGAAAGAAAGAAAGAAAGAAAGAAAGCACAAATTCCCTGGGGCATAACAGCCTCTCGGAAGACATCTGAGGTGCTGATGGAAAGAGTGGGAGGTGTGGGCCCCCCGCAAAGGCATTATTGTCAGATTATCTGGCGTTAGGATTAATACAATTTCACCAGGCTGCTCACACGTGACAACCACCTTTCAGACACCTGGCGGGGCAGCGTCTCCGGCCGCCACCCCCATGGCCAGGAGGGACGCCGGAGTCGGTGGGTGCTCCTCTCGGGACCTGTGACTCACAGGGATGCAGGGACGGAGGCACAGCCAGTGCAGGACAACAGAGCGGGCGCTCTGGAAGGCTCCACACCTGCCGGGAAGGGTGTGGGGCGCTAGGCAGCGGGCGCGGGCGGGCCAGCCCAGCCGGGGGGCCCACCGAGGGCTCCCAGCCTGCGTGCTTGCATCCCCACTGGAGCCTCCGGGAAAGGACTGATTATTTTGCACAGAAGGCGGAATCAGCAGATGACACAGACTCGGGCCTGCAATTCTCGAGGCTTTTATTTTCTTTCCCCTCAGCTGAAGCGGTATTAGTGAAAGCGTTAGGAATAAGCCCACATTTCCTGTTTTACTACATTGAGTATTGGGTCATGCACCAAGATCTGTTGTCCAGGATGCACATTCGCCGACTGCTGCTGCAAACAGCTGCTCTTAAGGCTCCCTGGGCTCCAGACCTGCTGCCTGGGCCCGGAGCTGTTACCAGCATCCCTGCCTCTGCCATCGTCGGCCCTCCTTGCCCAGCAGAGATGCTGCCCCTACTGCAGACGGGCAGGAAAATGGACATCTGCCCCTTGTGCCTATGACAGCCAGTGAGCTGGGGGCAGGGATGCGGGACGCCGGTCGGGGGGACGCAGGTCAGGGGGACTGAGCCGATCTAAACAGACACGGGCGAGAAGCAGCATGTAAACCTGGTCGGTCTGAGCGCTCAGCTTCGCGGTCCGGCCCACGCGGGACCCATGGCTACCCCCGGAAGCCACCCTACGTGAAGGTCAGGAAGCACAGCCCCACCCAGAGAAGGATCTAGATTTCATCTCAGTATCCAGAGGTGTTGGAGAGCGCTGGGCTCACCCAGGTCCCTCAGCTCAGAGTCCTCCCCTGACCCTCCCCTTCCTTTCTGTGCCTCAGTTCCCTTTCCTGGCATTCTTGGCCGGCATCTGTTAGGCTGGGTGGGGGTGAGGGTGCTGAGCCCTGATGCCAGTACTTCTAGTGCTAGGTCCTCTCTGACGCCGGCACCCACCCAGAAACAACACATCCGTGTCCTGGAGCACCGTCTGCCCTCCCCACACAGCAGTGCCAGCCAGAGCTCAGGCCAACTCGGCCCCGAGGCACTGTCTGGTGAGCCTGGTCTGCCTCTGGACACGCCCTCAGCCCCCCCCCCAACACGTTCCCAGTCCCCCCACACGCTCCCAGCCCCCCTGGGACACGCCCCCAGCCCCCCCGACATGCTCCCAGGCCCCCAAGATATGCTTCCACGCTCCAGTCCTGCACGGCCCCCACTCATCTTCCTTTCTGCTGCCTCAGCGGCCAAGGTGTCCACCTGCGCTCACCTGATGACACCCCCCGCCACTACGAGCCGGAACCGGCACCCAGCACCCGGCCTCTGGAAGGACCACGATCCCTGGCCGAGGGCCCCATCTGGTCTGGGAGGCCCGCGGGCGGGTGTGTGCGGAGGTGAGTGCTCGCTCCGTGGAAAGTTAGCACGAGGTCTGTGGAAACGCCGGTCCAGCCCGCACGGCAGGACCCGCTTTTCGGAGACGCCCCCGGGCAGACGGGCAGGGCAGGGGAGTGAAGAAGGCAGGAAAAAGGTTTTGAAAGAATGTGGAGCACTGAATTATCACCATGGGGAAAAGCAGAATTTTCTGGACTTTCTTACACACATCCTTCGGCTCAGTGGCCTCTCAGCAGTTCCCCGTGCTGGAGCCTCTGCAGGGAGGACCCGCCTCCCCATGGGGGCAGGAAAGCTTCCCCCACCGCCACTCCCCGGGGTCACTGAGAGGGGGCAGGGATTCCTTTTCCCCATTTACCATATTTCATTTCTGTCTCGTTTAATGAAAAACACGCCCTTTGCGGACAGGTTTGCACCTCTCTGGGTGTGGTTAGAGACAACAGGTAACACACTGTCTTAGCAAATCGGTACCCACACTTCACACTGTCCTGAGGGGGGCCATGGGCCGCCCCAGGGGCCGGCTCTGCGGCTTCGGGGGACCCTCATTAAAGCACCACAGACACGCTACGGCAGCAGAAAATGAGATGTAGGAAGGGAGGCTGTGTTCCCAGGCACGGAAGAGCCAGTCCTCAGACGAGATTCCGAGGGGGCGCGGCCCTGGGTGGGAGGTTGACGCCCCCCCCCCCGGCCTGCCCTCCCACCACTGGCTGTGTCCCGAGATGGCTTCCACGGGGGCTCCTGTCCCCCTGACCTCCCCCATGTGTTACCCCATACGATGCAGAACCTTCAGACGGGTTCACAGAACTGCTCGCAGATTTCTCCTCTCCCTGCACCCCCTTCCGTCCAGCGTCCGTGCTGGCTTGTCATTTCTGCGCCCTGTTAGATGGTGAGCATCTGAGGGCAGGAGCCACATGTCAGCCCTTTCCGGTCACCCAACCCCCATCAAGGGTCAGGACTCGGTGCAAAGTGGGCCCTTAACAAAAGTTGCGTCGAGCTGCACTGAGTGGATAAATCACAACTTAGACCCCTGAAGACTCAGCTCCTGGATTGAAATACATCTGAGTGACTTCCTTCGCACGAACGCGATTCCACAGCTTCACCAGCCCACGCCCGCCCCGGTGGACTTGTCCTCCCCCCGCAGAAGCAACACTTTGGCTGTTTCGAAGGAAGAGGGGCTGCCAAGCCGGGTGGGGGCGCTCACCGTGGGGAGCCCGGGTCTGAGCGAACGGCCGTCAGCGACTCTTTCGGGCTGTTAAAGGGGGTTCAGTTGGGTCAGTTTCTGGCAAACACCCACGTCCCCTAAGCTCAGTGGGAACACCGTCCTTTTTCTGCGTACGATTCGGGGGTCACCAGCGGCGGTCCACCCCCAGTCACCGCACCTGCAGGGTCACGGCGCCAGCCTGCCGAGGTAAACCGAGACGTGGAAATCGGGCTCAAAGTCGATCTGGAGATGAAAAGGAGTAATGCTGTGGGGTCGCTCCTGCACGGGGTCAGCGGCAAGGGCAAGGACGGGACGGCAGCCACACCTGACCCGGGTAGGATGCCAGGAGCAGAGCCTCCCAGCCCCTTAGCTGCATCTCCAGAGGCGGGCGAGTGGATGGTCAAAAGCTGCTGGGGCCTGTGCAGGACGGAAGGCCATGGGTTGGGAACAGCCGAGGCGCCAGTGAGGACGGTCTCTGGTGGGCAGGGGCAGCCGTGCTGGCGGAGCCAGACGAGGGGGCGCGGGCGCAGGCTTCCACCCTGAGGTGCAGCGACTGTTGGAAGGGAAAGGTCTTGGGTCTTGCCCTGCCTTCTAGAAGGGGCATAATGATGCAGGCTTGCAAACAGATTGCAGAAAGGGGGGTCTGGAAGCAGGGGATCGCTCGGGAAGCCGCCGCATTTGTGCAGGTGAAATGATGAACTGAGCTAAGGTGTTAACCCAGGAGAGTCAGAAACTTTTACTTCGATCAAGCAGGTGAAGCTGGATGAGAGGAGGCTGGATGAGACAGGGAGGAGGGGAGTGGGGAGGAGGGATGCTGGCTGCAGGCCTCCGGCAGGTAGGAGGATGACTCCAGGTGCTGCAACCAGACACTGGAGGACAGGGAAGCTGGTTTCCAACGCGTCTACTTTGAGGTTTCCAGAGAACATTCTAGGGGGAAATCTACACAATTCGATGCTTTAGAGCAAGTCGCAGAAGACAAATCTGGGCTGGAATTAGTTTTCCACAAGATACTATTTCTTGTGCTTTAAAAAGAGAGAGAGCAAATGATCCTGAGGATACCGTAGTGTGTGTCAGAGAGTCTGCCCCCGTCTCGGGGCTCCCACAACGCCGGGGTGCATCGACAGCTGCAAGGGATCCTGCAGCAGGACCTGCCTCGGCTCTTGGTGCCCAAGCTCATCTGACCACGAAACTCTTCTTCCAAAGAGCAAATGCCAACCCGATGTCAACACTGAGGGCCACAGCAGGGAGCTGGCAGTCACAGACAACGGGTAAAGTCACTGGGGTGTAGACCGGCCCAGGTGTGCTTGTGCAGGCGTGCCGGAGGGCCGACAAGGGGGCAGTCGCCAACAGAACCCCAGCCATAGTCACTCTTAACATGTCTTCAAGCCACCTGGGCCTCTACGCCAGCGGTCACTAAACGGGAGCCGTGCACATCTCTGCCTCGTTCTGTTCCTCACTGGGAATCTACCTTGCTTTCCCATTGATGCTGTTTAACGAGCAAGATGCGTTGATCAAACAATCGCTCGGTGAGCAGCGCTGTGGCCGGACAGACAAAGGGATCACTGGCTCGTGACCTTGGGGCTGGTCCGTCCCAGCGCCTGCACTCTGGACTCTGCTGAGGACCTCGAAGACGCAGGCTAACTGCGCCGTCCTCACCCTGTGCCGTCTTGTTGAGGCCGCCTTCTCTGGTTTGGAGGCCCAGAATCCAAGTTTATAGGCAGCCTCGCCTAGCCTCCGGGGGACGTTTAGAGAGATCACAAAATGTACTGATGTTGACAGTGGAGGAAGGGAAACCCTCAACGTGTAAAACAAAACCAAAGGAAGGAAGCACTCGGAGTAAAGAAGAAAACCACAAGAGTTCAGTTCAAAATGGAAAAGCATCTCAAGGGGACAGATCAGCAAGACCCAGGGAGGGAAAGGCCGCCACGGGGTCTGTAAGCACGGCTCTGGCGGGGGCTTCCGTGAGCAGCATTTCAGAGCAGTGGACACGAAAGCTGGCCTCGGTGGCTCAAAAGTGAATGGGGTGAGGCAAAGTCCGCAGGTGCAAACCTCTCCTTCTGGAAGCGTCATCCTGAGACAAGAGTGAAGGGAGGCCCCGGATCCAGGACGGAGGCCACGGAAGACTGAGTCCCCGCGTCGTATGGAGGGGAGCCGGGAGAAAAGAAGAGGGCACAGAAGCTGCTGGAAGGAGGAAGGTCTCTGAGGAGGTGGGGGAGCAGGACCCAGAGCTCAGGGGAGATCCTGGGGGGGAAGGAGGGAGAAGAGTGTGTTCATTTACGGCAACAGAAAGGTCTTGTCTCACGGATCTGGAGGCGAGACACCTGAAATCAAGGTGTGAGCACGACCACGCTCTGCTCCCTGCTGTCCCTTGGGCTCTGGGGCCACTGGCAGCCCAGGGGAGCACAGCTGCATCTCCACCTCCGTCCCCCGTGGCATCTCCCCGCACGTGCACCCCCAAATCTCCCCTTTCCGTGAAGACACCAGTCAGACCCGGTTAAGGGCTGGCGCCACCTCGTCTGACCCAAGTACATCTGCGATGACCCGATTCCCAAGGAAGCTCTCCTTCTGACATCCTAGGGAACTGGGGCTTCAGCGTCTCTTTGGGGTGACACAGACGGCACCCCTACTTTCCGGGGCTGACTAAGCGCTGACGCACGAGAAGCGTGATGAGAGAAGACCGGTCCTGGTGCAGAGTCCACTTCTCCGTCACCTCCGCCAGCCCATGGCCAGCGGCCACGAGCTGGGGGCTATTTCCATAGACGTGTTTCCATCCTTCACCCCCCTCTGTGCCCCGTGACTCTGCCCCCATCCCGGGCAGCAGATGGAGCCGTCTGGCCTCGCTACAGCTAGAAAGACAGATCAAAGCTGACCACAAAGAGGAAAAAAGCCAACTCTCAGCTTTTGACGTTCAAATTAGAAATTCTCCCACAGCGGCCATACTGGTGAGAAGGACTGGGTGCGACCGCCTGGCTCAAGATTACGCCGTGGGGCCGAGGACGAGAACAGGGAGCACGAGGGACTCGATAAGCCGAGGGCCCAGGCTCACGCGCTGGACGGAAGGCCCGCGGGCTGGCGGGGAGGACAGCACACCTGCCCCAGGGCCTGGCCGTGTCCTGGCCGGAGCCCCGCTGTCACCGCACGTACACATCAGCTGCCACGTCCCAGTAGAGCAGAATCAACCCCTACTGCCAAAGATAATGGGAACAGTAACTAAGGTCAGAAACCACTGACCCAGGCCAACCTCCTCCCTCTTCCGGAAAGGATTTTCTAAGGTGCAGGGAGAGACCGGCACTTGTCCATGGCAGAGTCAGGGCAGCTCTCCCAATTTCTGGTAACTTCTTCTGATTTCGGGTCACTGTGACTGCCTACGCAGCAGCGGCAGCAAGAATGTGGAATGCTGGCCTCGGGCGGGGTCCACTGCCGCAGATCCCTGTTGGCCAACTCGTGTCTGAGTGATGGAGACCTGCAAATGGTCTAAGGGAGCCAAGGTCGCTGACGGAGTCTCCGCTTTCTTTTAGCCACTCCGCTGACAAAAGCCAGGGAAGAATACTGCTGGGAAGACCAAAGCTTATTTTTAATAGCAGATATTACATATTTGATGCCTAGGGTGTGGCAAGCACTGTGCTAAGCATTTTGCATCTGTGTACCTAATGCTCAAATAATCCCATTTCACAGATGAAGCATCAGAGATGTTAAGCCACCTGCCTGAGGCCACATAGGCAGTAAGCTATAAGGCAGGATCTAAACCCAGGAACCTGCTGGAAACCGAAGCGATGCTACTTCCTAACCACTGTGCTGTCCTGTCTCGTCCAGAATGCGTTGGTCTTCCTGAAACACCTCCTGCGATGACCAGAAGGAAGTGTTCGGGGATGCGGTGCCACCAAATACCTACTATGCGCCCAGCACTGTGTGTTTGCACGAACTGCCTCATGCCCAGTGCTCAGAGATCCCCTCCGCCATAATGCCAACCTCCCGGGAAGGCAGCCTCGCTTCTGGAAAAAGCACCAGATTGGTCTATGGACCAGCGATTTCACTCCATTTACACCTAATGGGACGCACGGAACTAATTCTGCCACTCTGTTGCTCAGAAAATTGCATTGCTTCCTCCTTTAAAGCTACAAGCTGAAGTCCAAGCCCCTGATCTGGTCCCCAGGATCCCAGGTCCTGCAGTCTGCCTCTGCTTTGGTCACGCACCCCGCACACACGTCATCTTCCCGGCCGCAGCTCATGGCATCCTCTGCCATCACTGCGGGCAATGCTGCCTCCTGAGACCCAGTGCGGTGCCAGCCGCTCCAACGGCCTTTTCCGGACACTCACAACCAGAAGTAACGTGTCTCCTCTGACCTGCACACCTTTATCCGTGTCCCCTGAGACGTGAGCACATTCAACCCTGTACACGGCGAGTTCTGTGGACGAGTCAGCATTCCTCCAGCTCTGGGCGTCTTGAGGGCTCAGCATTTCACTCCTGTTCCCCAAAGCCCCTCGCGGTATCTGTCACATGGTAGGAGGTCCATGGGTGTTAGCCAAATGGATTAAAAAATAAAGACACAGTTCTTTTTTTTAATATATTTATTTTTGAGAGAGAGAGCACGAGCAGGGGAGGGGCAGAGAGAGGAAGACACAGAATCTGAAGCAGCTCCAGGCTGTCAGCACAGAGCCCGATGTGGGGCTCGAACCCATGAACCTTGAGATCATGACCTGAGCCGAAGTTGGACACTTAACCGACTGAGTCCCCCCAGACACTTGTAAAGACACAGTTCTTGATTCATGGGGAGAGAGCAAAATATCAAAAAAGCGCCTGGCCTAGGGAGGCATTCACCGTAAGTAAGTCCAGACAGTGGAGAGACCTCATAACCTGGATCCGTGCTGAGCTGGGGCTGGAGGGAGTGAGTGTGAGGCAGTTCACGCTGGGCTCCGCTCTCACAAGCAACAGAAACCAACTCGAGCTGGTGTGAGCAGAAGGAACTTACTGGACACTCACACACTTGTGCAGAAGACTGGCCCCACAGGACAAACACCACTTGACTGTTTGGGGCCAGCCCCCCTGTCCAGAATGAACACACCCCTAACTGTTCTCTGTTTCTGGTGTCCCTCCATCCACGACAGCACCAACCGCCGGGTGCCGCTCAGTGGGGTGGAGATGGGGGACAGGGGGACAAGTGAGACCCAGAGCAATGCCAGATCCCTCCACTGCGCGGATGTGAGGGATGAAGGCCCAGCCAAGCTTTCCTGCTCATCAGCTGGGCATGTTCCACAAGGAGGAGGGGCCCCAGGAGGGACAGGTCTTGGCAAACAAGGGGGTCCAGCTTTGGCTGGTGGGGACAGTGATGTGGCAACGGTAGGGACAGTAGAAGCGGAACCAAACATGAGCACACAGCTCGGGGGGCCTTTAGGAGAGAAATCACTCTGGAAGCACATGTCAATCGAGAGCGTGCGGATAGAATCTGGGGAACGCTTTCCGTGTGATTTCTAACAAAGTCAGTGTCCCGGAACCTAACAACCTTGGGTGAGAGATGGGAGCTGGCTTGTATGTGGAACAAGGTCATTAAGACCATCTGTCACCATCAGATTAGCTTCCAAACAGATTCGTTTTCAAACTCCCCCGGGGAACATCCCACTAATACTTTTCATATCGATTACACTTAATATGGTAACACTTTGGATATGTTGGGTTAAATAAAATAAAATATTAAAATTAATCGCACCTGTTTACTTTTGCCTTCAAAACGTGGATATTGGTACCTCTAAAATTACTTGCGTGGCTTCCTCTATAGTTCTGTAAGATAGCGTTGCCATGAGACATCAGTTAAATTATTTAACAGAACACTGTGTGGCTTTCAAACAAGTTCTATGTACTCCCATGGGATTTATCAATAGTCCCTTGCCTGGCAAGCTTTATTTTGGTTCAGAAAGTTCCAGGATATGGAAGGCATGCACGAACGTAACGACTATGGATAGTTGTCTGCAGCTCAGGGCAAGAGGGGTGAAGTCTCTCTGGGGGTCTCTTGGACTCGTAGTCACTGGATGGCGGCTGCAGCTTCACCGATCACATCCGACATACACAGGGGAGAAAGGCAACAACACGTCACCTGAGTTTGCCCCGTGTTGAAAAAGTCCCACCCAATGATTCCTTTTACATCCCACTGGTTCGGAACTCTGCCATCCGGAGACTCAGAACTGTCGGTTTCTAGCTGCACAGACAGACATCTGTGCCACGGGGCTTGGAAGTCCCCATGATCCTAGGTCTCACTGGGAAATAGTCATTGGCTGATTGTCACTATTCTCTACCACTGCCTTTTCCTTCGTGTGCAAGGCTGAGCGGCTCAGGGACAAAGAATCAGGATCAGAAGGCACTTGGTCTATAGGCATCCGACCACCGCTGTGTTGCTCTCGCACATCTATCGGATTAAAGGCAGACTTCCTTTAAATCACATTCCTAGCGCCAGATAATTCATGCAAAGTGAAGTTACGATGCGTTCTTGGAGACACAGGGTATCCGTGTTTTGCCAGCTCACTGGAGGGGAAACGCTCAATGTAAACGTGAAGCAACTGTCAAGCCCCCTTCACTCCTAAATATCTGCCTGGCCCCAATAGCAGGTCTCTGTCAGCCACTCGAGATTCCGACGCAAGACAGAGTCCTGTTCACAGAGAGCTCGTAGGCCGGCGGGGAGCGGGGAGGAAGCAGGCTTGTCCCCTGCACAGATGTGGAATGAACACTTAGCCTGCTCCTTGCAGTAAATGTTGACCTGCTCTCACTGGTTGCTTAGGAAACAGGAAGAGCTCACCGGACACGTAACTGTACGTCACTGATGGTGGTCCATGCCGCACGGCAGTGTGCGCGGTGGTCTCTGGGCGTTGGCTGTGCACGCACTGCCCCGTGTGCTCCCCCAGCCACCTCCGAGGGGATGGTGGTCATCATGCCCACCTTAACCAATGACAAGACTAGACTCTCGGGCACCCTCTACCGCTCCCTCACAGCCCTCATCACCATCACGGTTAAATACATCACTGTCATCATCTGCGGACCATCTGCTCTCTCCCCGAGGGGCTCAGCTCCGTGAGGGCTGGGGCACACCTGTCTCAGCCTCCACTGTCCCCCAGGGCCTGCACAGAGGGGACCAGTTTCTCGTCTGGGGAATTCATTAATAATTCCATCCAGGATAGCAAATGCGGTTCATCGGGCATCCCCTCTGCCTGACTGATCGAGTCCACCTGGCAGCGCCGGGAGGGGGCTGTGATGGACGAGGGAATCGGTCTGGGGCGTGGGAGTGGGGGAGCGATGGCGCCCGGGCGGGGAGGTTGAGGCTCCGAGCTGGAGTTAACGCGTGTGCTGGAGAGCCCGTGGGTTATGCAGCTCCTGTGTTCGGCATCGCGGCCGCTGGGGGTGAACGCTTGATTAATTAATTGCTTGATTGTATCTCGTAGCTGATGGTCAGGCACCGAAAGCGAGTTTGGCTCAATGACGATCATCTTCCAAACGTGTTCATCCAAAGTTACAAAGCGAATCCTCTGCTAATGTTCCCTTATCCAGGACTCCCCTCCGGAGCTCACAGGGAGGACGTGTGTGCCCCCAAGTCCCCGAGGAGACCATCAGAGTCTGCATCAGCCCCGGCCAGGGCTCAACCCACTGTCCATGCACTTCTTCAGCTTCTAAGTGGACACAAGGCTGTTTCTCAGCTTCCTGGAGGTGTTGGGAAGAAGCAGGAATAAACACGCATTTGTAGCACAGTGGACGTGAGCCACGAGCCTGGCTGACCGCAGACAAGTGACGATCGCAGATGCCATTCCGCCATCCCGTCCGTCTGGGCCTCTCCCCGTCTGTCTACTTGGCGCCCTTTACAGTGAATCGGAGAATGAGTTACCTCAGCGCAGGGGAGTGTTTACAGATCTCACAGACAACATGACCGGGAGAGGTCAAGTGCGCTTCCTGCCAGCAAACGAGGCATCACATCACGGGAGAAGCCCCCCGCCCTGACCCCGGCTCCTGCTCCCTGTGGTCCGTCAGGGGGTCTGAGGGCAAATCAGTGGTGAGCCTTCCCATCAAGGCCGTGCCTGTGGCTGCGGTCACCCCTCCAGCCACAGGGAAACCAGACCAGACAACGAAGTAAAGAAAAGAACGAGGAAATAACTGAAATGAAAGACGGAATGCATAAGCCTGGGTATGCGAGTGCTCATATGTGCACAAACACGCATGTCTTTGCACACGGTTGTTATGGTTTTCTACCCCCCTCCCCCAGACGCTCCAGAGAATGGCGGGAGGGTCGGACACGCCTGGGTGGCAGCCCTGCGCTGAGCAAACAGTCAGCAGTCATTGTCCACAGGCGCGATCTGCTTTAAATGGAGCAGGAGTTAAAGTGAGGTCTTTTCTGGCACGGATACATTTCAAAGTCATCGTGATTGTGGACTGGTCCTCCGCGCCGTGTTAGTTAAAACACGAGCGTCTACCCCTGCCCGCCCTCCCCCGTCCCCCACCATCCTGCCTCAAAGCGAGTTAGCCCCAAGCCGGTGCTGAGGAAGTCCGAAGACGCATCTCCAGGTGCAGCCTTGAGTCCCTGAGGGGCTCCAACCCCGCTCTGCCATCCCGGGGACCATCCAAATACTTGAGCACCAGAGTAAAGTGCTCGGGTTGTGATGATTGGAAAGTTCACCCTGATGACTCAGAGCAGACGCAGTGGAGAGAACTGGGCCCGGGATAGCGGATGGAAGGGAGATTGGAGGAGGGGGTGCAGCCCAGGAGGCAGAGGTCAGGGCGGCGGGCTGAGAGAAGGGCAGGGGGTTGAGCCTCATCACATAGCACAGCCGGGATGGGGGGGCAGGGGCGGGGAGGTGGAGCACAGCCGGGATGGGGGGGAGCAGGGGCGGGGAGGACGAGGCACAGCCAGGATGGGGGGGCAGGGGGTGGGGAGGACGGAGCACAGCCGGGATGGGGGGGTGGAGGTGGGGAGGACGGAGCGCAGCCGGGATGGGGGGGCGGAGGCGGGGAGGATGGAGCACAGCCGGGATAGGGGGGCAGGGGTGGGGATGACGAGGCACAGCCGGGGTGAGAGGAGCGGGGACAGGGGCGGGGAGGACGGGGCACAGCCGGGAGTGGATGGAGGGTGATGGACGGAGCAGGAGGGCAGGGGAAACAGTCACAAGTGTGTAAGAACAGCCCAATCTCACACCTCGCTGTCCCCCCCAGCGGTGAGACGTGACACCCCCACCCCGAGTGCGGGGCGGGTGCTGTGTGGCATCCCGGCCGCAGAAAGCGCCCTGGCGGGGACAGAAGCAAGTCCGGGTCCAGGTGCCCACACCTGGCTGGGGTGTAGGTGCCGCACCTCCACGGGCAGGCGCCTTAGTGACAGGACCCGCAGCCCCAGCTCAGGGCCGGGAGGGGCTGGTAAAAGGGGGGAAATCTGCCCTCAGTTTGTTTTGGTTTGTTTGTTTTGCGTTTTTAAAGTTGACTCATTTATTTTAAGAGGGAGACACGGGGCGCCTGAGGGCTCAGTCGGTTAAGCGTCGAATTCGGCTCAGGTCATGATCTCACAGTTCATGGGTTCGAGCCCCGCGTCGGGCTGGAGCTGCTTCGGATTCTGTGTCTCCCTCTCTCTGCCCCTCCCCCGCTCATGCTCCGTTTCTGTCTCAATAATAAATAAACATTAACACATTTAAAAAAAGAGGGAGAAACAGAGCACACGAGTTGGGAAAGGAGCAGAGAGAGCAGGGGAGGGGCAGAGGGAGGGAGGGAGAGAGAGAATCCCAAGCAGGATCCGCACTATCAACTCAGAGCCCCACTCGCTGCCCAGGGCTCGACCCCAGGAACCGCAAGTTCACGACCTGAGCTGAGTTCAAGAGTCGGATGTTTAGCCGCCTGAGCCCCAGGCCCCTGGCATCAGCTTTATGAAGCGAATCGCACGGCAAATCCGGGTGACTCAGAAGGTAGTGAAGGGGGAGACCAACACCTGTTTGATCTTAAAATGTCAGTCCGTGCATTTCCGTCTGGTGCTTGAAGACTCTGATTTGATTTTTTCCTAAAATAGTGAACCATGTATATTAAAAGCTTTTCCATTTTCATCCTACTGATTTTAAGTGCTCTCTTTAGCACGTATGAAATTTAATACGATTCATCTCTGTCCATACTTTTCTCTATCATTAAGCTATTTTAAGTATTACAGCCTTAAAAGTAATGTCTAAAAAGTGAAATATGAGCCTCCCTGGACTCAGAGAAATCTGAATTTCTCCCCCGAGTACGGCGACCAGCTTGAGTTGTGGCGTTCTGGCTGCAGATATGAGAGTTAAAGGAGGGGAAAAGCGCTTTAAGCTGAATTTTATGACAGTTTGACTGTTTATGACAAAATGATACTTTGACAACATCTTCAACCGGAGCAACTTTTCACTGACTCAGCGATCACATTTTTTTTTGAAGAAAACAAATATATCTAGTTCTAATAAACTCAGTATCTTGTGTTTCTGTGGCAATATTACATTTCCGATTTACTTGTTCTGAATACTTCTGAAATAGTGTTTGGATCATTGCAGACGTTAGAGCACAGAGAGAGACAGAGAGAGACAGAGAGAGAGCGAGAGAGAGACAGAGAGAGAGAGGAATATTTGCAAATTCTGAAAGACAGGGTTTAAAGCCCGCTGCTCTAAGCCACCTGCCCCGGAGAACGCTCTGGCAGACGAGAGCAGGTGTGGGCTCTGAAGGAAGGATCTATCATCAGCACGTTTGGGAAAGGCGTGACGGCTTACACACCTCACACGCGTGTCATCGCATGAGCAGTGCTCTGGGACAGAAATACGTTCACCCTCCGTAACCCGAAATTCCCCGCGTTACTTGAGCCGGACGAGCACGCGCTCCCAGGGCCGCTGTCCTGGTGCCACGCGGTCGCCTTCCCGCACCTCGAGCACTGGCACGCGGCGGCCCCGGGCGCCGTCTGCGGCACAGCCTGGCTCTTCTGCTCGTCCGAAACCCTTTCCTGCTTCCCGTCTGAATACGTGTATCACTCTTGTCGGGGCGCCTGGGGGCTCAGTCGGTTGAGCGTCCGACTTCGGCTCAGGTCATGATCTTGCGGTTTGTGAGTTCGAGCCCCGCGTCGGGCTCTGAGCTGACAGCTCGGAGCCTGGAGCTGCTTCAGATTCTGTGTCTCCCTCTCTCTCTGCCCCTCCCCTGCTCACACACTCTCTCTCTCTCTCTCAAAAATGAATAAACATTTAAAAAAAAAAAAGAGTAACCTGTGTCCTTGCATACGGATGCCGACCCAGGGACGCCCCCGGAACTCCTGGGGGCTGCAGATGCATTGTGGGCACATGGCCACGGCGTCTTCGATTCATCAGGCAGCATCACACCCAGAAGCAGCCCAGAGGCAGAAAACAGCTGGGCCAGGCCTCCCTCACGCCCTGTGTGAAGGTTCTGGTCTAGGAGCAGCGTGCACGCTTGTTGCTAACTGCTCTCCCGACCCTACAAGCACCCAGGAATTTGGGGCCTATGATCCAGAAGAGAGCGTCAATAATGACAGAATTGCACACAGAGGCTCAGAGAGGTTGCACGAGGTACCTAAAGTCACACAGCTCACTGGCAGAGAGCTGGGGCTTCCAGCCAGGAATGCCCAACCTCTGCCCCTCCAAATCCCCGGGCTTCCCGAGCCTCCGGACCTGCTGGGCCACCTGACGAACCGTCCAGGTGGCACTTTACACATGCCGACAGAGTGCAGGGAGGTCTCAGGCCTGCAGTCTGTGCCCTGGTTCCCGCAGCGACACGGAGCCGGACGGGCCGGGAAGCGGTCGCTCGGAAAGGCACAGGGAGCTGCATCCCTTCCCTGTCCAGGTGGCTCCCGGGAGACTCTGAAGCCGCAAAGAAAACAGAGCCGTGCGCCGTCTGGGGAAGGCGAGGTTTAAGGACACCAGGCGGCCGTTTCTCCTCTTCTCTCTTGTCAAACATCATTTGCCAGACTCTGATTTTTAGCAAAAGCAGAGTCTCTTTTCCCATTAAATATCCCTGGTTCGTCTATTTGCAGCCCGGGATGGATCTGACATGGATGGAGGCTGTCAAGGAGACAATGTTAGAAACAGATTGTATGGAAGTTACTTTAAAACAAAGCAGCAACAATGAGAAGAGGTGGGCACCCGGGGGTGGGGACGGCTGGGGCGGAGGGGACGCGGAGCTCCCCAGCAGCAGGGGGCAAACGCACCACACGTGCGGGACAGTCCGCACTGAGCGAGTCTGAGCTTCAGACCATCAGACGTCACCCGATTCCAGACACCGAATGAGACCATCTCCAGGGAGCCCTCTGGGGCATCGCGCATCCGGGAGCCACTCGGTGTCATAATTCTTACTGCGCCGGCACCTAACCGGTGCTGCCGGCCGTCCGTCTGGGAGGACGTTTCAGGCTTCCATACACACCTGGGCTGTTTTCTCTGCATCTGTTGTCCCTGCACACGAGTCAGACTGTGACACTGGGGACGATGCTGCGCACGCCGGCCACCAGCCGGGTGCACACGGCCACTGTGGCCACCTGTCACTTCCCCGCCATCGCCCGGCCACCGCTGGCCTTTCCACTTTGGCCTCGCGGACGCAGGAACTCTGCACGGCCGCTTCCTTTACGATGGTCCGTCTTGAGAAAGCCAAGGGCGGAACACTTGGGGGGGCACCGGCTCAGCTCCCCCAGCCCTGGGAGGCTCTTCGTCAGCCCGAGGGCAGCGAGGGTGCAGGTGCCTCCCCCCGTACCCCCACGTGCAAACTCGCCCCGGCATCCCCGAGCCGGCGGGCGCACGCCTCCCCTCTGGTTTCTGCGTGTCCGCCCCCCGCCCGTGAGCGGCTGACGGAGTTTATTCACTGGCCCGCATGGTCCGTGGCCTTAGCGGGCGTCCAGCAGGAGATGCTGCGTGAGCGAAGGGCCTCTGGGACTGCTGAGTTCCCCACCGGCCGAGGGTCCCAGTGTCTAGGCCCCGGACCCCAGAGGGTGTGGTTATTGCCACCCACTTTCCTCCCTCACGGCAGAGCGTGGTTTCACGCCCATGCCCGCCTCCGCGTTGGTCTCATGTGCGGCTCCAGAGATGCCCCCCAATCAACGCAGGCTCAGTATTTCCCTCTACGTCCGCATAATTTCGGGGGCCTCTGTAGTGCACACACCTGGACCCCGTCCCCAGAGAATCAGACTTAGCGGGGCCTGCTGGGAATCTGAGTGTTAGGATCTCTCTTTTTTTTTTTTTTTTTTTTGAGAGAGACAGAGAGAGCATGAGCAGGGGAGGGGCAGAGAGAGAGGGAGGGAAAGAGAGAATCCCAACCAGGCTCCGCACCATCAGCACGCAGCCCGATGGGGGCTCGAACCCACCAAACTGCGAGATCATGACCTGAGCCGAAACTGAGAGTCAGATGCTCAACCGACTGAGCCGTCAGGCGCCCTGAGTGTCATGGTTTCTGCATGTGATTCTATACGGGGCCATTTTGGGGGCCCTGGACTAAAGTAAGGAACATGTCAACCCCTCCACTGCTGTCCCTGGCTCAGGGCGCCATAGGACCTTGGCCGGTCCACTCACGCTGAAGGGAGGCACGAAGTCCCCACGGCGCAGGGAGAGCCTCTCAAAGTCCGCCGCTACACGTGAACCCTGCCGTCCTGAGCGGCCGCTGCCATCTCGCTCCCACGAGGGGAACCGGCCTGGACACCCACCAGGGCCGCTGGACAGGGCTGGGGTCCTTCCCGACGGCGCTGGGATGCGGACCAACCCACCTGCAGCCGGTCCTCTGACACGCTGCTCGCGAGGCGACACAATCAATGTCTTCGCCGCGTGAGCCGCGTGGGTCAGGCTGCCCACGATCCACCGAGAGCATCCGGAGGACCCCGGCCCCTGGCAGTCAGCAGCGGCAGCACGTCTGACATCCAGCCCGGCAGCCAAACCAGGATGACCCAGTAGCTAGCGCCTCTGCGTGCGCGCTCCACGGGCGCTGTGCCGCCCGGCTGACCCCGGGGCCTTGCAGCCACTCTCTCAGAACGATGCGCGGGGAGGCCTCGCTGACAGATGGGGAAACTGAGGAAGGGAACACGGGAATAACTCATCCAGAGCAAGCGCCAGAGCCAGGGCGTAAACCTGAGGGATCCGACCCCGGAGCTCACGGGATCAGCCTCTGAGGCAAACAGAGCCCTTTGGGGCCCGTTTGTGTGCAAACAACCCTCCTCCCGCGGGAAGGGCAGGACCGATCTGCGGGCTCCACCAGCCGAGGCACTAGCCCATCCCGGGAGCATCACCCAAGGGCGAAAATGCCAGCGTCCCGCGGAAACAGGACAGCAGGGCCGGGATTCCCGCGGCCCCGGAGGCCGGTGCATGGAGGCTCGGGGGGCCCTGAGGAAGGGGCACTCGGTGATCGTTTCTATTCAGAGCCTTGTGCCGTGTGACCTGGATGTCAGTAGCCCCAGCTGCCGGTAGGGACCCGTGTGCAGATTCTAGACTCCCGGGTGGATGGACCAGGAGCTCACTAATCACCGTCACTGTAAACAGACTTATTTCTTGAAGTGGATTAACTTTGAACTGACTTTAGCGGGAACAACATTTTTTAAATCGAACAGAGATGGAATGCCAGTCTTCAAATGTGTACCAATATATCTAAATAAATTCCGTCCTCCACCTGCCAAAATGTAAAGCCGATTCAATCAGCTAATGAAAAAATACAAAAATGAAGAGTCAGCCGCTTTTTGATCTCTGCTTTTTATTTTTTTAATCCATGTACATAACCCGTCCGGAGCCATCACTTTTCAGCCGGCTGTTCTAGAGCCAAAGCCACGTGTCCATTTATTTTAAAAATGTAATCATCACGAGTCACGTCTGGTCCTGACACGTTCGCAGATGCTTTACGGTTCTCAGAGTGTTTTTGGATGTAATACTTGGTTCCAGAGCATCTGTGCTGTCCGCAAGCACTGGAGGAGATCGGAGGTTAGGCCCTGAGCCTCTGCCAGCAGAGTGGGGGCCCGGCCGGAGGCGCGGGCACCGCTGGGAGCCCAGGAGAGCCAGCCTGTCCGCCCCGGCCCAGACGCCGGGCTCACCCGCGGGGGTTGACAGCACCTCTCTGCGGGCAGTGAAACAAGGCACGGCCCTGTTCTCAGGACTCGGAAACCGCTGGAAGACAGGAACGCCAAGTAGGCCGACTGCCGATGCCCCGGCCCCGCGGCTGTGACGGAACACAGCTCGGAGGGCGCCGGGGGCGCGGGGGCGGCCGCGCTGGGAAGGCAGCAGCAGCCTGGGACCGGCTGCAGGGCAGCGGGGAGGCAAGGAGACGCTCACCCCAGACAGAGGCCTCTGCTGCGAGCGAGCCTGTCCGGAATGTTCTCCACCCGCAAGGCCTGGCGAGACACCAGCGGCGACACTGTGTGGACACGGGCGGCCCTGGCACGCCACAGGTACAGGCGGCTTCGCCTGCGCCTCTGAGTCCGGGAGCACGCGGGGTGGCGATGGGGGAGGAGGTCTGTGAGGAGCGGGGGCCCCTCTTACGTGTCGTAAAGTGTCTATTTTCATGCGACGAGTTATTTTGCACGTGCTCCCTGAGGGGTGCGGGGACATCTGAACCCCCAGAGGCCCGTGGGAAATACAAACGCCTCTCTCCTGACCTGTGGCATGGAAGAGGTCACTGACACCAAATAATGTCACTTCTGGTTCCCTCCCCCATGGCAGACCCCGTGGAGCGACGGGCAGCCCGGTTCCGGGCTCTGAGCGAGGCAGTGGCTGCAGTTCACGGGCCGCAATGTGGGAGGCGGTCGGGGACAGCGGGTCCCACAGGGAGGGCTGTTTTCTCCCATCCTCACGGTGGCCCTGGGCAGGGGTGCCCCTGCCCCCATGCACAGATAACCGGGCAGGGGTGAGGGAGACCGAGGCTTGGGCATATCGGACTCCAGACTCCACCGCTGCTTCCTGGAGGCATCGTGTTTGTGAGTCGTCCACCCCCCCAGCCTCCCCCCAGCACCCCAGACTCTGTCTCAGGTGCCAGTAGCAGCCTGTCGGCGACGGAGCCAGGGGTCCTGTTGGCATCCTTGGAAATGGTCGGACGCTGCGCCTGTGCTCCTGACGCTGCCCTGTCCCGCGGCATCGATCACAGCCCCCCTGTGGCCCCCTGGGGTCTGAGCGATCGACACCATCCCAGACCTTGTGTCTGTCACCCCCCCCACGCCTCCCATGTTCGGACTCCCACTCCAGGACCCGGGGGCTCTGGGGGTGGGGGTGCAGGGGGAGCACCGCTGCGGCACGGCGGGGACCGCGTGGCCTGAGCAAGAAAAGCCAGCGGACCTGGCGAAGGCGGCAGCCAAGGGTGCCCACGTCCCCTGCGACCAGCACACTTCCGACGTCGCCAACACAAAGCAAAATGGCAGCGCCCTGGGTCCCGAGGGTCGGAACCGGAGCAGCTTGGGGCCGGTAAGTGCAGGGCTGTCGTTGTTGCACAACTGCGGGCAGCGTCTGCAGGGGGGACTGAGGGGCCGCGGGGCTGATGGAGCCCCGTCCCCAGGGACCCATGGCGGCTCGACCTTCACTTTGAAACCCTTGTGTTTGGTGGAGTAAGAACACAGGCACTTGGGCTGTAGCAGCAGGACCGCCGGTTCCAGCTACAGACTGAGGGGGAACGAGCCTGTCCCCACATGCGTGTGCACACACACAGATACACTGCACGCACACATGCCACACACCATGCACGTACACACCGCACACGCACACGCACACACACCTGCACCGGTGACCCGACAGCTGCTGTCCAGTCCGCGGCAAGAGTGAGAGATGTTTACAGCAGAGTCAGCACACTTTCTGTGAAGGACCAGAGCGTCAGTCCTTGAAGGTCTGTGGGCCACACGGTCCCTGTCACAACCACCCGATCCTGCCCGTCCCTCCACAGCCGAGTTCCCAGGCTGGAATTTCATGTGATTCCACACACCATGAAATAGGATTCTCTTTCTGCCTTTTTTCCTTTTTAACCACTGCCAGATATAAGGTGCGCTCCCAGCCTATGGGCCAACAAGTCAGGCAGCAGCCTATGGGCTGTGGTTGGACAATCCCCAGTTTAGAAACTTCTGGTACAAAATGTGATCCTGGAATTAAAATTACTCTACTTCCCAGAATATTAGACACTCTCATATCAGTGATTCTTAATCCTGTAGGCAAATCAGAATCGTCTGTGGATATTTTATTTTTTTAAAAAGGGCCAAAGCTCTACAAACCTATCAAATTAGAGCCTCTCAGAGCTGGGAGGTCACTCCTGGCCTCAGAGGCGTTGCTATGTCATAATTTATTGATGTGCCATAAATTATTGATTCCCTTGTTGATGAACATCTGAGTTGTTTCCAGCTTTTCACTGTGATTATGAAAGACCATAACGAACATCACTCCTCACATAGTATCTAATTCCTAAATTTTTAATTGCTCCATCAAAGAATATGAAAGTGTACAAGTTTCAACTCTGTTTCGGATGGGGCTGTGGGTGTGCATTCGAAGACAAAAAGACAACCCTCTACTCCAAACTAAAGTGATGATTTGTCTTAAACATAAGTCAGATACAAACAAGAAGGACAGACACCTCAGTGGATTGGAAATGGGCGGAGCTACCCAGGGGGCCTCTGGGCTCCAGGGCCATGGACGGACAGACGGACAGAGCGCCCACGCTCACCCCCGGCAGCCACCAACCCCGGGCCGGCTTGTACAACAAGGAGCTGGAACAGAACTGCGGCAGCCCCTGACCTGCCAGCTGAGTGTCGGGACCCCAGGACCCCCTCCTGGCTGCCTCCTACATTAGGTTGTTGCCCAAAGTAGCAGAAGGGATTAGGGACATGTACACGGGCAAGGCCTGGGCCGCACTACCCGCCAGCTCAGGATCTGGATCCGAAACGTTCCTGTGGACAAGAGCCTCAAGTTTCCAACATAAGACCTGGTTTTGAACGGAGGAGCCAGGTAGAGGTCACGACGAAACTTCTAGGCATAAAGAAGCAGAAGTGGAACAGTCAGGACAAGCAGGGCCAAGAACCTCCCCCCCGCCCCACGTGAGCAGGCTCTGCCCGAGAGTCACACGCCAAACGTGCAAAGCAGATGAGGACAGCAGATGCTCTGAGAAACAATTAGCACAACTTACAGAATAACTCGGTCCAAAAAATTTTAAGATAATAAAGCAATCTTCTAAAAAAAAAAAAAAGACTTGTGGCGCCTGGGTGGCTCAGTCGGTGTGGCGTCTGACTTCAGCTCAGGTCATGATCTCACAGTCCGTGGGTTTGAGCCCTGCGTTGGGCTCTGTGCTGACAGCTCAGAGCCTGGAGCCTGCTTCACATTCTGTGTCTCCCTCTCTCTCTGCCCCTCCCCTGCTCGAGCTTTCTCTCTCTCAAAAATAAATAAACCTTAAAAAAATATTTAAATCATCCTTGGAGTTCTCCAACAGTTTGTTTTTTCTTTTTTTAACCCAAGAAAAACCAACTATATCTAGGGAGGAAATAATGTAGTAAAATTTCATATTAACTAAATAAGCAAAGGAAAACAAATGAAAAAAGGTGTGTCCATTCCAATGCAGAACTAAAACTTCAAATGGTACCAAAATATTGGGGTGGGGCGCAGGGAACAGAGACGAGGAAGACCGGGAGTTTATGACACACCAAAGCACTTGTCGAGTTTGGGCAGTGACTTAACTAAAGATAAGTGGAGAAAGTACTAGAGAAAAATAGACCCTGGTATGGAAATTAATACTCTAGGGGTAACCTGGAGAAGAAGGAAAGGGGAATGTGCAACTGTGAAGTGAGTAGGGGTAAAATATCCAGTAGTCTAGATAAACACATAAATAAACAGAAATAGAAGAAATAAGATTGCAGAAAAGTTCTACTGTCACATTAACTGCAATAAAAGCAAATGAAGTTAAACCGACCCAAAGAAGATGAGCTCATAGTGTATTTCAGAAAAGAGAGACGATAAGTAAAAACTAACAACATTTGGCAATACATTGTCTATAAGAGACATAATTTTAACAAAGTGATGCCAAAAGGAAAGGAGAAAACATAGACCAGACAAAGATGAACCAAACCGAGAAAACAAGTGACATCAGACAAAATGGAATTTAGAGGGAAAGCATGGTACGGAACAAAGCTTTATATTAGGCACTGATAAAAGAAACAGAAGACACATGTACATAAGATGCCTTAAAAATATGTAAAGCAATGCAACAACTGACAGGAATACAAGGAGAAATAAATGAAAATCAACAATTCTAAGAGGAGACTATGACATTTGTGTCTCAGAAACTGATGGAGCAACAGATTTTGAAATTAAGCAAAGACACAGACTATTTGAATAACATAAGGAATAGATCTAACATTTTAAAAGCGGAGAGAAGTTTATGTCTAGCGGGAATGCAGCATTCTTCGGAACCCACACAGAATTTTGTACATAATGTATATACACTGCACAGGGAACGCCAACAAATCCCAGAGAATTAACATCACATCAAGGATGTTCTCTGACCACAGTGGGACTAAAGAACAAAAGTTTTATTTTTTTAAAGCGTGCATATCTAAAAGTCTGGAAGCATACTATTCTTTTGGAAGCCTACTATTAAGCCAAAGGAAGTCGTAGGAGACATTGTGGAGTACTTAGTGTTGAATGAACAAACGTTATGTCAAAATTGGTGAGCTGAACCTAAAGCAAGGGGGCGCTTTTAGGGGTAAGTCTGTTTATAAAAACATTTGAAATAATGGACAAATCATTCAAGTCAAGAAGCTAGAAAAAGAACAAAGGAAGCAGAAGGAAATAATGAAGATAAGTGCAGACAATTAAATGGAGAGGATTAGCTCACTGTCCTACTAGATGACGCCCCCGATGGAAAACCTGTCCGACTGAATAATCACACACAAGACAAGATTTTAAAATACAATGAGAGATAAGTAACTTTAAAACCAAGATGAGATAAATACATTTCTACTACAAACAATTTTTCAGGGGTGTCTGAGGGGCTCAGTCAGTTAAGTGTCTGGCTTCTGCTCAGGTCCTGATCTCGTTGTTTGTGGGTTCAAGCCTCGCATCGGACTCTGTGCTGACAGCTCAGAGCCTGGAGCCTGCTTCGGATTCTGTGTCTCCCCCTCCTCTGCCCCTTCCCTGCTCTTGCTCTGTCTCTGTGTCTCTCAAACATAAATAAATGTTAAAAAAATTTAATGCCAAAGTTGACACAAGAAGAAATAGAACGCTTGGCTAGGCCAATGGGCATGAAAAGATTTAAAGTGGTAACTGAAAATCTCTCTTGCAGTGAGATGTGGCTTAGGTGTAGATTTTCCCTAATCTCTCTGCAAAAACAAAAGAAAAAGCCTATAGACAATATGTTAAACAAAACCACCTGACAAAATATTCCCCAAAACCTCGGACTACGAGCAGGTGGAAGCCAAGACCGGAAACAGCAAGGGTCTCCCCAGACGGCAAGAGCGTCCCAGGGACACACGAATGGGCCAAGAAATAAGAAATCCAGAAATCACCTACCAGGACTTGCCCCCAAAAGGACGGAACTCCTTCAGACTTGAAGACTTAACTGGACAGTATAAGAACAATAGTCAAAACTGGAAGAGTTTAGTGTGTGGACGAGTTGTCCACGAATTATGACAGGCTTTCTGGAGGGGCAGGGGCAGCAATCCCGGAGGCAGACAGAGCCCTGCACCAACAGGACCAGCTGACTGGAATGGGACCGAAGTGCCTGGGCAAGACAAGAAAGAAGGTTCGGATGTTACCAGGGAAAAAAGAACTCAGGAAGGAGAGTTTAGTACTAGCAAACCCATCAATGTAACTCTTCACACTGATAGCGCAAGGGAGAGGAACCATGCCATTTTCATAGATTCTGAAAAGGAAATTCAATACCCATCTCTAAAACACTTACTAAAATAGAAATTGGTAGATATTTCCTGAACACGATAGAATACACAAACCTCAGCCTAAAGCTGACATATTACTTAAAGGGGAATCACTAGCAAGGATTCTTAATCATGTTTCTTAATCTATGTGTTAGATGCATAAAAAAGTTACAGATTTATTTTCACTAACCTCCAACAGAAATGTAGCTTTTCCTCCAATTATGAATGTAGGTAGTAAACCACAGCAGAACTAGAATTACCTATGATTTTGTTGCCAATAGAAATCACAAATATTTTTATATCATATTACAGTTGTCACAGTATCTCAAAATATTTATGCCTCTCATTGCTTTGAAACTATGGTATTTATCAGACCTGCCACTATATCTTGCTATTTAACACAGTGATAATGTTTCAGTAACTATTTAAGTACTTGGTCTCCTTAGTAATCTTATGTACTTTAGGCATTTAAAATCTTAATTCAGAAAAGAGATCCAGGGCATGAAAAGAGAGTCATGAACTCCTGCGTTTGCCCTAAAAAATTCAGAAACACAAGGATGTCCACAACCTCCAGTGATGCAAAGGATTTTAAGGCCCTAAATCTAGCAAGTCTGTAAATGATATTCCAGCCTATTGCCACCCGCTGTCTGTGAGCTCTTCCCATACACACGTGCACACACACTCAGGGCTGGTCCCTGCCGAGTAAGAGGCAAGCACAGGAAAATGAAGACTGCACAACACACAAAGCGTCAGATGTGTCTTCGTCTGCAGACCTCTGACCCTCCAGACAGAAGGCACAGCATTAGCCCTGCTGAGTTTCAACAGCAAATCCTGGCCAGGCCTCGCAGGAGGTAGTGGGTCAGCTCCAACAGCGGGTGGGGCTTAGAAGCGAGGGTGCTGCCCCGGTCCAGGGCCCTGCTTGTCTCACGGTCTAGCTGTGGGTCCACCAAAGAGGTGCCAACGTTTACTCTTCTTCTGTTGCTCCTTCTGATGTTTGGGCTTCCTCGGACGTCCTGATGCACTTGGGTCCCCTGCAGGCGTTATAGCCCTGCCCTGAACCTCCCTCCACTCGTGTGGAGTCCTGACTCCTTAGCTGGCTTTCACAAGCCCGAAGAGGCCTTGATGCTGTACTGGACCTAGCAAAGACCACCGCTGCTTAGCAAAGTGTTGGGTGCCTGAATTATTAGGGGGTCAAGCAGCTATGCGCAATGCATTAGGGAGACAGGAGGACAGGAGCTGGGCTGGAACAAGCATCTTCAACCAAAGACAGTCAAATGATATGAACACCACACACACGCCATCGAGTGAGCCAGACAAAGCGAGTCTCCAGGCTTTCTCCAGCCCCACGGCCCCCCCGCCCCGGGCCACCGGTCCACAGCCTCAGCAATTCCTGCTGCCCCTGCAGGCTACTCAGCCCCGTGGGGGGAGGCCGTGTCCTACACCGAGCGCATGTACATGACGCTCTTTGTGCCCCGTACTCTGGACCACACGTTCCCTCCAGGCCCCGGGGAAGCACGGAGGCCGCCCGCCACCAAGCCGGAGTTCCTCGCCCTTATATTTGCTGGCTCAGCCTTGCAGCCAGCATGCCCGGGTCCGGGGGGCGATGGGTCCGCACACCCTCCTGTGAGTCCTCAGGCCCTCTCCTCCTGAAATGCAGGCACAACACTGCTGCTCTAACCAAAGAGAGTATTTGACCAAAGAAGGTGACATGGGGGATCTAAATATAGTTACCATTCAGGTGCGAGTTCTCCCTTGAATAGAGAATGCATCAATTGTAATTTCCTTTAACTCTTGGAGTACAATATATGACTGTGGGCTTCATTCCCAAACCGATTCTTTTACATAATTCGCGCTTATTTAAAAACATCCTTGTCATTTGACGGTCTACAGAAAGGCAGGCTGACTAGAAAATTAGCATTAGCGCTGCCTGCAAATTGTAGGTTTTAATAGCTCTCGTCCCAGAAATAACCGAAGAGGATAATATTAAGGAACTGGAGCAGTCCTAAAGGAGGAAAGGGAGGAACCGTCTACACAGCAGTCTGCAGACTGCAAAGGGCTTCTGTGCTGATTATCCACTGTGAACTTCAGAAGCCGGGTATGGAGGGGTGATTATTCCCCCATCCACAGAAGAGGAAACTGAGGGCCAGAGTGGTTCCCTCCACACTGCAGCTAGTATAGTCCAGAGCCAGCTGTGCTGGCTCCAATCCAAACTGCGCTACTACTGGGTTCAGCAATCGTTCTCTGTAAAGTGCCAGGTAGCAGTTCAGGCTTTGAGGGCCACATAGTCTTTGTTACAACTACTCGACTCCGTCTTCGTAAGACGAAAGCTGCCACAGACAATTCGCAAACCAACAGGTGTGGCTGTGTTCTGGTGAAACTTTATGTTCACAGGCAGGCGGAAGTCTGGATCTGGCCCCAGACTACAGTCTGCGAAGGGACGGACTGTGGGCTCACCTGTACAGTGGCCCGGCCCCCGCTCTGCCACCTTCAAGTGGCCACACTTACTCTGTCATCTTATGAACCAGCCCACAACTGGGCTGGTCCAGAAGAGGGAACGAGGGGAAAAGAAGAGAACGTAGAGGGCTCCAGGGAAGTGCCGTGAGAGGAGAAGAGTCCCTGGAAAGGACATTATTTCACAAGGAGTTGGGTCAGAGTCCCGGGGGTTGAATGTCAGGGAAGAGGCAGGATGGGTGCCCCGCTAGCTTCCTCGGGGACTAAAGTGTACCCCGCCATCCACCAGAATCTTTCTGAAAAGAAATAGAAGCTTCAAAGGTACAAATCTGAGGCTTCAGAATCGAAGTTGGAGTAGAAATAGAACCCGGGCCCCTTGGTCCCAGTCCCCCCCCATTCACACCCACAGAAGCCTGGTAGGCTCAGCGCACCCCAGACGCAGGACCCAGCCCGCCTTTGGAAGATTCAGAGAAGCCTCGGCAGGTTCTCAGGTGATGAGCACCATGTCCACTCGCCATTGACCCAGGCGAGTCTTGGTCCACGCCAGGACGTGCTTTGCCAACCCTGTTTAGGTAGCCAACTTCCTGCCTTGCAGGCTCAGCCCCCTTGCTCATCTGGTCCAAATAATGGAAGCTGGGTCTCTGTGCCTCGGTCTCTATGGACCCATCCTATCCCATCCCTGTGTGACCCTCACCCGCCCCGCTGATCCCAGCTGCCCCACTTCCGTGGGCGCGTTCAGGGTCAGGCTGAGACCCCTTCGGGGTGGCTGTGCCCTATAGCAGGACACTCCTCTTCCCCCTTCCCACAGGAAGGCAGGCCGCAAGGGACATGCTGGCCCTTCCACCACCACTTGGGCTACCCCATCTACGAAGGACCACAAAAGAGCCATTACAAACACTTGTAGCTTTGCGTAAGCACATCTCCTGGTGGTGGATACAGATTCCTTAACGGCCAGTGGAAAATCTGGAAAGAAAGGGTGTGGTTTCATCATCAATCACTCATAAGAGTGGAGCCGGGGCTGTGCAGAAGTGGGGGCCGACGTCAAGCGGAGGAGCCGTCAACATCTGCGGTCCGGGAAGCAGTCCTGAGAAGGGACAGCCACTGGGCTCACCTGCACACGGCGGGTGGACAGGTCCTGGGTGTGAAGCTGTGTGGGTGGCAGCCTCGAGTCTGCAGGGAAAGTCCGTGGGGAGCTCTCAGCTCTAAGCTGGGGTGTGGACGACGGGGAAGCAATCTTGTGCCTAGCTTGTCACTGGGGGACCAGGTAGCCTTGGGGCTAAAATGGGAAGTAGCCCACAGGCACCCAGCCAGTTCTCTGTCCTGATGGGGGGACGGAGTACGTCCCCAGACCCAGTGCTGGCCGCTGAGTAGCCAGCTACACTGGAGGGTGCTCCGAGTGGGCAAAGAGGGCTATGGGGGCTGAGGGGGCCCCTGAAGCCAGAGTCTGGGACAGTGCCAGGCAGTGAGCCTGCGGGGAGCAAGGTTGCTGACCTGTGTGCTCCTCTGTTTATTCTTTTATTTCTCATCTGGTGTTTTATATTAAAATTCACTGCCACACTTTAAAATCCAAAATTTCACATAAAAATCTGGACTCCTGATGGTCTTTAAAGAAATGGAAAGAGTCACAAGGTGAAGGCACGTTTGTACGTGGAGCCGACCAGGGGAGCTGAGTAGCTCAGGGTGTGCACGGCCCCGGGTGCGGTCCCGACGCTCCCCGGCACCGAGGCTGATGCCGGCTGACGTCGGTGACTTAGATCCTGTCCACTTCACTCATCGACTCTCCCGGCTGGCCCCTGGGAGGGTATCTGTCGCTGACTCGCCATTACCCTGTCACTCCTTCCCTTCCTCTCCTCCCACCAAGGCGCCCGATCTGCAGTGCGCACTCAGTCAATGTCAGGGGAACCCGCGGGAAGTTGCCACGTGCCCTAGGCGGGGAGGGAGGAGAACACACAGGACTCAAACCCAGGAGACCCCACTGGAGCCTACTCTGTGCCACAGCACGTCTAAAACGGAATCCAGCCTCGTCTAAAAGCTGCGAGTGGATTAGATAGACTCCCAGGTCCCCTCCAGCTGGGAAGTGTGCCACTTCCATAGTCTCCAATCAACGGTATCAAAACCCTCCCGTTAACTTCAGACCTCCGTCCAGATTCCAATTCTGGGGCCCCGTGGCCCAGTCGCGGGCTGCCTTTCCAAACGTACTGTTGGTGTCTCTCAGCCATTTTAAAAAATTTGACGCATCAGGGCCCCTGGGTGGCTCAGTCGGTTAAGCATCCAACTTCAGATCAGGTCATGATCTCACAGTTTGTGAGTTCAAGCCCTGCGCTGGGCTCACTGCTGTCAGCACAGAGCCTGCTTCAGATCCTGTCTCCCTCTCTCTCTCTCTGCCCCTTCACCGCTCACACACGTGTGTGCTCTCTCTCCAAAATAAACATTAAAAACTTTTTTTAATTTAACTTACTGATTATATTGATCTATTTCACTGATGGATTTTCAAATGTTAAACCAACATTTTCTTCTAAGCACTGCTTTAGCTCTATTTTGTATATTTTAACATGCATTTTTATTATAATACAGTTCAAAACATTTTCTGATTTCTAATCTCTTCTTCAATCCAAGAATTATTTAGAGGAGTGCTCAATTTCTAAATATTTCCAAATATTCTAAGATCTTGTAGCTATTGAATTCCAATTAAATTTCATATGATCAGACAACATACTCTATCTGATTTCAATTATTTTACATTTATTGAGAATTGTTTAATGGCCCAATACATTGGTCTGTCTTAGTGAATATTAACGTGTATTTCAAAAGCATATTTTTTCCTGGGGTGCCTGGGTGGCTCAGTTGGTTAAGTGTCCAACTTTGGCTCAGGTCATGATCTTACAGTTTGTGGGTTTGAGCCCCGCGTTGGGCTCTGTGCTGACAGCTCAGGGCCCAGAGCCTGCTTCGGATTCTGTGACATCCTCTGTCTCTGTCCCTCCTCCTCCACACACTCTGTCTCTCTCTGTCTCTCAAAAGTAAATTTTTTCTTCAATTGTTGAGCACAGTACTCTATAAATATCAATTAAGCCATCTATGTCTTTACTGATTTTTTTTCTAGATATTTTATCATGTACTTAGAGTGGGGTGTTAATATCATGTATTTCCTACTTTTTCAGCTTTGTTTCACATATTTCGAGGCCTTGTTCATTAACAAATCTACATTTATGGCGGTTTTGTCTTCCCGATGAATGGATCCTTTTGTGATTAGGTATTGGCCTTCTTTATTGATGTAATACTTTTTGTCTTGGTGTCTAATTTATCTAACATTATTGCAGCCACTACAGATTTCTTACTTACCATTTGATCTTTTAAAACCCCATTTACTTTTCTACTGAGGTGTAACTGACATATAACATTATATTCGTTTCAGATGCACAACACAATGATTCAACCTTTGTACACATTGTAAATGATCACCGCAAGAAGGTTAGCCAACACCTATCTGGTTACGTGGTTACAATTTTTTTCTTGTGATGAAGACTTTTAGGTCTACTCTCTGAGCAACTTTGAAATGCGCGTAACGCACATCACAATAGTTGCCATTGCACAACCACATAGGTAACTATGTAAGTTACAGACACACGCAAGTACACAAGACGCACTGTCACCATGCTGCACATCCCTATGACAGACTGATCTTATAACTGGAACTTTGTGCCTTTTGACTCCGTTCACTCACTTTGCCCACCACCCCCTGCTTCTGGCAACCACTAATCCATTCTTAGGATCTATGAACTTGGTCTTTCTACTTGTTTGTTTTAAATGTTACATATAAGTGATGTCATGTGGTATTTGTCTTTATCTGTCTGGCTTGGTTCATGTAGAATAATGCCCTCAAGTCCATTTGATGCAAATGGCAAAATTTCTTCCTTTTTCATGGCTGAATAGTATTCCATTATATACAGGTGTGTGTGTGTATATACCACTATATATTATGTATCACATCTTCATTCCTCCATCCATTGGGGGACACTTGGGTTGTCTCCATATCTTGGGTGTGATAAAATGTTTTGATAAACATGGGGATGCACATTTCTTTTTGAATTCATGTTTCTGTTTTCCTCAGGTAAATATCCAACAGTGGTTCATGGAACCTATGGTATTTCTATTTTTAACCTTTCGAGGAGGCCTTGTACTGTTTTCCAGGGTGGCTGCACCAATTTATCTTCATACGAACAGTGCACAAGGGGTTCCTTTTTCTCCACAACCTCACCCACACTTGTTACTCCTTGTCTTTCTTAAAATTTTTTTTTTAATTTTTAAAAATATTTATTTATCTTTGGGAGAGAGAGGGAGAGCAAGAGGGGAGGGACAGAGATAGAGAGAGGGAGACAGAATCCCAAGCAGGCTCCGCACTATCAGCACAGAGCCCGATGCTGGGCTCGATCTCATGAACCATGAGATCATGACCTGAGCCAAAACCAAGAGTGAGACACTTAATGGACTGAGCCACCCAGGCACCCCTTCCTTGTCCTTTTTATTCTAGCCGTTCTGACAGGTGTGAGGTGATACCTCGTGGTGGTTTTAGTTTTAATTTCCCTGACGATCAGTGATGCTGAGCACGTTGTTAGCCATCTGTATGTCTTCTCTGGAAAATGTCTATTCGGATCCTCTGTCCATTTTTTAACTGGACTGTTTGTCTTTTGCTATTGACTTGTCTGAGCTTTTTATATATTTGGGACATTAACCCCTTAGCAGATATATGATTTGCAAATATTTTCTCCCATTCAGTAGTTGCCTTTTCATTTTGTAGATTATTTCCTTTGCTGTGCAGAAGGTTTTTAGCTTGATGTCGTCCCAAAAGTTTATCTTTGCTCTTGGAGTCCGATCCAAAAAGTCATCTCCAAGACCAGCATCAAGGAGCTCAACCACCCACGTTTTCTTCTAGGAGTTTTATGGGTTCAGGTCTCACAGTTACATCTTTGATCCATTTTGAATGTATTTTTGTGTCTAGTGTAAGGTAAGGGTGCAGTTTCATTCTTGTGCATGTTGCTGTCCCGTTTTCCTAACACCGTCTACTGAAGAGACTTTTCCCCGTTGTATATGCCTGGCTCCCTTGTCAAAGTTTAATTAACTGTATGAGCATGGGCTTATTTCGGGGCTCTCTACTCCAATACGTGATGATCTACGTGCCTGTTTTTATGTCAATACCATACTGTTTTGATTACTTTAGCTTTGTCACACTGTTGGGAATCAGGGAGTGTAGTGCCTCCAGCCTTGTTCTCCTTTCTTAAGATTGCTGTGGCTCCTTGGGGTCTTTTGCAGAATTTGTCAGAAATCTCACGACCTTCACCAAGTGGAGAATATCACCTGTCAAAGCCACAGACGGAGTGGAGGCTCCTGCCCAGCAAAATTTCACCAGGTTGACCCTACGAGGCCCGGTCACCGAGGTCTGCGTGGGAGATGCAAGGGCAAGCTCTTACCCTGGGACGCACTTCCAGTTTCAAATGTACAGTTTAAATGAATGGAAAAAGAAAAACCAAACCAAACCAAACCCAGTCTTGCTGAATGTGCACCAGTGGAGGAGATAAGCGAGCTTCCCCCCATGCCTTCTCGTTTCCTCCTCTCTCTTCTCAAACTGCTGCAGGAGAGCCTGACTTCCCGGACCCGCTCCCCGTCGGTGCTCGTCACTCATCCATTTTTCCCTCTGATAGGTTAGTCTTCCGTGCCTTCCGCAGGCACCTTGCGCTCCCCGAATGGCAAAGCGGAGACTCCTCTTAGCTGTCTGGACACAGGCATTCTCCCCATTTTCCAGGCCCCGGGCCTGGTGATGAGCAGCGATGTGGTTTAATCCTGGCGTTTCTCTCCCATCACGTTTTGTCAAGCGCGTGACTTCGCAGCATCCGTTCCCAGCGTTCGTAAAGGGAAGAGGCTGCCATGTCTCCCAGGCCCAGACAACGCAATGTAAGGAAGGCTGCTAGAAGCCCCGCGGAAGCTCTGGTTTTCCTGACTAACGGGGTGGATGCAGATGGCGCTGTACCCCGCACGCTCCCACCATGAACGCAGCTGGGATGCCTGGCGCTCCAGGAGCCATCTGGGAGCCGTGCGGGGACAAGCTCTCAGCCCAAAGACAGCAGAGCAATCAAGCAACAAGGACAGAGGGGAGATAGAGCCTCGATGCATTGCCGAGCCCCTAAACCAGCCTTGGTCAGCCTGTCTTTGGACTCCTTGCAATGTGAGAAAATTAATCATTTTTACCGCGTAGGCTACTGCCAGTGGATCTGTGGCAGTGAAGCTAATTTATATATTGCATCTAAGATAACGTAGGCACTCTCGAAGTCACTGCGATTCCCACTCTGCAGTTCCTTGTCCCTGACACTCCGATCCGGGTCCCCTCCATCTCCACAGCCCCTGTGGTTGTGTCTGAGCCAGCACGTTAGTAACGGATCACGCAAGGCTGCCTAAAATGCGTACCGGAATACCGCTTCTTCTGGTGTCTTCTCTCCTCTACCAGAGTACGCACTCTTGAGAGGGAATCTGTCACAGCTTTCTCCCCACAACACTGTGTTTCATCAAACCTAAGATGTTAATTTTTAAACGCATCATTATTTTATGAACTTGAAGAAAGAAAGAAACCTCTTTGCCAATTAACGGATGACACTGTAGGGGAGGAAAACTTTTCCCTTCCTCCCTTGTTGGCTCTTTTGCTCGCCTAATAATTACACGGACATAAGACAGATTAACAGGAGAAAAACAAATTTAATGCTGTGTGTAGGTGGCCTCCACAAGCCCATGAGGGGCTCCACCAGTCAGGCCACTGAGGCTCATCCTGAGCTGGGGAGGAGGGGGTGGGGGTCCAGAACTTCAAAGGGGAGGAGGACCATTCACAGGAAGATGGGAGGGCAGGTGTTTGGTGGACAAGCGTGTGCCGTGCCACGCGGATCCGTTTTTCTGATGGAAAAGAGCTGTTGCCAGTAATACGCAGATGGTGCGGCCTCCATCTGCTTCCGTTTGGGCGCGAAGGACGAGGGCAATGGTTCCTCTGGAGTCTGCTTGGCCTTGATTGTCTTCGGCCGGAGGTAGTGCACACCCCAAAGTGGCACATTCCTGGGCAGCCTGCCCTGACCGCCATCCACAAGTCGTAGAGCCTAAGACCTCATCTAATTCCGGACGTGTTAAAACACGACGCCTTTCGGAACGGAAGACTGAATATGCAAACCGGCGGTGGCCAGACTTTGTAGCAACGCTGCCTTATGACCTGCCACAACCAGTCTGGGGTGTCCGGCCACAACCTCGGTCTACTCTACTCTAGATGCCCCAAGCTTGCCTGATAACTGACAACTTCCCTAATTTTTGCCCTTGCTTCCAACTCAGGACCAACTGGGGAGGGCCAACGTGACCCCTGCCAACCACCCAGGATGCCCACTTCCAGGTTCCCGGTGCCGACGGCCTCCAGTCAGTGCCCCCTCGGCCTTCCCTCTCGTCGGCTGTGAAGCTTCCCGCCTCCTCTGCCAGCCTTCAGGCTTTGCCAAAAGCAAGTGGTAGCGGCCTCCCTTCCTGTGGCAAGTTCAGCGCAAAGGCCTCAGCCTGGTCCCACTCAGGCCCTCGGGTATTTCCACAGAACCAGTGGTTTCCCAGGGCAGCACCTCCCACGGTAGCGCCGCGGTCCTGCCAGCAGTCACCCTCCGGGTAGTGGGAGGAACACGGACGTCGGGCTGGGGATGGTCAGAGAGGGGCTTGGTAAGGATGCCACGGACACCAGCGGTCCAGCAGTGAGACCATTTAGGCCCGTGCTGAGGTGGGGGGGGCGGTAAAGAGGGGGGACGGGCACGGTCTAGAGAAGATTAAAACGAGACGTGAGGTGGAATCAAAGGAGAGGGAGTGGCCGCTGAGGCTGACGCGGGGAGGGGTCCCAGGGGACACCACAAGACGAGACCAGACTGCGACCACGAGAAGTGAGAACGGGCAGCAGGTTCCGGAAGGAGAGCTGAGTCACAGGGGCTGGAAGGGCACACTCCTCACCGTGCAAAGGGGGCAAAGGGCGAGCAGAGCGGCACAGTATCGGATACAGCGTCACGTGCGTGTTCTTTAAGGGACAAAGGCAAGGCCACTGATTGACATAGCTGAATGTGACCCTCCCTGGAAGGTGGTACCGCTACTCGGCTGCCTTGTGTTGATCCCGTGGACACGTCCCTAACAAGATATAATGGAATTAAGTGTAAGACCAATCATGCAATAACCCCAATCTAAGGGCTGAAGCCGCACAATAAACGCGAGTCATTTGTTGGTCTTTTTTCTCCTTAAAAGTCCCTTCTTCTGGCATCAGTAACGCCTTGGAAATGGTTAGCTGCACCCCTGGGAGCACAGCCGTCACCAACAGTGAGCGGAAGACAGGAGAATTCACTCACTGAGTCCCGCCATTGAATTCACCCTTTTAAAAGCCTCAGGAGGCCAGGGGATAATTAAACAACATTAATTAAAATTCTAAAGAACAAAAAAGGGGAAGCCACAGGAGGGACAATGGACCAGCATCAAAGAGATGGGAGATGACAAAAATAGGAGCCATCGGGTGGCATGCATGACCGCCCCAGGAGGGACCCTGTGGGCCCAGCCCCTCGGGGCAATGAGGGGCCCCTGGGAGCTCACAGGGTCCCTTTCACTCTCCACAGACATCTGGGAGGTTCATGGCCTCTGTAGACTGTAATTAAGCATTTCCCTAGGGTTCCCTTCAGGAATTTCTATGAATACAGAATGTGCCACCGCCTTGTGGTTTTAATCTGCTGCTGCGTAGTCTCCGTGTTTTGGCTTTCAGTTAAAAAGAAGGAATTCTAGCATCTTGCTAAATAACAGAACGATTCTCTCACACAAATTTCTCTAGCTCCACCTCCATTAGATTGAAAAATAAAGCATTTAAGCCACCGTCAGTAGTATCTGTCCCAGTGGAAGGGGACAGGTAGGCCGGGGCTGGATGGCCCCCAGGGTGGAGGTGCGCGGGCCACGTGTGACCAAAGGGAGCCTGATGAAAGGCAGAGACAATGCTGTCGACTTCTTGCACGTCCTCCCAGAGATAATCTAGGTGCATTTAGGCAAACACATGCTCAAAGCACAAATCTATTATTTTTTTAATGTTTATTTATTTTTGACAGACAGAGAGACAGAGCATGAGCAGGGGAGGGGCAGAGAGAGAGGGAGACACAGAATCCAAAGCAGGCTCCAGGCTCCGAGCTGTCAGCACAGAGCCTGACGTGGGGCTCGAACTCACAAACCGCGAGATCACGACCTGAGCCGAAGTCGGACGCTCAACCGCCTGAGCCCCCCAGGCGCCCCTACGAATCTATTATTTTTTACAGAAAGAGTAACATATATGCCATCTATACGACTTTTTGTTTTCACTTAAAGATATATCTTAGAGGCCTTCCATACCAGACGGTGCTAGCCGCCCTCGCTGGGGATCCATGGGAGTATTCCCTTGTGTACACGGGCCCTCCTTGTCTGAACGAGTCCTCCAGTTAGGTTTCTACTCTTCATTATGGTCTGCGCTGAATAAATAACCTTACACAAGGGTCAGTTTCATGTGCAAATACATTTACAGGACGAGTTCTTATAAATGGAAGTGCTGGGGAAGGAGTGTGTAAACTGGAGATAAAAATAGCACGTACTTCCTTGAGTTGTTTCAGGAGCTTTCGCATCCAAAATCACACTACAAGATCGACAAACGGCTGTTGTTTGGAAGGCGGGCGCTGTGCTGCGCCCTGGAGGGAGAGGGAGCAGAAATTCCCAAACAAAAGTGAATTCATAGCCCCTCCCTTAAGTGCTTCAAGTCCAGTCGGGAGCAGCGCTCTCCAGCAGAGCACACAAGTGAACGCCGCCTTGCACATACACGCAGAACCCTAATAAGCACAGAGAAGAGACGGATAAATTCCACGTGGAGAAGTTTTCACAAGAAATGCAGCTTCTGAGCTGGGTTTTGAGGATGGGGAGGGTCTACACAGGCAGGAGGGGGCAGAAGATTGTGGAAAGGCCACGCACCCGGAGCAGCTCCCGCACAAGGAGGGCTGACACCCCCGTGCCCAATCCCCCGAGAAATCACAGCACAGCCTGATCCCTGGCGTGTCCTTCTAGAATCAGGAGGAATCGTGAGCACCGGCTGGCCTTCCAGAAGACATCAATATTTCCTCTACGTGTTGCAGCCGCCACATCCGTGTTTGCTGATAACGGTTTCTTCCCGGGGAACGGAGGCTGACGGCTCGCGCTTCACAGCGTGACTGAAAACCTTTGCGGGCGCTGCGGGGTCTAGCTCGCTCTCAGCGCCGTCGCCAGGGAGGTGGACAAAGGACACCGGCAACGTGCCATGTTCTTTGAAGGCCCCAGAGGCCCCTGTTCTGGCCGCTGGGGTTCCGCGGGTGTGTCCTGAAGCGTCTCCCAGGCGGGGCTGAGTGAGGCAGCCTGGAGAGACCGCGCTTCCCTGGGAAAAGCGAACTAGGACCTCAGGCTGGTTTCCTGCCACGTGTGGGGGGTAACAGGTCTCGAAAGATGTGAAACTTTCTGTGCAATGAAAGAGCATTTACAGATTTTATGAACCAGGAACTCATTCCCTATAGAGGAACTGTTGGGGCCATTTTGTAAACTGAGGTCAGCCCTGCTGACATATCATTCAAGACGCAAATCTCAGGGCCATCTTCTAACCTCCGCGTCCCCGCGTCCCCGCCACATGCAGTCGGTCACAAGGCTCCGTCATTGCTACCTCTGCAGCCTCACACATGCACAGTCTTCCACTTTTCCCACGGCCACCACCCGCTCTGGGCCTCACCCCCTTCCCTGCACCACCGCAGCCCTGCCTGGCCAGCCCGTCTGGCCTCATCCCTCTCCGTGCGGTTGAAGGAGTCCAGGCAGGGCACCCCAACATACATCGCTTTGGCGCATTGATTATCTGGAGCTAAAGGCGTTCGAGAAACAGCCAGGTGCAGGAAGGGCACTCTGAGCGTCCTTTTTATTCCTGGAAGCAGGAGGTGACATTCCCCCCAGGCAAGATGTCCCCCGTCCCCACACCAGAGGAGAGAGACACTCACGCTCGAGGATGAGAAGCTGACACTGACGCGGAGAGAGTTCTGTACAAACAGACCGTGTTAGAACAACCCGGATCTTCCCTCCGCTCCCTGCGGAGCTCGGCCACCTTCCCACAACCCCCAGCTCTGGACGAGGAACGCCCCGTATGCAGGCGCCTGTGAGCGCTGCTCTCCTGCACCCCGAAAACCCTGGCAGGGGGAGGGCAGGCCGCCTCCCGCACGGTCAGCAGAGCCCACACCGTTCTGTCCAGGGCACACGCTCCTGCCTGCGGGCAAGGACCCCAGCTCGCGGTCTGGCTGGCGGGACCCCTGGTGGTTCGGCCTCGCCATCCACGGCCTCATCCCCGTCCCCCTCCCCTGGCCGCTCCCCGACGCCCCCGTCACCGGGCCCCCCGGGGTCCGCGGTGAGCTTGTACCCCCTCACTTGTTCACCCCCCACCGCCGACTCTGCCCGGGGTCCGCCTCCCCCCGCCCCGTCCCCACTCCAACCCCAGCTCCCGCTGGCGCTCCCTGGACACCCCCCGCCGGCATCAACCGCGGCTCCGCCAGCACCTGGGCCTTGGGGGCCTCTCCCCAAGGAGACCGTGTTGGAGAGACAGCCAGACCCAGCGTCTCCACGGGAACGGCGTTCCAAAAGGCAGAGTTTAAAGCCTCTTCAGAAATACGTGAAGTTTAATTCACAGAGTTCTGGGAAATTTTTCCCACTTGCTGAGGCTAGAATTCTATGTGCTCAACGGTCCCATTTTGCGTCGCTGTGAAATACTGATCTGAGTGAAGACAGTGACCTCCCATTCCGTGTCGTCTGGGATGAAACCACCCCGATTTCCTCCCTAGGACAGCAGGTGCGCCCGGCAGCTCGCGTCCAGTGCCCACCGCTCCGTGTTACAGTCTGTGCAGCGCAGTTGCCGAGACCTTGCTTACAGTGACGTCACGGTCCCAGAACGACACACCCTGAGGACAAACTGATGCCTGGGTACCGAAAAGTATACAGAAAAGAAAGCAAAAACACTCCCCCGAATCGAACCCCCCGTAAAAGTCACCATTCACGTCAGGTGTTTATACGGAAGACATCATGCTTCTCGTGTGACTTAAGTAAAAAAAAAAAGGTATTTAGGGGGCGCCTGGGCGGCTCAGGTGGTTAAGCGTCCGACTTCGGCTCAGATCATGATCTCATGGTTTGTGAGTTCGAGCCCCGCGTCGGGCTCTGTGCTGACAGCTCAGAGCTTGGAGCTGCTTCAGATTCTGTGTCTCCCTCTCTCTCTGCCCCTCCCCTGCTTGCTCTCTCTCTCTCTCTCTCTCTGTCTCTCTCTCTCTCTCAAACATTAAAAAAGATATTTAATGTAGTTTTACTGGTATTTAACAAAACAAAGAGGAATTGACGCGAAGCTGAAGAAATTCCTGAACTTCACATGAATGTTTCTGCAGCACAAGAGATCTTCATTCCTAAAAGCTCCCACTGAAAGTAGGGAAACTCTAGCTAAAAATGGAAGATGTGGGAGTCACTGGTTTTTAACTCTGCTTTGCGTGTTGGCACAGTGCGGGAACTCATTCGCTCATTCGCTGAGCACAGCTCGCGCGGGACGGTCCAGGCCCTGGCCTTGCACAGGGCCGTCAGGTATGATTTCAGCGGGAGGTGGCGCTGGGCAGGGGTCAAAACAGGGGGCGTGGAGCGGGGGCAACGAAGGTGGCCCGCCCTGGAGAGCTGCTCGGCGACAAGAGAAGGCGGTGCACGGGGTGACGTGTGAGCCATGAGAGCCGGACCGTTCCGGGCAGATGCCCCACGGCGGGGCCGGCTCGGCGTTGCAGCACAGCGAGTGGGGGTGGGGGGTGTGAGCAGCCGGTCGGCAGAGCCTTACCAGCCTGGGTGAGGCATCCGGACCGTAGTCACACGTAACGAGAAGGCACTGGAAGGTCCTGAGCACGGCAGCGGCGTGACCTGGTTTACTCTTGGAGGAGACGGTCTGAGGGGTGTGTGCGAGTAGCCGGGGCCGGGCTTGGGCTGGGGCAGGGGCCGGAGGCTCGTCCACAGGCCGCTAGAGTCCAGGAGACACAGGATGGAGGCGCCGCCAGGCAGGGCGGGCGGTGGGGTGGCGGATTCGGTCCCTCTTCTGAAGGGGGCGCCGGGAAGAGGCGCTGGTGGGGGAACGTGGGGCTTGTGTCAGCTCCGGGGCTGCTCGAGCAGCGAGGCCGGACGAGCTGGCGCCTCCACAGCTGCATCTGTTCTGGGAGGTTGGAAGCCCAAAGTCGGCAGGGTCTCGGCCAGGCCATGCTCCCCTGAAACCTGCAGGGAGTCCCTCCTTGCTGTTCCCCGCTGCCGGTGCCTTGCCAGAAAGCTCTGCCTCTCCCCGAGCTGTGGGTGCGTGCCTCCAGCCTCTGCCTCGGGGTCCGCAGGGCGCCCGCCGTGTCCATGACCTCTTAGGAGGCCGCCAGGCGTGCTGGGCGAGGGCCTCTACCCCAGCGTGACCATTACGTCTCTGAGGTCCCCGGAGTTAGGACTTTAACAGGAGGGGCGGGAGGAAGGCCGAATTCAGCTCACAGCAGGGGTGAAAGTGAGGGGCAGCTGAGAGAGATGTCTTGGGTTTTGACCTGAAGGGCAGAGGGAATGGCTGTGCTTTAGAGAAACGGAGGGGGAATGGGGGGGAGCGAGCACCCAGGTCTGCGGGAGGCAGTGAAGAGACATTGCGTGTGAGGCGTCTGCAGACCCTTGGCTTGGGGGCACGGAGAGCACAGTGTGTGCTGAAATGAGAGGAGATCAGAATGGGCTGGGGGTCGTCGGCAGAGAGGGGGTCTCAGAGCCACGGAGCCGACGCGGTGGCCTAGGAAGTGGACGCAGGCCGAGGAGGGCAGAAATAAGGGACGGCACCGGGGACACCAGGCCATGTGGAGCCAGGGAAGAAGAGCAGGACCCGCTAAGGGGACGGAGGCAGAGCTGGCAGCGCATAAGAGGACAACCAGAGAGCACAGTCTGGAAACCGCGAGAGAGCACATTTCACGAGGGAGGGTGTAAACTACCACCCCGGAGGCATCGAAGGATCTAGTAAGGTGAGGATTTGGGGTGGCCGAGGGTTTAACACGTACTTCACCCATGACCTTGACAAAGGAGTTCCGGTTGAGTGGTGGTGATTAGATCCTCGAGAGAACTGGTAAGTACAGAAAACACATCAAAGACGTTTTTGCCCGTAGACAAGCTGATAAATAAGGCTATAATTGGAGGGCGGTGTGGGGTCCGGGAAGAGCTATTTTTTTTACACGGGAGCCGCTGCGGTTTGTATAAATGGTGATGGGAATGGTTCAGTGGAGGGGAAAATTGTTCTGGAAGGAGAGAGATAATTACAGGAGCAAAGTTTATAAGTCGGACGGAGGGTTTGAACCCAGGGCACAAGGAGGGAACCGGGCCATGGGCAGAAGCCGGGAGAGTTTACCCTTGACGAAGGAAGGGAAGAGAAGGTGTTACGTGTACGTGTTAGTGGGTGTGCACACCTGGGAGTGGAAAATAAGGAGGCTCTGATTACTTTTACTTTCTTTATCTTTGGAAAAGTAAGAGCGGGTTGCTTAGACTGACAGAGGCATGGGATGGGGTAGGGCTGGGAATGAGGCTTGGGAAGAAAGGTGAACCAGGCACCCGGGAGACTGCGCAAAGGAACCGACCAGAAGAGTGGGGACGGTGCCGGTCAGGCAGTCCTGCATTTAGAGCAAGACCGTGGAGCACACGCGTGCTTCTCCCTGGTTGCAGTTAGCCGCTCAGCGCAGGTGGGAAGCCAGCCTTTACCCGGATTGATCGAGTATGACTGGGGGGGAGGGGAGCTGAGTGGTCAAATAAGTGAGCTTTTGTAATGCTGAACCTTGGGATTCATGGATCCCATATTTGATACCGCACACATCCACATTTACCAGATTTATTTTGTAAATGTCCTTTTGCACACGCATGATGCTGCCCTATTACAAATTCAGCAAAGAGAAACTACATGTTGATTTATGATTGTTTTTATAACATTATAAAAATGGAGAAATTAATTACATTAGTTCTGCATCGTTTTAATCCTGACTTGACTGCTTTTATTATCTTTCCTACAAGATGGGTCCCTAATTTTTTCCCATGGAAATTTATAATAGTCCCTGAAATGCTTATTGGCATCATGTTTGATCGAACTGAAAAAAAAAATCAGATGTTTATCTTAACAGAAAGTAACAATGATCTAGCTGATTGGTTTTATGGTGAGGACTGACTTGGCTAAATAGATTATAGAGCAGACAACTCACATATATTTAATAAACAAAACATAATTCCAAGATTTTGATGAAAATATATCCAAAGCACGTGATAATTAAAAAGGCTCAGATGAAAAAAGATCGTCTCAGCAAAAGTGGAAGGCAGTGACAATACGTTGATCTGTAAACTGCCCCTGGTTAAACAAGGTGACTCTAAGTGAAGGACAGTCAGGCTCATTTATAGATAAGCCAGGCGTCCGTATTGGAAAGGAAGAAGTGAAATTATTTCTATTTGCATGTGAATAATGCTATATATAGGAAATCCTACAAATCAAAAAAATTTACAGGAACTAGTAAATGGGTTCAGCAAAGTTGCAGGATATAATAGCAATGTACAAAGATCAACTGTACTTCTGTGTACTTGCAATGAGTGATTCAAAAATGAAGTTAAGAAAACACCTCTTGGGGCGCCTGTGTGGCTCAGTCAGTTGAGCGTCCGACGTTGGCTCGGGTCATGATCTCACAGCTCATGAGTTCAAGCCCCGGGTCAGGCTCTGTGCTGGCAGCTCGGAGCCTGGAGCTGCTTCAGGTTCTGTGTCTCCCTCTCTCTGCCCCTCCTCTGGTCTCGGTCTCTCTCTCTCTCTCTCTCTCTCTCAAAAATTAATACACATTAAAAAAATTTTTTTAAACAAAACAACTCTTGGGGTACCTGTGTGGTTCAGTCAGTTGAGCCTCTGACTCTTGATTTTAGCTCAGGTGATGATCCCAGGGTTATGGGATCAAGCCCAGTGTCAGCCTCTGCACTGAGCACGGCGCCTGCCTAAGATTCTCTCTCTTTCTCTGCCCCACTCCCCTGCTTGCATGCTCGCTCTCTCTCTCTCTTAAAAAGAAAAGAAAAGAAAGAAACTCTGTTTACAATATCATCAAAAAGAATGAAACACTTAGGATACATTTAGCAAATGAAAACTTATATCCTAATAGCACAGCACATTGTTGAGAGAAATTAAAGAAGATCTAAGAGATGGAAAGAATCCCAGTGACACTGTTAAATTCATCTCCAGATTCAAGGCGCCCTACCAGCCCTCCAGCTGACTTCTTTCGCGCTCTTCCTAAATCTGCCAGGGAACAAGTGGGCCAGATCAGCCAGAACAATTTTGAAAAAGAACAATGTGGGAAGAGTCACACTTTCCAATTTCAAAACTTACCACAAATCAACAGTAATCAGGAGGGTGTGGTACTGGTGCGGGACAGACATATCTATGAACTAAACAGAATAGTCCAGAAATAAATCCATGCCTGCACAGCCAACTCATATTTGACAAGGATGCCAGGACCATTGACTGGAGAAAGAACAGTCTTCTCAGTGATCACCTCCCACACCTTGCACTTTGATGCCATACTCCTATCAATCAGGCCCCATATACAACCGAATACGAAGCGGATGGCTTCTCACTGCAGTCATTGTGGAGAGTGATTGTTTTCTGTTTGTTTTTGAGGATAAAATCCTATGGCAAATCTTGGAATTTTGGAAACTAAAAGGGACCAACGTTATCATAGAGGGACTTCCCTAATCTCTGCGCTTGATAGCTACAGAACTCAGCAGTGCTCAAGGACACACAACCGACCAGACCATTGCCGTCGGGCAGAGGAAGAGTCAGGTTTCCTGCTCCCAAGGCTGCGTTCTTTCCACGCCGCCGTGAGTTTGCCTCTAGACTCTCAGTGATGTCCCTTCCACGGAGATATGAAGAAAACGACAAACCAAGTCAACAGATCAGAGTGACTGAAAACACAGACAGTCACACACACACACACACACACACACACCTGACTGCCCTACGCTGGCTTGGGAATTTAGGAGAAAGCCCCTCTTCTTATTTAAAACATGCACAAATCTGGAAAGAAGTTTCAAGACGAATGCAAATGGTCTGATAGAGAAGAGAAACTTGGTCCTTTCTTCAAAATGTAACTCAATAGTCCATTTGAATTAATGCCTGGGTTTACGTGTCAGCTGCCTGAGATTTGATTTTTCCGTTAATCACAAAGATCATCTGAACGACGGGCTTTGCGCTCCCGTTTCTAGCTCCTTCTCTTCCCTTTTCTGAGACCGGAAGCTGTGCCAGAGGTCAGGGCCCGCGTCCCCACACAGAGTGTTTGGGCTTTCAGGCCATGAATTTTATTCCTATGCTGACGGCAGAGAGCGTTAGAGCCATCGTCCCTCCCTCCCTGCGCTTCCTTAACACAAAGCGTGTAACCGCGTTCTCCCGGAAAAGACTAAAGCCGTGCGGACATGTGGGTGGAGTGTAAACACGGCTCTCCGATCCCGCCCTTCGCGCCCCCTGCAGGGTGCTGGCTGTCCTGTCTGCCGTCTGTCCTGCTCCTCGTGGCCATACACGCATCCTCTACACACTGTCCCCACTGCGTTCTAACACGTCTGAGATCGCACTGACCTCGGCCTGCCTTACTCTTGAGCCCGTACTGATGGGCAGGTCGCTCACTGTGCATGCGGACGGCTCCCAGTGCTTTACGCGATGAGCTCACTCAATCCCACAGTAACTATGAGATAAATGAAATCGTTCTGCTGAATTTATACACGAGGAAATTGAAGAACTTAGGCTGTTTTCCCAAAGACACACAGTTAAGCGGTGGAGAGGTGATGGATCCCGGGCGGTCTGGCGTCAGAAAGTCACGCCTTCAACGGCGAGGCGACGTGACCTCTTGGCGAGGCCCGGGCTCCGTAATGCACTTAACTAGCGCCTTGTTACAGAATCTTTCGATGACTCCTCACTTTCCACCATTATAAACAATGCTGTAATCACATCCTCGTGCGTGTAATCAAGTCCATCAACCTCTCCTTTTATAGCTTCTGGATCTGTATCTCGGGTGGGAAGACTCCATCCCCGGGTTATAAATAATCCTTCCGCTTCTTCTATAACTTTCATGGTTTGACTTCACTCATTTAGCCCTCCAGTCCCTCTGGACTTTATTTGGATGCCTGGTTAAGTTAGAGGTTTCATTCGATTATTTTCCACGCAGATAGCCAATTGTCCCAACACTCTTTTCTTAGGGGGGATGGGGGTGGGTGGGAAGGTGAGCAAATAGTTCCTAAGAAAATCTTCTAAGACTCACAAAGACACTTCACATCAAGATATTAAAATCTACCCGTGCTCAATCAACTGTTGAGAAATACAGTCATAAAATGGCTCACTAAACAGACAGGAAAAATCCAGTTTACAGCATGGGGAAAAGAAGAATGGAAGCCGGGGAGTTTCCCCCATGGCACATGCACCGAATGGATACTTTCATAAGGGATGAAGTTGGGACTTAGTTCCGGTCTTGGCTCTACCGCTTGGTAGAACCAAGTTGGTTTCGAAGAATTCCCCTAACGTCTGTGCCTCTGTCCCCACACCTGTACTAGGGGTGATGGTGACACCTGTCTCAGCAAGAAGGCATCGTGATTAGGGCACCTGGCCCTCCTCAGGTGCAGCGATCTCCGGGAAAGGTCGAGTCCCGTGTTATGTCAAGGAGCTCCAGCGCCCCCTGAGGGCAGTCCTGTCTTACACCCGCAGCCTCTCTGTGGTACGGTGACCGCTGTTTGAGAACAGGGGACTGTTTGCTTCCAGGGGACGTTGTATGATGCGCTCGGCTGGACCTCAGCGTCCAGGGACGGATTCCCAAAAGTAGGAGTAAGCATGACTGTGATCTCCACGCGTGCGCGGCGCCCTCCCCGGCCGCCCCCGCCCGTGTCTCCAGCCTCTCCTTCTCCATGTTGGTCAAGTCCTCAGCAGGTCTGGTCTTCACCACCAAGACCACCGGCCCGCTCCACAGACCCCTCCGGCCGCTGCCCGCCCAACAGCCTAAACAGGGGGTGCAGCCTCCTGCACCGTCCTCACCCCCTGCCCCCAGGCCTGCCTCCCCAGGGTCGACAGGAACGTCCGAGGGCCCAATCCCGTGGACGCGCCTCGTCCGTTCCCAGCTCGGCCCCTTGGCAGCTGTGGACTCTCTGACTACTCCCTCCGCCTTAAAATGCCCTCTCACGGGGGCCGAGGGGAGCCAGACTCCCCGCCGATGCTCCGGCCACCCTAACCCGCCTTCCCCGCCTTCCGCAGAGCGCCTCGCCCTCTATCTGTACCCCGCACGCCGGCGTCTCCGCAGTTCTGGGCCGTGCCCTCCTCCCTTCCCCCACACGCTCCCCTGAGACCTTCCACAGCTCGTCACAGGCTGGGGACTTCCAACACCACAAATCCATCCCACACGTCCAACTTCCTAACAGACAGGCCCGTTCGGGCACCCACCTTAGCACGACGTAACCAAGTTAGAGTCCACCAGCACCCCTGCCCGCCCGTCGCTGTGAGGACGGCTGGATGCTCAGACCATCCCTCTCTCCACCTTGTCCCTCTTCCCAAATCCTGTCCATTCTACTGCTAAACGTCTCCCGAATCAGCCTGCTCTCCAGCTCCAGGGCCACCACCCCGATCGGGCCACACCCTGTCGCAACTGGATTTCTGGAATTTTCCTCCTAACTGGCCCCTCCCTTCCCCTGCAGTCATCCCCCGAATCTCAAATCTGATCTTGTTTTTCCCTTGGTGTAAGCCCGTCAATAATTCCTGGTTGTGCTGAGAATGAACTTCAGAGTTTGCTAAATGGCTCACAGCCCTGCATAATCTCAATTCTGCGTCTCTCTCCACTTGCTCTTTACCACCCCTGCCCGTTTCCCTGGTGCACATGCACGCGCACACACTTCACTTATACTGAACATTTTCTATTTCCCCAAATACACCTTTCTGCTGTTCCCGCTGCTTGGAATATTCTCTATCCAGCCTCACTCCGACCACAGCCACCTTCTACCCAACTCATGCTTCAGATTTCAGGATATAGCTCACCTCCTCCGGGAAGCCCTCCCTGAATCATCTGCTATGGGCACCTCTGGCAACCTAGGCCATCTTTATGGGGATTAGGTCCACCACAGTCAGTCGCAGGCACTGGTCGGCTGTATGTCTCCCTCCCTGGTCTGTGAGCACAGGGGCCATGTGTTTGCTAGTGTTTTCCACCACCATCATCTAGCACAACACTGGATCAGAGCAGACACTAAAAACCCTGAAGGAAACCAGAATACGTCACCCCAAAATATGCTTCTTTGACATAAAAATTATTCTGAGCTGAAGGCAATGAAGCAGCAGACACACGGCCAACTCCCTCTGACCCCTCTCTGCCTGGGGGCAGGATACACACCCTCCTCTTAGGGAAGACCCTCGACTGCACAGAGGCATCGGCAAGCAGAGGCCTCCCCACAGCCCGTAGCCCTCGGACGCCCAGGACCACCTTCCACGTCCTGCCCCTTCTCTGCAGACGCAGACGCCACGTAAGCCAGAGTTCTAGGACCGCGTTTTGAGTTACCCTTCGCTTGGGCTTCCTCCACGTGATGCAAAGTGCACAAGTTAATCAGCCACTGTTCTCCTGTTAATCTGCGTCTGTGGTAGGCCGTCGGGCTGCAAACCTGATGTGGGCAAAGGTGAAGGTCTGCCTCCTCTTCAGCGTATTTCTGAATGAGTGAACGAGACCTGCCTTCTGGTACTCACTAGTTCACCTGGATATATTGCATCTACAACTGTGGTCGTCTACAGCCAGATGGTTGGTCAAGGTTAAAAGAAACACATAATGAATACGGTTTTTTGTATTTGGAAAAAAAATCACCATCAGCATTTAGCAAAATAAATTCTCTTTTTAAATTATCATAGATGAGATCCCATTTATAGCAAAAACTATCTTTTGGAAGAACACTCCTGGGCACTTGGAGTGTCTTCCATCCCCCCCCCACCAACTCCACAGATGACCATTCCCAGCCGGACCCACCCACGAGCCTGTCTGTGTCCTCAGGAGACCTGGGGCATTTTGCCCCGATGACTGTACCAGAGGCACCGGGACTGAGCAGCACGGTGGCCTCTCGAGGCCTTGACTCCTGGTTTTCCAGGTGCGGTACCCAACATCAAGTTCCCTCATCCCAGCTGTTTGCTCTGACACACTCGTGAGCAGAATCACCTTTTCCTGACGTGAGCCTCTGAACTGAAGCTCACCTCGCATCCCACGTCTGTGAGGACAACTGAGAACCTGCCGCAGCACCCCTCAGTGCGTTCTCCCGGCAGCAGCTGTGTTCAGAGTTACTCCACAAAATCACCAAAATGTGTGATTTTCCCCGTCCAGCTTGTCGACCAAGCCTTTAAAGAGGTAGCGCTGTGCGGAGAACACAGAGTCGTAGTCATGTAGGTCTGAGTTTGATCTTGACGGTTGACCTAACCCGTCTGGGATTCAGCTTTCTCCTCTGGAAGAGTAGGAAGAACACACCGACTATACATCTGCTAGGAGGACCACAGGAGATCACATTCATACAACACCTCGCAGTAAACGCTCGTTCCTTCCTCCACTTCCCCCGTATCTTGGGGATTCAGTAAGGTCAGGCCCGAGGAAAGGCACCCAGGCTCTGGCACAGATTAGCACCCAACGCTTCCTAATAGTCAAGCCTCCAAGCCATGCTCTACACAAAGTCTGAGGAAATCCCTTCTCCCAGCGATTAAATGATTGAGCAGAGAAAGGCGAAGTGGGTCTGGGTGCCCATGGGAGGGAGGGGCCGTAGGTGAGCCCAGAAATCCAGGTGGCGTCCGCCAAGAGACGAAGGCCACAGAGTCACGGGGGCCTCAGTCCACCACCGAGGATGCCGAACACTTTGTGTTGAGCCACAAGGAGGGTGACTTGTCCTGGGTTTCCTGAGACCCTCCTGTTTTCATCGGAAAGGTTCCATGTTCTGGGAAACCAAGGTGACTGGTAACTGTTGCCGAGACAGGGAGACCCCTGGTTGGTGAGCCTCCAAGGGCAGTTTCTGGTCGCAGGGAAGTGGGGGCTCCGCCTGGGTCTCCCGGGCTTTCTGCCCTCCGCTCTGGTGCCTCGCCCCGGCCAGGTTAGGGCTCCGTGCCTCGCACCCGTGGCTGCACACCCGTGACTCCCCCGGGCGTCGCCCCCCGAGCCTGTGACTTACTTATTGTGCTTTGGGACCTGGGCAGGTAGTTTCGAAGCCCTCGGGTGGTTTTAAAGCAGAGCCAGGGTTGAGGACCGCTGGGTACGTTCCTTGCAAAAGCATCATTTCCACGCTCATCCTTCAGAAACTCCAAAATGGACTTTGAATATTAAAAGGGAGACTTAAGAATATAAAACAACCTCTTTTCACGTGCGTAAGCAAATCTAGAATGTGCTTAGGAAAGGAAAATGCTAACCTTCGCAGTGAAACTGCCCAGTGGCTGAGTTAAGAATGAAGACGCTAAAAAGGGCTTTGGAGGAAAGCGTCGTCTCCATAATAACACCCGGAGTTATTATGTCTCTTCAACGTTGTTGCTACATGAAGACAAGCCGTAAAACCTGTTTTAATGATGCTGCCGCTATGGACACATAAATTTATTAGAGAGAAATTGCCCTTTGAGACTGAGGTAGGTTTATTAAAATGTCTTGGTCTTGAATGGTGAAGAAACTTTGGTCTTCCGGTTGCAGATTTAACCCCTGGAATCAATGAAATACAGGGACATTGGGAACCAAGTGCGGGGAGTTGGCAGTCAGCTGGACGGGGAGCTCTCATCGTGGGGCCCTGGGGCCGGTGTTTCCCAGGGGCTCTTGCTAAAGACTACGGCCCTGGTGATTAGCGCTCTCGCCGGCACAAGGCACGGGCTCAGGCTGAGTGAGATGACATGCTCTGACAGTGATCCCAAGTGGCCTTGAAGGTCATTCTCAGAGAGGAGATGAGAAATGGTTGGAGCAATACTGGCCTCCCTGGAAGAATTTTCCAGGTGGGTACTGTTCCTGCCACGTGCTTGTTACAGAGACCACTTCAGTTCTTCCCAAAGATGTCTGGATCGGAGGGGAGTGACGCACGGCAAAGTCATGGTAGCTCCAAGAGACGATGGCGGCTTCTCTGGAGCCTTTGCAAGGGACATTCATCACAGTGAACAACCCAAAATGCAGGTCTGGTCCGTGGCTGGGCAGGTCAACACCGTAATTGCCAGCAGGTGGAGAAGGCGCTGGACTCCCATCAGCAGGGTGGGAGAATGGCGCACGACCCCAGAACTCCAGTTAGTTACCTTACGAGGAGCACAGCACTCGTAGGGCCCAGGGGCCTCCGGTAATCACGGCCAACACGCTCGCCCCAAGAAAGCAGGCCTACGGGGCGCCTGGGGGGCTCAGCTGGTTGAGCGTCCGACTTCGGCTCAGGTCATGATCTCGCAGTTCGTGGGTTCGAGCCCCGCGTCGGGCTCTGCGCTGACAGCTCGGAGCCTGGAGCTGCTTCCGATTCTGTGTCTCCCTCTCTCTCTGCCCCTCCCCTGCTCACTCTCTGTCCCTCAATAATAAATAAATGTTAAAAATTTTTAAGATAATTAAAAAAAAAAGGCAGGCCTGGCTGGGAAGGTAAGTGACCATCAAGAAAATGGCGGGTGAGCGGGAACTCAGGACGAGGTCATGGAAAACCAGTGGCCACCTGTCGTGGTCGAGAGAGCCTTCGACAGGAATGCGAGACTCGCGTCCAGAGACCGGGAGGCTCCCCAGTGTCCTGGGCGAAGGGCCAAGTTCAGCCCTCCGACCGCGTCGTCTTTGCGGCTGTCACTGCCCAACCTCCTTGTGGTCACGTCCTCTGTCCGCGTTAGTACATTCAGTCGTGTTACACCAGCTCTCACGAGCCTTAAAGCACTTCGCCTTTTTAAGATGACTTTGCACCTTCTGGTCTGTCATGAACTGACTTTCTTCACGATGAGCTTCATTCTTGTTTCCCTGTCTTCCGGTTTACGGAGGCCAGCGGGCACGCCTGGCCCAAGGCACCCTGGCGACACTCGGTAGTCCTGGGAGTCTCTCGGTGAAAAGAACCACCTTTTTTAAAGAAAAACCCATTCATTCATTCAGCGACTACTGGTACCGCGCGCGCTTTTCTTGACGCCGGCAGCTCCGCGGCGGATGAAACAGATAAAGCCTGACACGTTCGCGGCGTCACGTTCCAGTTGGAAACGGGCAGACACGCGGGGGAGTAAACAGCCACCCGGTGCGACTCCACACCGGCCCGGACCGTGGACCGAGCCCGTGGCAGGCTCCGCGCTGGGCGGGACGCCTGCTGCGACCCGCCGCCCGCGCCCTCGCCGTCTGCGGCTCCCCCTCCGCCAGGACAAACTAAACGAGCGGAGTGAAGACGCGATGTTCCCTCGCCCGCGACAGGCCGGACCCAGGGGGGACTCGCTGCCGAGGCGGAAGGACGGAGAGAGGGTGCCGCTCGCGGGCACACGCGGGGACGCGGGCACAGACGCCGCCCCGCCCGGCCCGAGGACACGCCTTAAAGCTCGCTTCGCCTCGTCTCTGCCTTCCCTTCCCTCCGAGGCCGGGCCGCCCCGTCCGTTCCTCCTCCTGCACCGGAAGGGCCTGAACACGCCCCCGGGCTCTCACCGCTTCCGTCTCTCCCC
>CM053560.1:136472171-136540900 GCA_028646485.1 Cryptoprocta ferox | reverse complement strand
TGTCTCTCCCCTGCGCTCGCCATCTCTCCCCCTGCACTCGCCGTCTCTCCCCCTGCGCTCGCCGTGTCTCTCCCCTGCGCTCGCCGTGTCTCTCCCCTGCGCTCGCCATCTCTCCCCCTGCACTCGCCGTGTCTCTCCCCCTGTGCTCGCTGTGTCTCTCCCCTGAGCTCTCTGTGTCTCCCCCTGCACTCGATGTCTCTCCCCCTATGCTCCCTGTCTCTCCCCCTGTGCTCCCTGTCTCTCCCCCTGCACTGTCTCTGGTCCTCCAGCGCTGGCCAGCCTCCAGGCTCCGCACCAGCCAGAGTCTGAGACAAACAAGCCGGAAGGTATCTTACCAGACGGGGCGTGGCCGGAGTTGGGACAAGGGCAAGTAACAGAAAGGCTGAGAGTGACCCCGTGTTAACACATATGACACGCGATTACGGTAACGGCCCCGGGGCCCCCATTCCCATTTCCAGACCCTCTGAAGCAGGGCACAGGTCTCCCAAAAGAGCGCCGAGACGCCCCTGCTGGGAAGGGGCTGGGTCCAGCGTGCCGACCGCGAGGCTCCACACCCCGCACCAGCCCCAGCCGGGCCCCCCCACGACACACGACACAGCCGCTGCGTGGCTCCCGGAGGTCATCCGCACACGCAGCGTTCGCTATAATTCTTCCAGCAAAAGTCGGTTCTCTTTAGTCCAAAGGTGAGACAGCAAAGGTCTGCAAAAGTCAGGTCAAGGTCACGGAAGCGCCAAACGTAGCTGGGGTGCCCTGGTCTACGGATTTCAGATCGCGGCCTACACGGCCCCTTGGCTCCGTCTCTGTGAAATCCCCATTCTTCTGTTCACCCAGAACAGCCTCTTCCTGCCGCACTCCTACCTCCTGGCCCGGGCAGGACTCCCTCACACACACCCGTCCTGCCCGGGACGTGTGCCCTCCGTGTTCTCGCTGCCGTCCCACCGGCACCGTGAACTGTGGTCAAGGGCATTGTTCCACATGAGCCTCAAAGGCGTGTTAGTGGCTGCGCTAATCTCTTCATTTTGTGCACTTACTTATCCTGTTTATTAGCAATAGTAACACTCACTGGGGCGCCTGGGTGGCTCAGTCGCTTAAGTGTCTGACTTCGGCTCAGGTCATGATCTCATGGTTCCTGAGTTTGAGCCCCGCGTTGGGCTCTGTACTGACAGCTCGGAGGCTGGAGCTGCTTCTGATTTTGTGTCTCCCTCTCTCTCTCTCTGCCTCTCCCCTGCTCAAGCTCTGTCTCTCTCTCTCTCTCAAAAATGAACACTAAAATTTTTCTTAAAAAATAATCAGCACTCATTGTTGAGGGTTGATGATGGGCAGACACTCTGCTAAGCCCTTGACGCGCATCATTTCACGTAACCCTCACACCTCCTGTCATGTGCTGCTCAGATCCCTGTCTTGGCCGTCGAGGAAACTGAGTCCCAGAGAGCCATCCAGCTGGTGGGCGCCGCTGCTGGGACGCACGCCTAGGCCTTGTGACATGAAGTCTGCACGCTGAACCAGCGGCCCTGACTCAGTGGTGTTCTGCTGACAGTGTGTGTCTGACTTCGCTGATTCCCATCAACCTCAGCGTCAGGCTGACAGAGTGACTTCGCTGAAGCCAGAGCTTCCAAACACAGAAAATCTAGGAAGAGGCCGCCCCTCATGCCTCCCCTCCAAGACCAGACGTGGCCCGGGACGTGGATCCTGCCAATGCCTGGCTGACTGCTCAGCCGTCCACCCCCTCCCCCCGACCCCGTCCTGAAGCAGGGACACTGGTAAGGAGCCGGGGCCCCATCCAGAGAGCCGAGCTGATATTTGATGCCCCAAACATGTTTCTGTTTCCCGGCGGTGCCCTGACTGCTCCCGGGCCACATTCCAGGATGCAGCACACACATCACTGAGTCTGGAGCTGGGAGGGACCCCACAGGGCCTCTAGTGCAAGCTCCCGCTCCGGGTAAGCGCCTTCCCCTCATGGCCAGGGCTGGTCTCGCCACCTGGGGTCCTAAGGAGCACAGCCAAGGGTGTAGATGTCCGTCTGGGTCAGCACAGGGCATGGACACTCAGAAGGAGCAAGTCAAAGAAGAATGAGTGCAGACGTGGCCCAGTGGCCAGGGGCGTGGGCTCTGGCGTCAGAGACAGCAGGCCAGGGTCCCTGGGACTGCCCGGCAGGAGCTCGGGGTGGGGCGAAGGGTTACCCGGGCCTCCTGTCCTCAGTGTCCGTGTCTAAAATGAAGATGCCGTAACACTGTCCCCACAGAGTTATGAGAAATCCATGTTAGTGTATATAAAGCTCTTAGCTCAGTGCCAGGCATATAAAACAGTCCAGAAAGAATAGCTCTTGTTGGCAAGGACGCAGAGAGAGGGCAGCCCTCGTGCACGGCTGGTGGGAACGCAGACTGGCCCAGTCGCTCTGGAGAACAGGGTGGAGGCTCCTCACAAAGTAAAAAATAGAACATCCTGTGATCCAGTAACTGTGCTACTAGCTATTTATCCAAAGATACAAAAATACAGATTCATAGGGGCACACGCACCCCAATGTTCACAGCAGCGCTATCGACAACAGCCAAAGTATGGAAAGAGCCCAAATGTCCATCGACAGATGAACGGATAAAGAAGACGCGGCGTCCATATACAATAGACTATTACTCGGCAATCAAAAAGAGTGACATCTTGCCATTTGCAACAATGTGGATGGATCTAGAAGATATCATGCTAAGCAAACCTAGGAAAAGACAAATATCCTATGACTTCACTCGTTTGTGGAATTTAGGAAACAAATGAACAAAGAACAAAGAGGGGCAAAGCAAGAAAAAGACTCTGAACTACAGAGAGCTCCCTGCTGGGCACCAGAGGGGAGGGGGAGGGGATGGTATAGGTGATGGGGATTAAGGAGCACACCTGTTGTGATGAAAGAACTGCCTCGGCTCCGACCCCGAGAGTATGAAACACAGGCACCGACCGTGCAATAAGAGACGGATGGATGTCCGGGGAGCAAAACCAACAATGGGCGTTTTAAGCAAACTTCCTGCCCTGAGCTCCGTGTTCTGGAAAGGAGGCCCTGGCAGCCCAAAAGAGCGTATGAGACCAGACAAGAGGAGATGCGCTAAATGCAAATGAGTGATGGCAAAGGCTTGCACCAGGAGGGGAGAGGGGGCTCAGGGGGGCGCATGGGCCCGGTGGCGCTAACGGTGAGGGCAGGGTGGTGAGCGGGGACGGGGGGCCAGTCTCTGGTCCGGCAGCCAGTGGGGTGGGGAGCAGGCTGGGGCGGAGGGGAAAGAACACAGTAGGTGGGGCAGGGGTGTGGGTCCGGAGCTCTGGAGGCCCCCCGGGGGTCCCTATCTCCTGCAGCCAGCCTCCCGTGGTTTCCCAGCAGGAGCCAAGCTTTCAGCAGAACTATCTAAAGCTCAGTAGAGACCGAGTCCTGAGAAACTAGCAGAAGGATGAAGAGGCTTTGTGTGAGCAGCTAAGGGGGGCACGTGGCAGCCCCTGGCAAGACGGCAGCTGTGCACCAGCAAACAGCCACAGCGAGACGCAGAGGTGGGAGCCTGGCGGAGGCCGGCGGAGCTCTCACGATGGCAGTAAACAGGACAGACAGGCTAAGGCATTCGGAAAGCGAGATTCCATCCTGGGACGCATTTTTCCCATAAAATAAATGAGTTTCCCATTACTGTGGATATGAGAAGATTGTGAAAATGGCCAGAACGGGAAAGATGGAGAAAACCATAAAACAGCTTCACACAAACACTACTACTTCACCGTGGTCAAAGTCCTCTCTGTCCGGTCGGCTGTCTGAGTGCTCGTGTGAGACCTCTGCATTTGCTTTGTCACCTAACACCATGAAACTATGAGGACAGCGAGATTATTCTGCGAGAATAATCAGGATACTCCGTGCAACAGAAAAAGTAGCCTTAACATGGACCATTTCTGAATACAGAAGCATTTATCAAACTACAAGAGGTAAGCACTGAAAACACGCTGGGGGAGGGGAAGTTTAGCAACAGACAGTTTGAGACAAGCAGCCACCCGGTCCCTTACCCTCTCCCTTGCACTAAGATTGCTGATGGATTAAAATATGCTTTTAAATCAAATACAAAGACTAAAGCAAATATAACTGAATATTTATCGAATTTCTGGAGGGAAGGGACTGTTTCTTTCCCAAGCTGAGACTCGGTAGAATAAATCAAATATAAACTACAAACGATTCATTCCCTGTTTCCTTCGAGAACTCACCCAGATCAATAAGAAAACACTAAGTCCTTCATGAAAAAATGGCAAAAAAAAATTATCAAAAGACAAAGGACAAATACAACCAGTGAAGAAATGGAAAACTATGGGACTCCAGGAAAAATCAAAGAAATGTAAATTAAACACAATGTAACTCTATTTTTTTTTTTTTACCCATTAAATGAACAAGCTTTAAAAACCGTGCTCAGTAAGCAATCAGGAGAGGCTGGTTAGGCTGCGGGAAGAACCAATCACGGAAATTCAGTGGCTGAAAACAAGGGTTGATAAACTCTCTATGTGAACGGCCAAATAGTAACCACCTTAGGCTTTTTGAGCCACAGACTCTTTGTTACAAGTATTTGACTCGGTCATTGCAGCAAAACAGCACCCGCATCTGCCCCTGTAAATGAGTGGACAGGCTGCATCCCAATAAAACTTTATTTAAAGAACAGGTAGCAAGCCAGGTTTGGATCGCAGGTGGTGGTTTACCAACCTCTGGCTCAAAGTGGGCTTATTTCTCCCTCCTGCTCCATGTCCTTTGCAGGTGGGCAGGGACATTCTGGTCACTCCAGCCACTCAGGGGCCTGAGCCTATAGGAAGGCTCCAAATTCACTTCTGCTTCTATGGCTGCTTCAGCAGAGGATTCTAGAAAGTCCCACAATGGCTATTAAATGCCCCAACCTGGGAACGACATACTCATTTCCGCTCACTGGCCAGAGCGAGCTGTCCAGTCCTGCCCCACGACCGGGGGGCCAGGAAGGTCAGGTCTGCCCCCCAGCCGGAGCTGGTCACCCGTTAGCTGCGTTAACGATGCCCTGGTACCAGCGAGGACGCGGGGAAACGCACCTGAGACATGAGAGGGGGCTGCAGACACAGCAAATGGAAAGACAGGACCCTCAGTTACACTGGAACTTCAAGTCAACGACAACAGTGTTGTAGTGTCTAAGCACTGGGCGCTCTGTGTCGGCCACGCCGTGGCCGTAGGTGACAAAGCCTCGGGCTGGGGACATCAGAGGGAGACAGCAGCAGGAGCCCAGGTCTTCAAAGAGTGCATCTTCCAGGCTCTTCGGTCCATTCCTTCCTGTGGGTGTCTCCTGTCATGTGTGAAATGAATTTTCCGAAGCTCCGCTCGGCCGGCCGCCAGGCGTGCATGTGCTGCGGTCTGTGCCGAATGGGACGTCGATGACGAGTTCTCTCTTTGCAATGAAATGTAGATTTTTTTCCATTTAAAGTCTAGTCCCTCGTTTCCAAATGCTGAATAGGATGGCGCTTTAAAAAGAACTCCAGATGGTTAAATTGGGAGACTGAAAATTAAAAAAAAAAAAAAAAAAAAAAAAAAGAGCAGCCCAAGATTACTCACAGATCCTGAAGCCTTTGGATTTGGCGATGAACGAAACGCATTTCCATCTATCTTAAGTGCGCAACTTTTCATACTCTGTTCTGAAATCACTGCCAAGCCCCGGCAGTGAGCCTGTGGGCATTTTGTGGGCCCTGCCTGGGTATGCAAAGGTTCTTCTGACAAATCCAGATTCTCCAGCTCAAGATAAAGGGATCACAAACTTCCTGGGAGTGAAGAGGAAACATGGCGGAGGCCAAGACCGTGACCTGGACGGAGCCAGAGAAATAAGGCTGCGGACAGATACTGAAGGGGGCGCCCATTCAGGGGGAGGGAGCTCCCGGGTCTGTAGCTTCATGCTGACACAAGGCCACATGTGAGGGAAACTATAATGCAAAACATCAAGGCCTGTTGCTCAGACGCAGAAATAAAAAAGACGAAGCGTAGATTCAGAGGGAACTTAGCAGTTACCTAATGTTCCTCCTTGTGTAACAAGAAGGCTGGAGGTGGATGGTTTGGTGACACTGATCCGGGAGAGTTCCGATTTGAGGGCTAAAAGTCTCAGAGATGTTCCTGGCCATTCCCTCATGAACCCAAAATAACTGTTGCATCTCCAGCCATCACATCTACATTCCAGGCCAAAAAAACAAAAAAAAAGCAGCAGCAGCAGCAGCCGAATCCGTTCCTCAGTGGACAGGAGAGATCTTCACAGAGAACAAAATGGAAGGCAGCCAATATGACGGATTGATGACTGACTGCACGCTCAGAGAAGGAGACTGTTTCTTCCTGTTTGGCGGGACTAGCGACCACTAGACGCTTCCCGTCTTCTTTCCTAGGCGGAGGTCCTGCCGCGTTGGCGCCTACGGCGGCTAGCACGAGGTCCCTGCGAGCAGGGACGCAGAACAGAGGCTGGGCACTGAAGGGCAAGGGGTCGGCTCGCACGCGGGCCCCTCCCCCCCGGCGTGTGGGGTGAACATCCTCTGGCCCCTGCCGGGGTCCCCACGTGGGAAGGTGGGGGGCTGAGGCCTCTGGAGGCCGGTCCCCCCGCCGCACAGAGACAGCGCGAGGGCAGGAGGAAACCGCGCTCGGAGGAAGGAGCGGCCCCACGTCCACGCGTCCCGAAGCCCTCCCTCCTCGTTCTCTCTTCTCCTAGAGCCTGGGCGGCCCAGCACCCGGGTCCGCGAGCTCGCGCTGCAGGCGCGGGGAGGGGTCCGCGCACCCGGCTTCGCAGCCGTGTCGGTCACTAGAGCTGAAACGTGGAGGCGGCCCGCGTGTCCACGGCGGGTGAGCACAGGACAGCAGGACACGGTGGGCACGCGAGGAGTCCCAGCCCGCCTCGGGAAGGGGGGGTTCGGGCACCTGCTGCAGCCCGGCCGGGCACAGAGACCCAAGCGTGGGGTAACAGCGGAGGCAGCCCGGCTGCGGCGGCGGCGGCGGATCAGAGCAGGAGCCCTCCCGGTGGGTGGACCCCACTCGCGAGACCCAGGCCACCGGCGTGCTGCTGGCCCCGCCTGGGCCGTGGGTCCCGGGCCGGCGACCTCACTGGGGAAAGATCGGAGACAGTCGTTCCACCGAGCGGACGTGCCCACCAAAGCCACCAGCTACACACACGGCCGACAACTGCCGGGAAAGTGCTCGGCGTGGTTCGTCGTCAGTGAGGTGTCACTACCCACCCCGAGAATGGCTACGATTCGTGAACTGACCACAGCAAGGGCTGGCGGGCACGGAGAGCACCTGGAACTCGCCGGGCCTGCTGGCCGGCCGGGCGGGGCCTCCACTCCCGGGCGTGCACCCAGGGTGAACGCAGACCTGTGTCTGCACAAACACCGCGTCCGCGCGCCCGGGGGGCTCAGTGAAGTGACAGACTCCTGACTTCTGCTCGGGTCACGATCTCACGGCTCATGAGTTCGAGCCCCACATTGTGCTCTGTGCTGACAGTGAGGAGCCTGCTTGGGACTCTCTCTCTCTCTGGCCCTCCCTGGCTCCGGCATGCTCTCGCTCTCTCGCGCTCTCGCTCTCTCTGGCTCTCATCCAAGATAAATAAATAAACTTTAAAAAAACCTGTACCCAAATGTTCTCACCGTCTTTAGCGGTAATAGTCCAAAGCTAGAAACAGCCCGACGTCCATCACGGGTGCATCAACGAGTCTGGCCCGTCTGCAGGGGCGAGGGTCCCGGCAGTGACACGGAGTGGGCTAGAGGTTCACGCAGCACAGGCTGTGATCTGGGGGCGGGAAGCCCCCTGACGAGGAGCGCACTCTGCTCCCCAGGACGCGCAAGCCGGGTGTAGTGACAGAAGGCAGGTCAGTGTGGCCCGCGGGCGCGGTCGAGGGGAGCGAGGCTGGGGAGCCTGGGTGTCAGGCACACGTCCAGTGTGTGCAGGGTGTGACACTCCGTCACTGCCACCCCACAGGGAGGAAACACCGCCCGACGCAAACACACCCAGCCCCAGGGTGCACCTCACACGTCCCCTCTGCCCGCCCCGCACGGTGACGCTGCAGGTGGCCGTGAAGCCCCCGCGGCGACACGCGGGGACGGTCCGGAGCCTCGGCGCGGGGTGAGCACTTCCCACAGGCAGGAACTACACCCTGGTGGCCGTAAGCTGCCGAGATCACGGGCCTGCTGGTGGCCCCCGCGTGCCCGGCCCACCTGACCCATGACAGCGCCCAGACCCAGCGCGTCGTCGGAGGCGTCACTGGAACAGGCCCCGCGGGGTGTGAGGTCTGCGCACGGAGGCTGTGAAGACCCCGCCGTAACCCTCATGACGCGCATGGCGCAGAGCAGGGCGGGAACGCCGGCGGGAGGCGGGGACTGCCCGGGTGCCACAGCCACTTCTGTCTACACGGCGACAGACACGGGGTCCTTCCCGGAAACAGGACAGCAGCATCCTCAGCGTGTCCCAGAGGCGAGGTGACCCGACGTCACCCGCTTGGGTCACACACGGACCCTTCGATGCCGCCCTCCATCCTCCCGGGGGGGCAGATGAGGTTAGTACTGTTAATACGGGGTCCCTGGAGTACGAGCAGGAACGGCATCGAGAGGAACGTTCCACGAGACGGGGGCCGAGGCAGCGCTGCTGAGGGCCGGCAATCCCGGACGGGCGCCCGGACGACCAGGCTGGGGGGACGCGAAGGCTTGTCGAAAAAGCATCTCCTCTCGGGCGTCTCCCGGAGGGACCGATGCCACCACTGAAGGGAGGCCGGACTGTGGGTCCAGGCCACGGCCTAGGTCAGCAGGCCTCGTCCCGGAGCCCTCGGCGGCCCCTTCGAGGAGGCAGCGGCCCCCGTACGCGGGGAGGTGAGGGGACGAGAGCGGGCTACGTGCAGACCTTTCCGTGCTGGAGTACTTGTCCGTCCGTCCGTCAGGTAAACTTGACGACATGAGCAACCTGGGGGCGCCTGGGGGGCTCCACTGGTTAAGTGACTGACCCTTGATTTTGGCTCAGGTCATGATCTCACCGTCCGTGAGTTCGAGTCCTGCGTCGGGCTCTGAGCTGACCGCAGGGTCTGCCTGGGATTATAAATAAATAAATAAACTAACTTAAAAAAATTTTGTTTTCTCAAGTTAGTTAACAGCGTGGTCTCGGCTTCAAGAGTAGAATCAGCGATTCGTCACTTACATTTAACACCCAGTGCTCGTCCCAACCAGAGTCCTCCTTAGTGCCCCTCCCCCATTCCATCCTCCCCCCTCCCCTCTACCAACCCCCAGTGTGTTCTCTGTATTTAAGAGTCTCTTACGGTTTGTCTCCCTCCCTGGTTTTATCTTATTTTTCCTTCTCTTCTACTCTGTTCCTCCGTGGTGTTTCTCAAACTCCACACAGGAGTGAAATCATACGGTATTTGTCTTTCTCTAATTTCACTTAACCTAATGCCCTCTAGTTCCATCCACGGAAATGGCAAGATTTCACTCTGATTGCGGAGTGATGCTCCATTGTATGTACAAACCACGTCTTCTCTATCCATCCATCCGTCGATGGACCTTTGGGCTCTTTCCAGACCTTGGCTGTTGTCGATAGCGCTGCTGTGAACATCGGGGTGCATGTGCCCCTGGAATCAGCACTCCTGGATCCTTTGGATAAATACTAGTGCAATTGCTGGCTCATAGGATAATTCTATTTTTAATTTTTTGAGGAGCCTCCGTACTGTCTTCCGGAGCGGCTGCACCAGTTTGCACTCCCACCAGCCTGCAGAGATCCTCTTTCTCCACTTCCTCGCCAACATCTGTGGTTGCCTGAGTTGTTAATTTTAGCCCCTCTGACAGGTGTGAGGTGGTGTCTCAGTGTGGTTTTGATTTGTGTTTCCCTGATGATGAGTGACATTGAGCACCTTTTCACGTGTCTGTTGGCATCTGGATGTCCTCTTTGGAGAAGTGTCTGTTCGTGTCTTCTGCCCATTTCTTCACTGGATCGTTTGTTTTTTGGGTGTGGAGTTTGATAAGTTCTTTATCCGATATGTCATTTGCAAATACCTTCTCCCACTCCGTCGAAAAAAATAAAATAAAACATGATCAGTCTTCAAGGCCTGTCCTCCACTGCGGCAGTGCCGGCGAGGACGGCCTGGGCGCCTCATCGCTGGGCGGCCGGAGACGGCTCACTCACACGCACCTCGGCCCCGCCCGGGGCCCCGACGGTTCCAGGCAGCAGTGATGTGCTGTGAGCAGGGGCGCAGCCCTGAGATGGTGGAGCCCTGCCGCGGGGGGCAGGGGGAGACGGGAACAGGACCCCCTCGGAGGGTCTCCTTCAGAAGGAGGCGGCCTCGGGTCCCGCCGCGTTCAAGGTGATGAGCTGTTGGTGTGGGTTCCCCAGGGCTGTGCTGCTCCCCAGACACCCGCGCGGTGTCACCCACGCCTGCTGGGACGTGCACCTCCCCCCAGGTCGCCCAGGACGTGGCCCCTGGGAGCCTCCGGTCGCTGGGCCGCACGGAGGGAAGTCACAACACTCTCCCGTCCGGGCTCCCCGCACTTTTGCCCCCTGGCCCTGAACCGGACACAGCACGAGGACCGCAGCTGCTGCCCGAGGACCACGGCCCTGAGGCTCCGCCTGAGCGCGGGGGGAGGGGGCATCAGGACCCAGCGCCGCGCCCTGCACGGGACGGAGCGCAAGGCTGGGCTGCTGGCCACCGTGACCCCGCGCTGCCCGAGCCTCGCTTCCCCTCCTGGTTCTGCGCTGCCCTATTTTAAGACAAAGCTCTAATTAGGCTTCACTCTGCCTGGGCCTCCAGAGCGCACGGTTCCCGTGCTCTCAGATAATAGAGTCGGGAAACATATTTGGATAATTAAAACAGCGAGATCATTAAGGGGAACAAATTCTGCAGAGGAAGGCAGCCTTCCCTGGAGACGCGCAATTCCTGCAGCGTCCGGACAGCCTGCCTTCCCCACCTGACACCGGCTACCCCCTTATCCAAAATCAACACAGGATCAGGGGAAACGACCTCAAATCAATTCCAAATCTGGGTGGGGGAGGGGAGAGCGAGGGCAGGCTGTGCCCAGAGACGGTCACTGATTCTCACTCTCAGAGACCCCACGGCCACTGGGGGCACCGGGGGGCTCAGCCAGGTAAGCTCTTGAATTCGGCTCAGGTCATGATCTCAGGGTTCGTGGGTTTGACCCCTGCATTGGGCTCTGCACTGACAGTGCGGAGCCTGCTCGCGCACTCTCTCTCTCAAAATAAATAAACTTAAAAATAAGAAAAAGAAACCCAACAGCCCTTAAAATGCACAATTAAGCCCATTACACAACAGACACAGAATATGCTCACGAAACACCAACACCCACGAGGACAGTCCCGTGACTGCATTCCGTGTGCACGTGACAACAGCTCGGCTAACTGAGCAACTACGAACGTCTGCTTTGTGATACGGTCGGAGCGTGGGTTCCCTTTTTTCAGTCTGGTTTCCATCAACATTGTTCGCGCCACGAATGATCTGTAGAACGCCACTCAGGTGCCTTGGAGACACGGGGACGCCAGGCATGAGCTCCGGCACCTCTGGAGCGAGACGGACACGGTGGCGCCGAGCCCCGGCCCAGCCTTACGCTTGATTCGTTTGTTTTGCCTGAAAAAAGGGAAGGTTTGATTTGAAGAGAAAAGACATTTTTATGTGAGTATCACGTGCCCGTGTTTTATTCCAGGGCACGGCCTGTTTATTCAGGTTCGCTCGCGGGCTCTGGGCTTCACATCCTCGCTGCTGGGCGGCTTTGTGGGACACCGACCGACCGCCTCGACGCCCCGAGCTTCGCCGTCATCACTGCCCTGGGGTGACCTGTGCCTCGGCGGGGCCCTCCTGCACGCCCCGCTCTGGTCCCTGGAGCCACGCAGGACTGACCGTCACCTGTGCCCCAGCAAAGCGGGCTTCACCGCTGCTCGCCCAGCCAGGCCCCCTGTGTCCCGAGCGGAGGGGCCGGGAGTCCTGGCCGGGGATCAGCTCACCACTGCCCTGTGTGTAGACGCATCCCCGTCAGTCCCAGTGCTCCGTCCTCTTGCCGACGAACGCGTGGAGACCCCAGGGTGGCGCCCCTGTGCACACGGTCCTCCTCCACCCTCCGGCTGACCAACCCGGGCCCGTGATGCTGGGAACGAAGCACAGGGGTCTGTCTCTGGATGTCGCCGCAGGCACACGTGACATCTGGAGCTCTGAGCTCACGGGAGGAGAGGAGCCCACGGGGCTGCGGGAAACAGCGCGTGTGCCCCTGGCTTGGGGGCACGGAAGTCCTCGTCACGTGGCCCTTGTTGCCCACGCCAGCTCGAATTCCATCTGTGTTGTGCCCTGCCTGGTGTCTAGACCTCACCGCTGGCCTCCGTCCTGGGCAGGACGGAGGAGCCCGGATGACAGTGAGAAGCAGGCAGACGAGACACCCCAGGGACGCTCCGGCCCGTTACCCCCAGTCGTCTGCAGGACCGTCTGCACACTCACGCGCACGCTCCCAGCCTCTCAGGCTCAAACGGCAGGAGTCGTGAGACGGCCTGTGGACACGACCCTCACAACTCTCAAAACTGATGAGGAAACGGGATTCTCAGAGGAAAAGGATCTTGCCAGGTAGTGTTCAGAGAGGCAGACGTTCACCAGTTGACATCCGGCCAAAATTTCAAATTCTTGGCAAGCTCCTCCCCCACCCTCCGCCCTACCACTGCCCCAAGCAGGATCGGTTATTCCTCGCTCACTGCCACCAATACACGCTGCGCCCACCTTCACTGCAAGCAGTCCGTGCAACATGGCACGAACACGGGTCCTGCTGCAACGTGCGTTTTTCTACTGAGGTGTAACCGGCATATGACGTCCTGTTCGTTTCAGGTGCGCAGAACCACGATTCGGTATTTGTGTCTCTTGTGAACTGACCCCCACGGTGTCTAGTGAACATCCGTCACCCACGTGGCTACGGAACTTGTTCCTTCCGATGAGCACTTTGTCAAGATCTACTCTCTCAGCAACTTTCAAGCACAGCCGCTGCCCACGGCTGTGAACCACGGCCACCAGGCTGCACGCTACGTCTCCAGGACCCGTCTTCTAACCAGAAGTCTGTGCTCTGACCACCTTCGCCCATTTCGCCCACGCCCACCCCCGCCTCTGGCAACCACCAGTCCGTTCTCTGTGTCTGTGAGCTTGTGTCTATGGTTTGTTTGTTTGCTTTAAATTCCACATATGTTCCACTCCTATTTCTGAGTTTAGCTGTTTTGTTTTTGTTTTGTTTTTAGATTCCACACATCGGTGAGATCACATGGTGTTGTCTGTCTCTGCGTGTGGCAGATGGCAGGATTTCTTTCTTTTTCACGGCAGAGAAGAATTCCATTTTATAGCTACACCACATTGTCTTCACCCATTCGCCTGTCAGTGGGTATTCAGGTTTCTTCCATGTCGTGTGTTGTGACTAATGTCTCTGTGAACGTGGGGTGCAGGGGAGCGTGGGGTGCAGGGGAGCGTGGGGTGCAGGGGAGCATGGGGTGCAGGTATCGCTCTGAGTCGGTGTTGTTACCTTCTTCAGACAAATACACAGCAGTGCGCCGGCCGGGCCGTAGGGCAGTCCTGCTCCGTGTTCCGAGGAGCCCCGCGCTGCCCCCCACAGCGGCTGCAGCAGTCTGCGCTCCCACCAGCCGTGCCCGAGGGACCCTCTCCCCACACCCTCACCAACACTTGTCTCTTGTGTCCTTGATTCGAGCCATCCTGACAGACGTGAGCTGATATCTTGGTCTGATTTGTATTTCCCTGTGACGTTGGGCATCTCTTCACGCGTCTGTTGGCATCTGGATGTCTTTCTTCTTTGGAGAAATGTCTATTCAGGTCCTCTGCCCGTTTTTTAGTTGGATTGTTTGGGGGTTTGTTTTGCTATTGAGTTGTATGAGCTCTTTATATATTTTGGAGATTAACCCCTCATCAGATATATGATTGGCTACCATCTTCTCTCATCCCTAGGCTGCCTTCTCGTTTTGTTTTTGCAGAAGCTTTGTAGTTTGACGGCGTCCCACTCGGTTATTTTTATTTTTGTTGTCTTTGCTTTTGGTGTCAAATCAAAACAAATCATCACCAAGACCAACGTCAAGGAGCTTACGACTGATGCTCTGTCCTGAGAGTTTTATAGCTTCAGGTCTTACGTGCAAGCCTTTGATCCATTGTTCGTTTATTCTGTGTAGGGCGTACGTACAGTGTTTTCTTCTCGTGTGGCGTCCTGGTCTGGTTTTGGTATAAAGAAAAAGCTGGCCTGGGAAAATTCGTTTGGAAGAGTTTTCTCTCCTCTTCTGTTTTTTGGAAGAGTTTGAGAAGAGCTGGTGGCCTTAACTCTTCTTGAAATGTTTGGTGGAATTCACCAGTGAAGCCATCTGGTCCCGGATGCCTGTTTGCTGGGTAAGACTGTGAACCTCCTGAAGGCAGAGACCACTGTATTCAGGCGCCTGGTGCTGGAAGGTGTTTCCTTGTTGAACAGAGTGAAATCTTCTTCAGAGGAACCTCATCACATCAAACCCATCAACTCCCAGCTCTGCTCACGTGGAATCTGTGGTATTTCCGAATGGGGCTACGGTAAGCAGAATTTCTAAAACGGCCTCCAAAGCCTGTACCAGCCTTGTCTTTCGGGCCCAAACATAACGAAGTATCACTCCTGTGACTACAGCACATCCTACGGTCCAGCTGGCCTTTAAAAGGAGAGATTCACCAGAGGGGCCTGAGACGGTTACCAGAGCCATTAGGAGTAAAGAACTTTCTCTGGTTGCGTGCAGAGGAGGGAGGTAGAAGGGAAAGTCGAAGAGATTTGGAGCATGAGAAGGATGGGAGGCACTCCCGCAGCCTTTAGCGACAAAGGGGCCGCAAGTTGGGGAACACGGGCGGCTTCTAGAAGCTGAGACCCCAGGCGAACAGTCAGCAGGCAAACAGGACCTCAGTCCTACAACCAGTCACGACTGGATTCTGCCAACAGCCCCAAGAGCCTGGAAGTGGACGTGCTTCCAGACCCCCCAGGCCGCGGCACCCAGATTTCCACCTGGCGAGACTCTAGGCAGAGGAGCGGCTGAGTTTGCCTGGGCTTCAGACTATGAACCCGTCAGATAATGAACAGAGAGGAAGTGTTCTTCAAGCGGCAGAGATCGTGCTGGTGTGTTACACGGCCCGGGTAGACGGGCAGGGGGTTTGTGGCTGGAAGTAGACGGGCAGGGTTTGCTCAGCAAACGATCGGAGCAAACCGATTTCAATTCTGACGTCAACCTACTCGGAAACAACTGGCTTCCACGCAGTTAGTAGAAGGGACTTGGGGGCCTTTTGACCCTGGGGAGACAGGAATCCAGCCTCAACTGGTGCGGCTATGGGCGTGCGCTGTTGTGAGGCCAAGTTCAGGGTAAAATAAATGTGTAGTTAAGCCACAACACCCGCCAGGAGCCACAAACACGGCAGGGGCAAATAGCTCCTATTCCTTCTCTGATCTTAACCTTCCAGCCATGGGCGGAGGGAAAGGACAAGGTCACACAGTCAGTGAAGAGGAGAAGGAGGCAGTCCCCCCTCCCTGCAGACCGCGTTCTAATTCACACGTCAGGCCGCCGCGGACGGGCACGGCAGGCGGCCCAGGCCACGAGCACCAACGTGCATCCAGGGCCGGAACCCACCCCTGGCACCGCCAGGCCTGCAGCCCTGCCTGCGCTCAGAGCTGCACGGCGGAAGGAGGCCGCCTTTCCCCCTCCTCTCGCTCACTTCCCCGCGAGGGTGGAGACACGCCCCAACCCGGGCATGAAGTCAGAAGGTTGAGGACGGAGACTTCAGTCCGTTGGGGACACCGGAGAAACCCAGACACACAGGGTGGAAGTCCGCGGAGAAGCAGAGAGGAGGCAGGGCAGCTTGTGACCATGGGGACCCCTCCCGTGTCCCGCTACGTTCAGTGTCACTCGCAGTGTGGTGGGCCCACCCGGGCAACTGGAAGGTTCTCCTGGGCTCCTCTCAGGGCCCGGACAACGGCCTTCTGACCCAGGGAGGTGTCTGGTGTTTGGGTTCTTCCGGAAAGCCTGTTACTGTGCCCGGGGCAAACTCGAAACACGGTCCAAATTCCATCTCCCCCCAAAGACCCGTTTCTGGGGCGCGCTCGACTCCAGACCCGTCTGTGTGCTCCGGGAGCCGCGCCCTCCTCCCCGGCTGCTCTGGGCTTTGCCTAGTGACTCCTGGGGCCCCGGAGCGAGCCCAGCGCGCACTCGGGAGAGGACGTCGCAGCGAGATGAGGAGCTCCTGCTGGAAGCGCACGTGTGGAGGGATGAAAATCTCACGCCTGAAAACATAATGGTCCCCAATTAGCTCACAGCTAATGAGAGCAATTACCGGGGAGCCGTGCGCCTAGGTTTTCTTTCCCTGGGAAACACGCACCCAAATGGGGAAAATCCCTCCTCAGCGAGGACCACGCTGTCCCGTCCGTTAACGCTGCACCAGCTCTGGCTGTGACCTGTCGTGGTCACACACGTTCCTGTCTGCAGCCTTCTCGGTGAGTCACTGCCGGCGGGGTCTTGGCTCCATAATGAGGAAGGACAGTCTGACTCAGAGGCAGAGAGACGCTGGTCCAGCGCGTCGGCCGAGGGCCAGAGGTGGGCTGATTCGAAGTCTGTGATAAACTTCTCAAAGCTCTAAGAATACTTCTATTTTTCGACTCAGGACTCACTGCAGGGATGTTTCAGACAAAGGAAATCATCCTAAATAGTGAAATTGCTTCCTGCATGGTCTCAGCCTGGGCTGCTAGAAAGTCGAGCTGAAGTTGTAAACATTGATGCGCCAACGCTTGGTTGCGAAGGAAGCAGGGGTGGGGAAACGGAGGAATGAGGCGCAGGAGAAGGAACCCCGTGGCGTGTGGGGGTCTCTGCGGAGCAGGCCACCGCCCGGTATTAAGCAAGACTGACTGTCTGACGTCACCAGACTGCCTTCCACAGAGCTGTCAGGTGACCGTGAACCCGGACCTGCACGTGCAGGGAGGCAGTGGGAGGAGCTGGCCGGGGCGCCGCCCCCGCTGGCTGGGGGGGGGGTCTCCCCAGGAGGCAGCAGCTCCTCCCACTTGCCCGCGGCGCGCGTGTGCCCGGGGGTCCCTGGACGTCTCGCGCCTTGGCTTCAAGGGGGACCCCGGGCGGTGCCTGCATACGGCGGGCAGCGGTCCGTCCCGGGGCTCTGCACGGGCTGCGCGCGGAGGCCCCGCGGTCCCGCCAGGCGCAGCGGCTCGCGGGCACGTCGCTGGGTGCGCCCCTCCGCACCTGCACCCCCAGGCCTGGTGAGTGGGAGGAACCCCCCCCAGAGACGCTCCAAGGTTTGGACGAGACCCTCTGGTAGCGCACGTGGCCACCACGGGGCCGGACCCTGGCGCCGCCTCCCCCCGAACAACAGTAAACGGAAAACGCCCGAGGTTCGACCAGCGGAGGAGTCGCCTCGTCAGCCGCGGGCGGCCGGTGACGGGTCGCTGCGTCCTTTAAGAATTATACCAAGGAAATGGCCAAATGGCCGCTGTCGTGTGTGTGGAAAGACAAAGCCGTGGGAGGCCGCGGTGGGAGCCGGTGCCCAGCGCTCACGCGCCGTCCGCAAACGTGGGGGTATGAACACGTGGCAGCATTTCTGGGGGAAAGATCTGGAAACACTGCGGACGGAGTACCTCCAGGCAGTTCCAGCCCCTGCTCTTTCCTGTCCGCAGACTCCGGACTTGTTCAGAGCCCGGCGCCCACCCCGATCTCACTTGTTTCACCTTCTCCAAATTCCCAACCTCCCCGGCATTTGGAGAAGGTCGTGTGATCACACTTAGCCCAAAGGACCTAGTAGGAATCCTGCCACGCGGGGCCCAGGCGAGTGGTGGCTTCCTGATAAAAGCAGGAGTGACATGGCAGGCACTGCCCCTTTCCCTTTCCTTCCACCTGGGATGGAGGTGTGAAGTCTGGGACTACCGCAGCCACGCTGGGAGCATGAGGTGACCAGCATGAGGGAAGGGTCAAGAAATTCAGCCCTGTTCTTGGGCCACTGAGGCAACATCAAAACTACTTTCAGTCTCTGTACGTTTGCTTGTTTGAAATGCTGTGGTCAGGTTTTCTATTAACTGTAACCAAACACAAACGTATCTAGGATGTGGTGCTAATCAGCTTACATTCCCCTCTCACTGGCTTTTTATGGTAGAGGCTTAAGGCACGTTTGTATTTCCTACTTACAAATAAGTTAACTGAGCCCGAGCGACTTCTCCAAACCAGAATTCATACCCAGTCTTGACCCTGGAGTCCTTTTCAGGACTTTAAGGGCAAACAGCGTGCAGAATACGAGGAGACCATCACGCGGAGAGGGGGCGCCAAGCCAGGGAGACGTGTCGAGTGCAGGTGGCAGACGGTGTTGCATGCCATGCGGGGGGGTCCGCTTTCTCGTGTTGGTGAGAGAGAGCGGCCGTGTGGGGACACCGACACTGTGGCAGAAATTGCTGCCGTGCACCAAGGCCTCGCGAGTGACAGAGCTCAGCAGGTACTGAATGAATGAAGGAGCGAAAGAGCAAACTGAGAAACAAGTGGATAAAGTCCCTGGGTGCACACAGAGGGTGCATCAGAGCATCAGACAAGGTTAGGGGCAAAAAGACCATTTAGGAGGTTACTGCAATGTCGGTTCCACGGCAACGACATGAAGGAATGAACTATGGGACCGGGGGGGGGGGGGAGGGGAGCAGATTCGAGAGCGATTCGGAAAACAGAACTGATGGGACCGCAATCCTCACACGGCCACCAGCTTGTCTTCTTAAAAGGACGTTTTTCCTGGGCCATTTGGCTGACCACAGTCTCCAGTGGTTTCCAGCTGCCTGCGGGACGCGCCCTCCGGTCCCCAGCCTGCGGGACGCGCCCTCCGGTCCCCAGCCTGCGGATCGTGTCCTCCGGTCCCCAGCCTGCGGGACGCGCCCTCTGGTCCCCAGCCTGCGGGACGCATCCACCAGCTCGTCGCCCAGTGTTCGCTGCCCTTCGTTAGCTTCTAGCTCAACATCTTCTCCAGAGCGACTACACGTCCAACGCCGTGGAAGAGAAATGCAGGTGAATTAATTGACGAATCTGCATAACCACTAGTCACTTTCACGCGCCTCCATCGATGTTACTTGCTTGGATCTTCCCTCATCTGCTGTTTATTGTTTCCCAACAACCATGTGAATTAAGCAAGGGCAGCGAGAGGCCATGGGGTCTTGCAGATGCAGAACCCAAGGTTTCGGAAGACCAGTCGTGACGCTGACGCTTTGGTCAGACCCTCCCCATCTGCTGTGCCTACAGCTCAAGACCAATCACGCGCTGCAACGTGGCCGGTTCATTCCCGGCCCCCAGGTCATGGTCAGCTCACTGCGCTCACGGCCCCTGAACAGAGCCCACGCCCAAGGTCCACCCGGCTCTGTCCAGACCTCAGATGAACTCCCGCACGATCAAATCCCACACCCAGACAGCTTTCCCAGCAAGAAAACTGAAGTCATCACCCTTAACCCAGAAATGGGTTTCTAGATCTTTGTCCCACGCGGACGGATCATAACACTCTGTCAGATCTGAAAGCTTTTCAACGGACAAAGGTGATTCTAAATCTCTCACAAACCTTCTCGTGGTTATTGTTGCAAATATTTCCCTCTGACTGAAATGTACGTCAGTGTTGGAGTTTCTCACCAACTCCCATTCATCCTTCAAAACTGCTCCGCACTAAGTCTACCTCCTCCCGGAAGCCCTCTGGAGTATAGTGGGCTTGCTGCCCATCAACGACTCATGCTTTCTTTCTGTAGGTTTCACCTGTGTTTGGAGAAAGCCGGCCTGGCCAGCGACTGCATTTCCAACCCTCTAAGGCCTAGATGGGGCCACGGGGCCGGTCCTGGCCGGAGAGCTATAAGGGGAGGAAATGAGCGCCACTCAGGCTGAGAACTGGGCACATCTTCCCACATCTCCCTCTTCGCTCAGCGGCTGTAGAGACACGAGCCAGCACAACATGCTGACAACGCGGCGCCTTTACTGGACCGAGTCCCCAGACGTGCAGCTCAGCTTCTCCGTCTCCACTTCCCACGGCCAAGGGCGCCTGCGACCGGCTATTAAATGAGTGAGAACGGTCTGTCACGACATGAAGCCGCGGAAAGCCTGGATCTGCTGCCGTCACCGCTGCGGGTAGAGCCCACATCATCACAACGAATACACCCTTCAAACCTGTCTGCACTCTCCCTAAGGTCGAGCCCCTCTTCTGCGAAGCCGCACCACCAGGAGGCTCCAGGCCCGCTCCGGTCACGCTGTAATAACAGTTATTCCTGTGTCCGTCTTCCCTCCCAGCTTACACCTCGGCAGCGGCACATACGGGGTCTCCCCTGACTGCATCTCCAGCTCCTGGGCTAGAGTGGTCAGTCGTTAGTGTTTGCAGGGTTACCTTTTTTACAAAGTGCTTCCTCCTTATTCGATTTCAGTTTTTATCCCCATTTATTCAACATACGCGTGTATAAAATTACTTGCCCTCTGAGCAGGGAGCTCCGGCCATGCAGTTCTTAGTATCCTGCTTTTACCGAAAGAAAAAAACAAAACCGAAAACGTTCCGGGCACCGAGAGGCTGACCTGTCAGGGCGCCCTGCTGAGTGCCGCCCGGGTGTCTGGGAGTCGGTGATTCCAGCTGATTTCCACGGACGTGGACGTGGTCAAGGTGCCCCAGTTAACGACTCGCCTTCTGAGGGAACAATGTTTTCCACTTTCCACTCTTGGAGAAATACTAGATTTCACTGCCTGACGGGGGGTGCGAGGGCCGCGGACCCTCTCTTCCTCAGCCCAGCCTGAGCAAACGGCTTCTCAGAAACGTGGCGGATTGTGTGAGCGGCAGAGAGCAGGGCAGGGGGGTCCCCTGCCCACGGGGTGGGGTGGGGGTGCGGCACGGTTTACCCTGGAACGACCTACGGTTTTATGCCTGGAAAACTGAACGCCAAAGCCAGCAGCCCTACACGGCACGGCTGCCACGGCACCGCCTTGTCGGCCTGCGCGCGGCATCCGCCTCTCCTTCCTTGCCTTGTTCCCGGGGAATCTGACCCCCCCACAGCCTTGGGCTCCTGCTTCAAGACCGGGCGTGAGGCTGGGCTGGTCAGTGAGATGTGACAGGGAGGCTGGTGGGAACGTTCTGTGACACAGGAAGGGACGCAGGAGGACGTGGCCCTTCCGTGTAAAGAGGAGACGGCACATTTGGTTGTGATGCCCACACTGCACCCGACCCGACGTGACCTGAGGACAAAGGCACCGGGTGGAGTTGCGCCCCTGACCTGACCCGGCCTGACTTGAGGAGGAGGCGCCGCGCCCAGAAACGCAGAGCCAGGACGCACCGGGACGGGCAGCTGGCGCTCCGGAGCGCCACACTTCAAGTCTGTCCTACAAGCAGCTCCTTGTCCTGCAGGATACAATCCGCCAGTCCCTCCATCACAGTGACCCCCCACTCCCTCGACCCCCTACTCCAGCGGCTCTCCTACTGCTACTCTTTGGACCACGACTAATCGATATACTGGTACCTTCCGTCTCCCCCAGGCTACAGGCCACCAACTTCCAGCTGGTCCTCAACCGAGGCCGTCAACGGCTCCCTTTCGGAGGCCCCCGAACGGACACCGCCAGCCACCAGCGCCTCTCTCTTCGATAGTCAGCAAGGACGGACTCCCCAAATCCTCACACCACCACCTGACAGCACGAAGAAGCCGGAGCGGCCGTCCCCCCGATTCCCAATGATTCGGGGTCCAGTCACTTGAGGGGAATGTTAGCAGTTAGGCGTGAGCAGGGAGGCATCAAGCGGGTGCTGGCCACCCCCAGGGGTTCACGGCCACACCTCCAGAGCCACCTCTCACGGCCAACAGAACAGCAAAGGCTCGAAAGCCCCAAGGGGACTTCCAGGAGCCGAGTATGTGCCCTTAAGGTCACAGCAAAAGCTCACTAGACGCTCATAAACATGCAACACATAAATAAATATAATTATGACAGAGTGCATCATGGGTAGGCACATGCGCAGAAGCCGAAATGCCGCGTGACTGCCAGCCGTCAGTCTAGCGTGCCCGTCGGAGCCAAGCCGACACGCGCAGAGAGCAGCCTGCCCGGGTGCAGCCGGGGCTCCAGGGGCCGTCGCCGCTCCCGCTCTAGCAGTGGCCCGCTTTCCCTCCTCCCGGTGCCCTGCGCTCACCCGCTCAGTCAGGTCTCCCTCCCCGTCCTGGGCTCTGGCCTCCGGTCCTGCGACGCATCTGGGACAACACGATGCATTTCTACTATTTTTGCTTTAGGTATCAATTGCTTTCTAGGGGAAAATTAATTTTCCATTTTCTGTCGTTTTCCCCCATTTCTAATGCTCTTTCTTCCTCTGGATAGATTCAGGTGTCTGCCTGGTGCTGCTGCCATATTCCTTCCTGAAGAATCTCCTTGGCATTTCGTGTGGTTCAAGCATTCTGAAAAGTAATCCCCTTGCGTGTTTTTCTTCTGTGAGAAAGTCTTTATTTCCCTTCCATTTCTGAGAGAGATGTCACTATGTGACGCATCCTGCACTGACGGTATTATTTTTTCTTTCAGCACCTGGAGATGCCACTCCATCGTCCCCCAATTTACATAGTTTCTGGGACGAAATCAGCCGTAACGATTATCTTTGTGCAAACTTCTTCTTTTTTCCTCTGGCTGCCTTTCACGTTTCGTCTTGGTCTTCGGTTTTCAGGAGTTTGAATACAATACACCCACAGGGGTCTGTTTTCTTTTACTTGGCGGCCTCTGAACTTCCCAGACCTGGTATTTGTTATTTGTTATTAAGTTTGAGATTTCTCGCCCTCCTTTTTTCTGCCCCGTTGCCTTCCCCTTCCGCGTCTGGGAATCTAAGTGCCTGTGTGTTGGAAGCTCCACGCTGTCTGCTGCTGTGCCGGTCGGGGTGTCACAGCGAGCTCTCCGGGGAGGAGGAGCCCAGTCTGTGGCATTTGCTGATTTCACCGGTGTACAGACTTGCGCCCCAGTGAAGTTCAGCCCAGATCTTCGCCGCAGAACGCAGAGCGGGGAAGAGAAGTGTGTAACTGGCTTCCATGAGCTAACGCCAGCGATGCCACTGCACGGGGGTCCGGCATGCTCTGCTCTGCCCCTCACCCCACTCTTCCCTTTTTATTCATTCAGGTAATTTTTATAGACCTATCTTCAGATTCAGTGATTATTTCCTTTGGCTGTGCTGAGTCTACGAATGAGCCCAAAGAAGGCATCCTTCGTCCTCGTTACTGTTTTTCAATTCTCCCATTTTCACGTGATTCTTCTCAGTGGTCAGTTTCTCAGGTTAAATCACTCTCTGTTCATGCGTGTTGCCCGTCTTTTCCATTAACCCTTTAACACACTGACCATTGTCATGCTGTCCCGCGTGACGGCCCCAACTTCCGAGTCACGAGTCCGGCTTGTTCGACTTGTCTCTTGACAGCATATTTTTTCTTGTTTCTTTGACGGCCTCGTAAATTTCTGTTGGAAGCTGGTCATCTTACGTAGGAGGCAGAAAATGAAATAAATAATGGTTATGGCTGGAAACTCCTTTCCTTCTGCGAGGCCTTTAACGTGCGGTTTGGATCAACGCGGTCGGAGGTGGGACAGGTTTTAGAGTGTGTTGGCTGTGGGCGCGCTCGGGCCACCGGTCGTCCCACCCCTTCACGGGGGCTTTGTTTCCAGTGGGGCTGGCGCGCCAGGGGGTTAACGCATGTTCCGTCCCTGCTCCGGCGCTGCCCGTGCGCCGGATCGCACAGGTCTCTTCGCGTGGCCTCTCCCAGCAGCCGCCATGGTACCTGGCCCTTGTTAGCCTGATGGGGGTGCGAAGGGGGGGCAGCGTTGTCGGTGTCCTGACGAAGCCTCGCTATCGCCAGGTGCAGCATCACGGTCCCTGAGTCCCGAAGGTGGGGCGTGATTGGTGCTTCTGCTTTCAGCTGTCACTGTAGACCCGGCCTCTACTCCTGTGCCTCCTGAGAAGTAACGGGCTTTCCCTGGGGCGCCCGGGGGCTCCGTCAGTGAAGCCTCCGACTCTGGATTTCAGCTCAGGTCATGATCTCAGGGTGGTGGGTTCGAGCCCCGTGTTAGGCTCTGTGATGACCGCTCAGAGCCTCCTCGGGATTCTCTCCCCCTCTCTCTGCCCCTCCCTGCTCATGCTCTCTCTCTTTCTCAGAATAAATAAATAAACATAAAAAAAGAAGTAATAGGCTTTTTCTGTCCCCTTCCAGAGCTGCAGTGGGCTCTCACCAGAGCCCTTCTCCTGTCCTGCAGGCCTTGAGGCTTGTGCCCCGTAGAGAAGGTATGTTTCTCGTCCCCCAGGACTGCACCACAAAGGCACTTTAAGACTCTCACTCTGCGCCCCGTCTTCTTTAAGCGCACCTGCTAAGGTCCGTGGGAAAGAGCCTTGCGTGGGTGTGAGTTCCCGTGTCTGTGGCTCCTGGGGAGCCATGTTCTCTCGCAGGCTGTCCGCCGCTTCAACGTTTTGTTCAAGATTTTGGCCGAATTCTTGCAAACCCCCAGGAGCACCCGCTCCGGTGAGAAAACGCTTATGTTTCCCTGGTGACGCCTGTTTCCTCACATTTCGGGTGAGTGGGTTGACCTAGACCTCAGTTCCCTGATGGGTTCAGAAAAAGCTATGCACGTGTAGGGTTCCAAAGGTTGTTTTGGTTATAAGTGTAGAAATTATTCTTTCCGGCTTCCCACATCAAACAGAAGCCAAAAGTCCCAATGGGAATTATTTTAAAATGAGAAGATACTGTATTCAACTCACAACATATTTTAAAACCTCACTAAAAAGTATGTGTTTCTTTAAATCTTATTTTCAACTTAAAACCATAAGAAATATTTTGCTGTTTTTATTTAATGCTGCAGACAGGTGAGTGTTTTCAGTGAGGTGCAAATATGCATTCTTTCTGTCTTCAATTCTGCCTTGTCTGCTTCTCTCCTGAACTCCCCGATGACATCTAGGGGGAAATCCATAGCTTTCTGGTCCCTTTTCGGTAATTAAAAACAAAAAGTTCAGTGTTACTTAAAACCTCAAGTTCTTTTTTTTAGTTTTTTAATTGTTTATTTTTATTTTTTGAACGAGCGGGGGAGGGGCAGAGAGAGAGGGAGACACCGAACCCGAAGCAGCTCCAGGCTCCGAGGTGTCAGCGCAGAGCCCGACGCGGGGTTTGAACTCACAAACTGAGATCATGACCTGAGCCGAAGTCGGATGCTTCACCGACTGAGCCCCCCAGGCGCCCCTGAAACTTCAAGGTTTTCCAGTCCCTTCTCCCTCTTGGCTGTCAGGGAACCCGCCGTGGATTCTCTAGAAGGATGCTCCCCACCGTACAGTTATCCGATGCGGGAGATAAACCCCAGCCCACCCTCTTCTGGTCCGCACTCGGCTTCTGCGGACGGTCGCCCCGAACTTCCTCCTGCCGGGGTCCCTTTACCCAGAAGGCGGCCTTCTTGCGCAAGGAACTGGCGGCACCAAGTCCTACTGGCCCCAGGGCCCCCGTCCGCGAGAAACAGGCCCAGCCTTGTAGCCTGCCTCCCTCCCCACGCCCTTCCCTGCTCTGAAAGGTGTAGGGGGAGCGGCTCACTGACGTCAGCACCGGGTCCGCCCCAGGAGGGAGGTCTCCGGACTGACCTTGAGCCGCGCAGAGTCGGGAAGCGACGGGGACTCACTGCAGCCCAGAGCGCACCCCTGAGGACGCACACAGCACCCGCGGCGGAAGGCAGAGCGGACACTGCCGGCGGGCGGGACGCCACGGCTGTGGCTCACACAGGCCGCGACGCACGGTGACCCGCCAACACCGGCAGCCCGCTCCGGCAGCGGCGGCCGTGAGCAGGAGTTCTGGAACAGTACAAGCGGTCTGTCTCCCTCGGGAGAGCCTGGCGCCCCGTCACCGGCTCCTTGCGCAAGCGCCCACGGCACAGGCCGGTGCCTGATCCCCTAACAGGGGCGCACGCGAGGGAGGCAAGGCGGCCGCGCGAGTCCGTTCATTCGGACTCACGCTCCCGAGAGGCAGGCACTGGCACCCCGATTCCCCCCGAGGAAACGCGCGCGCAGCCACGCAGTCTGTGACGCACAGACGCGAAGAGCCCGCAGCACACGGCTGTCCGCTCGGCTCTGGTCCGAACCCGATTCCAGTTTCTTAAGCGCTTCTTCATTTGAAGCGAGAGAGAGGCCGATGCGTGGGTGAAGGGCAGAGACAGAGGGAGACGGAGAGCCGCCAGCACGGAGCCCGACGCGGGGCTCGAACCCCCGAACTGCGCCATCGAGCCCTGGGCCCAGGTCGGACACTTAACGGACTGAGCCCTCCAGGCGCCCTGGGATCCGAACCTACGTCTCAGTCCAAAACCGGACCCGGCCCGCATCAGCTCCCACGACCCTCTGGCCCCGCCTTGGGGGCGGAGCCTCCGCCTGGCCACTCGCTGGAACCACCCTCTTCCCGTCGCGGCCAGGGGACCGGAGGCTGTTCTGATGGAATGTGCAGCCGGGACCCAGCGCCCCCACTCGGAGCCCATCCTCCCCCGTCCCGCCCACCGCCCTGCTCTCACCCCCTGAAATGCGGGGCTCTCCCACACGGGGCGCGTCCGCTCACACCACAGGGCCTTTGCACTTGCTATCCTCGCTGATTAGCAAATCTTCTGCCATGTGACTGCGCGCCCTGCCCATCCCACGTGACTCGGCCCAGGGCCGCCTCCTCCGTCCCGCACGCCTCTCCCCTGACGCCCCTGCACATACCGCCGTGCCATTTACCCCCGGCTACCTGTCCACCTTCCCTTCTAGGCCCTCCCGCGTGTCCTCGCCCACGCGCCGCGAGAGGGGACCGGCCCGGGACGCAGCGGTTAAACCCGCACGCGGTACTTCCGCGGTAACAACAGCTGCCGCCGGGCCGGGGCCTTTCCTGTTCCCCGGTTCTGCTACTTCCGCCTGTGGTGAGCGTGGCCTCGAGGCTACAGGGTCACGGCCAGGTCCCCTCACTTACCACGTGGCCGCCGTCCAGATTTTGGTCCCGACGTGCCGAGAGCAACAAAGTCGCCCCAGGAGGCGGCCGGCTTTGCACCCTGGGCCCCCCAAGCGACCGCGCACGTGCCAGCGGGGGGCGGCCCGCCGGGCCCAGCTTCCCCGCCGTTCCCCGCGCTCTGTCCGCAGGACGGACGGTTCAGCCGCCCTTCCGCTCCACTCGGGCGACGTGACTGTGGATCTCGCGTGGGCGCGATCTCGTGTGACTGTGGATCTCGCGTGACTGTGGATCTCGCGTGGGCGCGATCTCGCGTGACTGTGGATCTCGCGTGGGCGCGATCTCGCGTGGGTGTGGATCTCGCGTGGGCGTGATCTCGCGTGGGTGTGGATCTCCTGTGGGTGTGATCTCGCGTGAGTACGATCTGTGAGTGTGATCTCTGCTGGGGCTCAGTCCCCAGGGGCTCCGGCCCAGAACGGGGCCGCTCTCCAGAGTCTGTGAACCAGCCTCACACATACCCGTTCAAGCTTGTGAACTACTCTGGGACGCGACTATTATCCTCGCTTTGCAAATAAGGAAACCGAGGCCGAGGGAACAAGGCACTCATCCCACACGGAGGGGGGGCAGCCCACACTGCCCTCCCTGGGTGTGGCCTCACGTCTCGGGGGCGTGTGCCCCGGAAGGTCCCAGGGCCAGGCGGGCCTTTGCGGGGGGGCGTCCTGTGTGAGACGTTCAGCAGCACCCCCCCCCCCATGCCACAGCACCTCCTAGACCCAGTGACAGAAACGGACTCTGGGAATGACCAAAGCGTCCCTGGGGACAGAATGAGCCCCAGCTGTTTGCAAGTTTCAGGACGTGACCCCAGGCCACTTGCAGATCGTGCCTGCAAACAGCTGCTCGCGGTTCTGCTAAGTTAAGGGGGGAGGGGACGGACAGGAACACACGGAGCGGCTGGAGGTCGGGGTTCGGAAGAAAGCCCACGGATCAGGGGAGGCCCGGCTGCCTCAGTCCCACCGGGGGAGGACCTCATTTCTTCCTGCCACCACGTCCCTTAACGAGAGCGGACTGAGTGCCACCACGTGCCACGTGCTTGGGACAGGTGGGCACACAAATCAGACAGGAGTGCTCGTCCCCTTGGACTTTACTCTGGACACGTATAAGCAGCAAATGTAAAAAAACAAGTCGATGACACAGTGTGTTAAAAGCTGGCAACCAGGGGCGCCAGGGGCTCCGTCGGTCGAGCGTCTGACTTGGGCTCAGGTCATGATCTCACGGTTCGTGGGTTCGAGCCCCGCGTCGGGCTCTGTGCTGACAGCTCGGAGCCTGGAGCTGCTTCGGGTTCTGTGTCTCCCTCTCTCTCTGCCCCTCCCCTGCTCTCTCTGTCTCTCTCTCTCTCTCAAAAATAAATTTAAAAAAAAAAAGGTGGCGAACTCCGTTTTACAAATGCAGAGCAAGGTTCGGGGGCGAGAGGTGCTGGGCCAGGTTTGGGGGACAGGCCTCAGAGCGTCAGGGCCGCCACCCCCGACCCAGGTCACCGCCGCTGGCCCCTGCCGCCTGCTGGGACCATTCACGTCGCGGTCCCCCCGAGACGCTGGGCGTCACTGTCGGGGTGAGTCCACCGTCCCGGCTTCTCTGCTCACAGTCTCCGGACAGGCCCGGGCCACACGACCGTGGGCACCCGGCTCCCAGGACGCAGGACAGCAAACGCCCGGCCGTCCGGCTTCTGCGGTAGGAAGGAGGTGCCCTGTCCCGCTAAGACGCGGCACGAGATGCCGCCAGAAGGACAAGGGCGCCCAGTGTGCGGACGAAACCAGAAATGAGGGCGGCGGCGGGAAGAGCAGGGGGGACGGGGTAAACATGTCACGGCGCATCAGCAGGCGGCCGAGGAGATGAGACCCGCACAGAAGATTCCGGTTCCCGAGGCTCGTCGGGGCCCATTATGTGTCTCGTAGAAGCAGATCCTTTTTTAAGAGACCAACAAGCTGTACATAATTCTGTACAAACTAGATTTCCACCTCAGTGAGTCCGTGTTAGGTCAAGTCTGATGAAGAAAAATTGGGCCGTTTAAGCCGCCATGTCCGGAGCCAGAGCTGAGCGTCCTGCCGGGCTCAGGGGTCACCGTTCCACGGGCGCCGCCCCCGTCCGGTGCCGTCCGGGCACCTCTCCCGGCTGCGTGCTGGACACGGCGCCCTGGACCCTTCTCCGACTGCCGTCAAGACGCAGGTCAGTCGTGAAGTTAAAAACCAAACGTCTCCATCGCAGAGAAGGGAACACTGGCGCTCACCCCGTCCAGCGTGTCTGGGTCGGGGCCACTGGCATCCACCACGTACGGGACGCTCACACCGGCTGCCGGGGTCAGGCTCACGCTCCCCCAGCCACGGCGTCTCAGCCGTGTGCACAGGCAGGGTGTTCCTGCCGGCGGAGATCTGGGACGGGTCCCTCGTTCCACACAGGTCGTGAGACTCACGCAGGGCGTGGCAGTGACCGTACTGCGCGTGGAGCCCCACGCCCGTTCCCAGGAGTGACACACAGGCCAGAGAACCCTGAGGACCCGGGGCAAACCGCTGCGTGCTGGTTCCTGGGCCCGCCCGCGACTGGCAGACACGCCAAGTGTTAAGACAGGCAGCGCCCAGGCCAGCCCGTCCGACGGCCACACGTCCATTTACTTTTTTGTTAAAAAGGTAAAAAAAAAAAAAAAAAAAAAAAACACCGGGGCACCTGGGTGACTCAGTCAGTTCAGAGTCTGACTCTCGACTTCGGCTCAGGGCATGATCTCACGGTTCGTGAGTTCGAGCCCTGCGTCGGGCTCTGTGCTGACAGCTCCGAGCCTGGCACTACTTTGGATTCTGTGTCTCCCTCTCTCTCTGCCTCTCCCCCACTCATGCTCTGTCTCTCTTTCTCAAAAATAAATATTAAAAAAATGTTTTAAAAATGAAACCGCTCTTGGCTGCTCGCTGCATTTTGCCGAGCTACTTGGAGCCCCACCTCCTATGTGGGTTACGTGTCTACATAAAATCCCGTAGGCGGCTTGGTGGAGGCAGAAGATACAGAGCATGGGTCTTGCTGAAAAACGTAGTTTGGAGCCAGACCGAGAGCATGCCCAGGACACCTGCTTCGGGAACTCAGAGGAAGTCCTGGGTCCATCCGGGAAGTGAGAGCTGGACCAGGGGCTGAGGGGAGAAGAGGCCGGTCCTCAGCTGGCGAGGACAGGGAGCCGGGTCAAGACCCCGGCAGCGATGCGCAAGGACTGAGGGCACAAAGTTGTGGTCCGGGGATGGCTGCGATGCCGGCCTGAAGGCGTGCGCGTCGAAGTGCTTTGCTAGGCTGAATTCAGAAAGGCAGAGCCCCCAGCAGGCATGAGGCACCCCGACACTCTCTCAGGGAGGGACACCCCGCCGTCCTGGCCAAGCCGGGGCCTGGGGCCCGATAACAGACGTCCTGGCCTGGTTCTGACTCGGAGGCCGTGTTTATGTTTTGAGAGGCCTGTTTCCCAGCGCAGAGCAGAAGAGGCAGCGAAGAAGGCGGCGGCCGCACCAGAGACGGCAGCCGGGGTCCTGGTCTTGGTCTTTCTCTGCAGACAGGGGAAACGGGGGTCATCAAACACCCAATGGTGGCCAAGCCGGTGGTCGAGGGACAGCTCAAGAGGGTCCCAGGGGAGAAGGTGGGCCTGGCCTGCGTATCTACAGCCCGAGCCCTTGGCACTCACATATCCAGATGCCCGTGCAAAGGCCCTGAAGAATGTGGGGACCGGCCCCCGGGCTGGATGGGCATTTGGGACCAGATGCCAACAGCTCCTTCCTCCCTGCCACAGGGAGTCGCCAAGTCTGGGTTCCGGCCGGAGTCTTGAAGGGAAAGTCAAATACAAACACGTAAAGCTGCGTGCGTTTACTTTTAATTAAACCAAGTGGCCGAGTGGGTGAAGCGTGGGAAGGGTGGTTCTGCGGAACCGATGTTTCTGTTATTCAGCCAGAGTTTAATGAGCCCCGATCTGAAACGACATCGCCGCGAACGCCTGCAAGTCACGTCTGCTGAGAGAAAACAGCCAATTTCCAACCCGCCCGCTTAGCAACGAGCACGGCGCCTCGAGAGTAACTGAACCGCACCCCTCAGAACCAGCGTCCCACGCGGTGCGGAAAACGTCTGCAGACACAATTGTCTCTCGTCCTGTTACACGAGGGCAGTCTAGGTCAGCAGGGGGGTGGGCGGCGGGGCTGGGGGGCTCTGCGTATGTGTCGGCTTTGTTCTGCTGTGTGGACTCGCCTCGGAGCCCCGCGGTGCTGGCTTTCAGTTTCACTGGCTTGTTTTCCACTAAGAATAAAAAGTTCCTTCGTGTTGATATTCCCTCTTGAATATCTTCATCTGTCGTATTGCAAAGTCGGTGTTTGCTGGTACCCCCTCCCTCACGTCCAAGCCCTGAAACCCCAGCGAGCCGGGCGCCTGGGGTCGGGCACTTGTGAGCGAGGGTGCGCGCGTGCGCACACACGCGCGCGCACCAAGGCTTGGAGCTCTCAGCCCCGTGCACTGCGGGACTTTTAACAGCATCCCTGGCCTCTACCCACCAGACACCAGTGGCCCCGCCTCAAGCTCTGGCAGCCCCCACGTCGGCACATAGACAGTGCTCCCCGAGGCGCCAAGCCCCCAAGTCTGCAGTCCTCGACAGTGCTCCCCGAGGCGCCGTAGCCTCCTCGTCTGCAGACCTCGATAGTGCTCCCCGAGGCGCCGAGCCCCCACGTCGGCACATCGACAGTGCTCCCCGAGGCGCCGAGCCCCCACGTCTGCACCTCGACAGTGGAGGGTCCCACTGAATAACATTCTGTCCTATGGAGAGATCACATTTTGTTGCCTGTTCACCAACTGATGGGTGTCAGGACTGCTTACACTACTATGTATTTATCGACGTACATCCCCATTACAGCTTCTGTCAGGGTCAGCTGGTGCCTCCTACGTGCAGGTCAGCTGATGAGCCTACAGTTAACGTTCTGAGGAACAACCTATTTTTGCAAAGCCGCCACACCCTTTTGTGTCCCTCCCAGCAGCGAATGAGGGCACCAGTTTCTGCATATCTCGCCAACACTAGCGATCACCTGTGTGTTCTATTTTAGACGCGCTAGTGGCTGTGAAATAGTCGTTCACTGTGGCTTTGACTTTGATTTCTCTGATAATTAGCGAGCTGAACATCTTTTCATGTGCTTGTTGGCCATTTGCATATCTTATCTGGAGAAGTGTCTCTTCAGATCCTTGGCCCATTTTTAATGGTTCTAAGAGTTCTGAAAACCAGTCCCTTTGCACTTGACTGGCAGGTATTTGCTTCCATCCTTCAGTCTCCTGATAGCCTTCTCTGGAGCACTAAAATTTCTCATTTTGAGAGTCCAAAATACCCGTATTTTCTTTGGTCGCCTTTGCTTTTGGCTTCGTATCTGAAAAGCCATTTCCTGATCCAACATCACGAAGATTTATTCCTATGTTTTCTTCTAAGAGTTTTATCATTAAAGTGCTACGTTTAAGCCTCTTTATTCCCTTCGAGTTAATTTTTGCCTGGGCTTTGAGGCAGGAGTCCAACCTCCTTCTTGAGCGGGAGGCTATCCAGCTGTCCCCACAGCATTGGTTGAAAAGACTCTTCTTGCCCGCATTGAAATGTCCTAGCATCCTTGTCAAACCTCAGTTGACCATAAGCGTGAGGCTCTATTTCTAGAATCTCAATTATATCCCATTAATTTGTATCTTTACCCTTGTGTTAGTGTCACACTCTTTTGCTTAGTGTCATTTCGTAGTAAGTTTGAGCCTGGGAATAAATTCTTTCAAAAAAATTTTTTAATGTTTATTTTTGAGAGAGGGGGAGACAGTGCAAGCAGGGGAGGGACAGAGAAAGAGGGAGACCCAGACTCCAAAGCAGCTCCGGGCTCTGAGCCGTCAGCACGGAGCCTGATGTGGGGCTCGAACCCACGAACCGTGAGATCATGACCTGAGCCACAGTCGGGCGCTCAACCTACAGAGCCCCCCAGGCTTAACTATTTTAAGTCTTGGTCTCTTCATCTGTAAAATGGAGACCTGACGAGGTTCTGGTGACAGTCCAGTGAGACAGTGAGTGGCAAAACCCTTTGGACCAAATGTGCTGTGCCCACGGAGAAACTGCAGGCCCCACCAGTGTGAGCCAGGGCGCACGGCGGTGCCACAGCGACAAAATCACAGACAGCAGACTGTCTGGGAGGAGAAGCAAGGTACAAGGTAAAGGGAACCCTAGACCCAAACCTGTGCCCTTTTCGAGGAGGACCAAGGTCACCCCTTCATCCTCCCTCTTCCCAGGCAGACACGAAGAGGAGACCGTGGCACACTGGCCGTGAGGACGCGCCTCACGGATCTCCAGCTACGGAGAGAGTGACTCCCCTACACCAGCTTCCCCCGAAGTCCGGCCTCACATCTGTGCCAAGGAGAGACTCCCCCCGGTGGCGGGGTCCAGCAGGGTCCCGGCCCAGACCTCCCCGACGGCTGACCTCCGCTCAGGGACCGCCGTGGCCGTGCCAGGCCTTCCTTAGGCTGGAGGGCAGCCGGGGAGGATCCCCCCTGCCTCTCCCTCCCAGGGTCCCTCTCACGGGGCAGACAGAGACCTGCCCAGAGAGGACACAGGGTCACGCAGTGTGGGCTGAGGTCCCTGACCTGACAACCAAAATAGCCTGCAGCTCTGTTTCCATTCGCCCACGGGAGGGGCAGGGGCAAGGGGAGGGAAGGTAAGGAGGGGACGAGAAAGGCTTTTAAAATGCGAAGGGAGATCGATTTTTAGAAAAAAGTAGACCTTTCCAAAACCACGGGTTGAGAGCTGCCCCAGGACGGCATCGGCCGCCGTAGGAAGTGGGGAGGCCCCTGCCCCTGGAGGCGTCAGGTCGCAGGACCGAGGCTGCTTTGCAGGGATTTGGCCACGTGACATGCGGGGCTGCTGAACTCGATGGTCTGTGGGGTCTAAGAGTCCAGGAATCATGCGGGTCCACGCACAGGCGAGTCTGCACACCCCGCTCCCCGCCCCAGCGCCCAGCCTGATTCTTCCACGGGAATGGCCGTGTCCCTCAACCCATCAGGTCCTCCTGCTCTAGACCTTGAAGAAGCCCGTGGCCAGCTACACTCAGTCCCCTGTCCCCAGGGGCACTCTCGGTGGGACAGGACACCGGCAACCCGGACGGGAGCACCGAGTGCTGCTCATGCCCCACGGGAGCCATGGCGGCCGGAGGACACGTCAGTGTGGTCCCGACGCCAGAATCGAGGAGGCTCTGGGCACACGCAGCCCTGGGGAGGGCACTAAAGGCTGGGCTCCCGCCTCCCCCAGGATGTCAGCAGATCCATCACCCTCCCGGGCACGCGCTGGAGGGGACATGGTGGACGGATGGAGGTGGAGGGGTCCATGTGTAGAGGTCATGATCTCTCGGTTCGTGGGTTCGAGCCCCACGTCGGGCTCTGTGCTGACAGCTCAGAGCCTGGAGCTGCTTCAGATTCTGTGTCTCCCTCTCTTTCTGCCCCTCCCCTGCTTGCGCTCTGTCTCTGTCTCTCTCTGTCCCTTCCCCAGTTGCTCTCTCTCAAAAATAAGTAAAACATTTTTAAAAAGTACTGAATTCTTTTTTTTATTTTTTAACATTTATTTAGTTTTAAAAGACAGAGACAGAGTGTGAGCAGGGGACAGAGAGAGACACAGAGTATGAGTGGGGGAGGGAGAGAGAGAGAGGGAGACACAGAATCTGAAGCAGCTCCAGGCTCTGAGCTGTCAGCACAGAGCCCGACGCGGGGCTCGAACCCACAAACTGTGAGATCGTGACCTGAGCTGAAGTCAGATCCTTAACAGACTGAGCCCCCCAGGCGCCCCGGCTAATTCTGCAGATCTGTGGGTGGGTTCCCTGGGCACACCTGTGGAGGAGCGCGCGGCCAGCGTGTTTATTACATAATAATAATGGAATAGTGTCGTGTGGTATCATATTACCTCCTGCCTCAACTTGGGCTCTCCCAGCGTGGGCTTATTTGGGGGCCAAGGGAGAGCGGAGGGTGGGGGGGGAAGGGGACATCATCAAACGATCCAGTGTTGTGGGGACAGAGCTTAACCCTACGGGGCCACCCTCCCCGGGCTTGAGCCCACCGCATGGGCAGGTGCTGAGAGGACCACAGTGGCGACGAGCTGCCGGCCAGAGGTCACTCGTGGGGACCAGGTGGCGTCTGGTTCCGTCCGGGGCAGAGTGGCAGCGCCGCAAAGCTGGCTTCACAATAAAGATCCAACTTCCAGGCAGAACACACACAAAAGGCCGTTTGCGGGGCAGGTGAGCCAGCAAGCGAGCTCCGTCGGGCCCACAGGCGTTTGCACCGGCCCTTCACAGAGCTGCAGGCGTAACTGGTTCTGAGCACCCACTCTGTGTGGCCCCGTGCTGAGTGCTGCAGGCACGGCCACGAGCAAGACAGACCCGGCTCTGCCCTCCAGGAGGCCTCGTGGGGACACTCGACTGGAACCACCGCAGACGGGCACACGGTTACCCACAGTGGGAAATGAGCACACGCCACCTGTGTCGAACCGGGGGGGGGGGGGAGTGAGGGCGGCAAGGAGATGTCAGGGAAGATGCCCCTGACTAGGTGACATCTGAGCTCAGACCAGAAGGCTGAGTGGGGGACTGAAACTCCAGGCAGATGGCCCAGCATGTGCAAGGGCACCAAGACAGCGAAGAGCTTGGCACTGGGTGCTGGAAAACACGTTTGCAGCCTGGTGCCGGGGAGCATGACCGGAAATGCGGCTGGAGACATGCGGGGGGGGGGGTCACCATGGAAGACTGTAGACCAGTGACGGCCTGGGACAGCTGGGGTGGCCGGGCCGGGCCTGGTGGTTCAGAGAAGCCCAGCCTCCCTGAGAGGCCCTGCCGAGTCCTACAAGCTCAGGCTCAGTGGAGGCGGAGGGAAGGCCCTCGGAGGATGGGGGTGGGGGGCACTGAGCCAGACCCGGCCGTGTGGGTGACCGAGAGACTCATGTGTCCCCGGTGTGGGTGACGAGAGACTCATCCGTCCCCGGGGCAGGTGGTAGAGACGGCCCAGCCTCCTTCAAGGCCCTCAACCCAAGCTGGCTGTGGAATAAAGCGTGACCCCTCCGCACACCCTCATCAGGTGTCCACCGGGGTCTGTGGGATGCGTGCGCCCCACCCGCGGAAGGGGACGGCCCACGGCTTCTCGGCTCCGAGGACAGTCTGGGCTCGGACTCAACGACTCTTTATAAAACAAACGAGTAAAATTTAACTTGCTCAGAACCACCGCTGTTTTTGGGTTTCCGGCACACGAAACAAACCTGCAGGTGAAAGGGCAAAGCGGGCGGGCCTGGGGCGACCCAACTGGCGGTAACGTGGAGGCGCGGATGAGTGTGGGAATCGGGGCGCATGGGGCTGCTGGCCCCCCGTTCTGTGCTGCCTCCAAGCAGCCCCGGCCACCCTCTGCGAGTCCACACCACGGCCCGCCCCATCCGAGCGCACTCCGCTCCACGGTTTGGGACACCGGTCCTCTCCCTGCCCCATTCAGCACCGCGCTCCCTCCTGGCCGCGGCCTGGGCTGCTTCTTCAGGGCGTCCTGGCAGCAAGGGTCACACTTGCCGGTGGGTGGTGTGTCCCATCCCCGGTGCCCGGCTGCGTGCTGGGCCTGGAGCATGAGACCCTCGGGGCGTGAATTCGTAAAGACGGGGTGAGATGACAGCGCAGGAGGCGGGGAGGCCAGACACTGGGGCCACTGTCCCTCACAGTCCCTCCAGGGCTCTCCGCCGCGGCCGCCAGGACACACATGCGCCGGCGGCCTCGGGGCCCATCTGGCTCAGGCCGCTCGCTCTGCCCAGGGCTCTCGGGAGGCACCTGGCACATCTCAGCGGCAGAGCGGCTCCGAATAACCCCCAGCCCCGCGTCCAAGCCCGCCCCAGAGGGGAGCCCAGCACAACCCAGCTCCATCTGCTTGGGCACAGCCTGCCAGGCTCCCCGGGGCTGGGAGGGTCCCTGGGCCGCCAGGGGACCAGTGCCCACAGTAGGTGGGCAGACACGTGGTCTGGGGTCAGGGACACAGTCCCAGCTGCGGAGTCGCATGGAGGTCGTGGGGGTGGGATCGACGGCCCCGCGGGAGGCAGGAGTGTGGAAGGGGCCGGCTCTGGGTGAAAACAGCCTAAATTCACAACTGTCACGTAGCAGCAAGGGGTGGCATCCTGCCGGCATGGGATGCATCCCGAATCCAGAGGATAAATTAGGAAGGACCCAGGCAGGATGAGGTGGGGAGTCCGGCTCGGCGTCCAAAAGCCTGGTGGAGCACAGGGGTGCTGTGACTCCATGACACCAGTCAGCAGTGGGGTGTCAGGTGAGAGGACACAGCGCAAAGGACCACAGGGAGAGTGAGGTAGGGAAGAGAATGACTCACAGGTCCCGGAGGAAGGGCCCGGCCTGGAGGGGGTCAGGGCGGGGTGCAGGGCGGCCGGGAGCACCGGGACCCGGGCACATGCCCTGATCAGGGACCACGGACAGCGAGCCTCTGGGATTCCGGGGCTGAGACAAGGCTGGTTGATTTGCACTGGAAAGAGCAGGGTTTTGCTGCGCTTCGAGGGGATTTCTCTAAGGGGCGGCACAGGGGGAGGCAGCTGGGGGGCAGGAGAGGCTGTTCCCCACCAGCGGTGCTGGACAGACCGCATCAGGAACCCACACCCACTTGGAACCCTGTGGGCCAGTAGAGTGTGCACCTGGGGGGGCAGTGGGAGGTCAGGGCCCCGCCGCTGCTCGGCCACACGGAATGGGTCCCAAGGCCGCGCTCTTACAGAGTCATTTAAACTGTCGATAAGGAGCGAACGGGGCGCCTCAGGCACCAAATGGGGCGAGGAGCGCAGGCCCGCACGAGCCCAGACAAGGAGAGACCCGCCGACGGCAAATCCCGGGAAAGGGCGGCGCGGGCCGTCCAGCCGTGGCCCGGCCGGCGCTGCCTGCCCTCCGCCTGGAGCACGCCTGCTGCGTGACACCCACCCCCACGCGGCAGCTGCTGCGAACGTGGGCGCAGGGAGCGAGGCTCCCGGCTGTGTGACCTCCCGCGAGCGGCTGGACCTCTCTGAGCCCCCTCGCCTATAACATGGGAATTGTAAAGTGCCTCAGGGGGCTGCGGGGGGACCTAAGGAGCTCACCATGGCCGGGCAGCGAGTAAGACTCTGGCACAGCCGGGCCGGCCCTCCCGGGACTCGCTGGCTCGCGGACAGACGCACCCTCGGCAGCTTTCCTCGCGGGTCACTGTCTCACCACGAACTACAGAAAGCCCAGCATCGCGAATCCCTGGGGAAATGCAACTCCCAACCACACAGAGACGCCGCCTCGCGACACCGGGCCTGCGCCACGCAAAAGCGGCGGACCACGAGGACTGACCAGGGTGCGGAGTACCCGGGGCCCGTGTCCGCGGCGGGCGGGAACGTGAGCTGTGGCCGCGGAGTGCGCTCCGGCGGCTCCGGCGGCTCCGGCTCCAGCGGCGGCGGAAGGGACCGCGTGGCTGCGCCGGCAGGCCCGATGCTGAGCCTCAGGGACCAGGAGATGCTGCACCAGGGACAGCGCGCAGGACGGCAGTCGGCAGAGACGGCAGCGTATGACCCCGCGAATGTGAGCCGCCATCGCCAAGGTCACAGCAAGGACGGTTGTCGCCAGAGCCCAGAGTGGGGTCAGAGCTCCAGTCCAGCAAGATGCGCTGAGCTCTGGGGCGCCTGGGGGGCTCCGACTTCGGCTGAGGTCATGATCTCACAGCTCGTGGGTTCGAGCCCCGCGTCGGGCTCTGTGCTGACAGCTCAGAGCCTGGAACTGCTTCGGATTCTGTGTCTCCCTCTCTCTCTGCCCCTCCCTCTGCTCACGCTCTGTCTCTCTCTCTCTGCCCCTCCCCAACTTGTGCTCTCTCTCTCTTTCTTTCTCTCTCTCAAAAATAAATAAATGTTTAAAAAAATGACGAGCTGAGCCCTGCAGTGGCTGGTGGGGATGGTCCGCGGCCATGTGCTCGCACGTCAGCCCCTGCACCCCACACCTGCCAGTGGCTAGGCTGCTGTTTTATGCGGTCCGTGAACCAACACACAACATGGGAGAAGCTGAGAACGCGGCATCAGAAGCTGGAGACTGGGTCGCAGGAGGCCTTGGCCCTGTGCAGGTCCTCCGGGAGGGCACGGCGACACGGGAGCTCTCAGGGCTGAGCAGGGCACGCCGACAACGCCCCAGGGGCAGCGGGGGCAGCCCGAGAGAAGGTCACAGAGGGCGAGGCAGACGGCTCCGCCAGGCCAGGCAGGAAGTGGTGGTGAGCTCACCAGGGCCGGTCTGGGCTCGGTCAGCACTGCCCACTGAGGAGCTGTCACTTAGCAGGGCAACCTGATGGGCCCTCATTTAGTAGACACCGCCCCCCCGGCATAGGCGGCCTCGATCTGGCCTCATCCTCTCAAAGTCTTGACCCCTTTGCACCCCAATAGGACCTTAGTCTCAAGAGGCTCCTCTGCTATTTCTCTTGTTCAGCCCAGCAAATGCTCAGGTCAGTGGGGCTGCAGTGCCCTGCTAAGGTCCCGGGGTTCTCAGGACAGGTGAGCACGTGAGGGAGGCCCGCAGTCACCTGCCCGGCACCCAGCCTGCTCACGGGGCAGGACGGACCCAGTGTCGTCCTTGCCCCAGCAGATCCTCAGCACTCATTCCATCCCCCCTCCACCAACCCCCCTTTCCCGGAACCTGGGCCCACGACCCCACAGCTACAGCTTTACAAAAAGGGGGTGCCGCATGGCAGTTTCCAACCCCCCGTTACTTTAAATCTCTGTGTCTTCTCTCTCTCTCTCTCTCTCTCTGTCTGCTTCACCTCTTCTGGGTAATTAAACGGAAGAGTCTAGAAAAACCCCCTTCTAATCAATAATTCAAAATGTTGGTCTGTGACGGTCCTCCGGGTCAGGCATTCATGAATTCTCCAGGATGGAGGTCCCTGCTGGGGCCTGGAAGTACAATTAATGTCTTTGGGTAATTATGTATTTTTAACTTACGCTGCTTTTTCTCCCCCCTAAGCGGCCAGAAAGAATCGTTTATAAATAAAGCAAAATGTTACGGTCTCGTGAGTCGGGCATTTGTAAAGAAAGAGACATTGGAGGTACTTGCTGAGTCGAGAAAGAGGGGAAAACAGTTCAAGCCCCATTTAAAAATTCCCGACGGTAACATTTTGGCTTGGTACTGAGCACCCGGGGGGTCCCTTCTCTGCTCGCCCGCCCTCGCCTTTCTTCCGGGCCTCGGGAGACCGTGCTGGCGGCTCGGCCAGCACCCGTTCTCTCTTTCCCTCGGCATTCTACGTCAGGGACAGAACGCCGATTGTGCTCAGCACCGCAAGGTGTCCAAGTTAAAGTCCCTCCCAAGTCCACTGCAGCTGGAGGGGACCAGGGGAGTGCGCCGGCCAGCGGGACGCACACAGACGTCCACCGGGGGAGGCCTCAGGGACTACCAAGCCCACTCAGCCCGCCTATGCCTGCGCCCAGCCTGGAATGTGAAAGTGACGGCTGGAAGAAGAGCAGCCATTTTGCAACCGTGGGGATAAAACTCATATTAAGACGGAGACAACAGAGAGACAAAAACCAAACAAAACCCTAGACGCAGCTGCACTGGTCCCGAGTAGACTTGAGGATTCCTGTGATTTGTGAAAAACGAATTCCTGTGCATTTAAGCCACGGGCAAGATCTTCTCTTACGTGAGGCCAGTACAAGCCCCGAATGACATTCACTTCTAGGTGCCCGGACACGCGCAGACCATCCCAGGGGAGACGCGGGCGGGCGAAGGCCATCCTCCACGGAAACGGAGTGTTTTCCGGCTGAGTCCCGGTCTCTGAGGACAAGCACCTCAGCAACCCCGTGAACACCCGCCGTTCCCCCCGGCACCCCTCCCTGCGACCACCCACGGGGAGGGACCGTCCCTGGGGTCACCCCTTCACCCCCCTTCCAGCCTCCCTCTGACCCGCCCCCCAACAGGGCTCGGAGGAAAGAAGGGACCCAGACTCCAGCCCGGCCTCATGGTCTCCGGCTTGTACTCGTGATTGCAAGAGGGGCCCCGCCCCCTCCCCCGTCCTCACCGCACACGGGGGCCCCGCCCCCTCCCCCGTCCTCACCGCACACGGGGGCCCCGCCCCCTCCCCGTCCTCACCGCACACGGGGGTCCCTTGCCATCCTTCCCCGCAGCTGCCCCAGACAAAACACATCACCCTCCTACGACTAACCTGTCACAGAACCAAACGCGCGTGTCCAGCCTCCCAGGGGCTCCGCCTTCCGGACTGCGCCCCCCTGGCTCGCTGGCACCCACCACGTGCAAGGTGAGCGCTTGGAGAGCGGAGAGGAGTGAGCTTGCGCTCAGACAGAAGGAAAACGGGCTCAAAGGCTCAAATGCAAGGGAAAAGGGATACGGCCACAGCTGGGGACCCACGACGCGCTCCGGGGCGTGGAAACGCAGAAGCAGGGAGCCCCGGATCCCGGTCCTGGCGCCACCGCCTGCCAGCTCTGCGACCTAGGCCGCGTCACCCGCGGCTGCCTCCGTCCCTCCTCCCTCCTGTCCAGAGCGGAACTTCGGGGGACCGTGTCTGTGACGGTGGGGACCCCGTCGGGGAGGCTGCCACAGCGAGGGTGCGCGGTTCTGCGTGGGCCTCGCCGGACGGCCCCGCATCGCGGTTTCCCATCTTGCGCGGAAGGAGTTAATGCATTTTGGTGACAGAGAGCGGGAAAAGGTCGTTCTGCAAATATTCCAAAGCATTTCACGAACCGGTGGGCTCTCCTCCATCTGCGGGAACAAGCGGGCCGGCGCCGCCGAGCAGCGATCACCCTGCATTCCGAGGTTGTGGCTCCCCCGCGGGGGTGCGAGAGGTTTTCTCCCGAGGGGGACATGGAGGCACGCGGGCGCCGGACACACAGGCCTGGATGCTGGGGCGGCGCTCGGCCGGGTGACAGATCAGCCTGTGGAACTTGCCGCTGACCCTTCACGTGTTCCTGAAAGCTCCTCTGATCTTTTGGAAACGAAGGAATGTCACATAAAACAGGTAGTTTGATGAACTTTAATCGTGCTCATAATTGGATAAAATCGGTGCGGGCCGTTGTGAAAAGGTCTGTGATAACACAGCCTCTCCGCAAACCCGGCTCCGGTTCTTGGAATCCGAGAAGGGCCTGTGGGCAGGAAGGCTGCTCGGTTTGTGTTTGTTTGTTAGAGGAAAATGTATGCATGAAAAAGAGGCCCCCCGGTCGGTGATGGCTGCCATGACCGGGGTGCCCTGTGGGGACATCGGATTTGAAGGTCGGGCTTTGGGCAGCGGGCAGGAGCGGACTGCCGGGTTCTTCCTTGAGCGCGTTTGTTGTCCCGCGTCATCTCCACAGCGGCCCGTCTGCTGCCCATTCTGCGTTGCTGCCTGTGTTGCATCCGTGCAGCCTTCCAGCCCTCACCCTGGCCTGTGTCCCATCCCTGCGTCTGGGCTCCCAGCAATGCCTGCCCTGCCCCTTCCCAGCCTTCAGAGCAGAACCCAAGGCCCTCCCCGGCCCAGTCAGCCCCCATCCCCCCATAACAGAGCCTCCCTGTCCCAGACCTCCAGCGACCCCACCGATCCCAGGACCGCCCCTGAACGCAGGCACCTCGCCCTGGCCTCGCCGTCCTGGCCGCACCCTCGCTGGTGACCACCCGACCCACTGCGTGGGCCCCCTGCACCCAGACCCCACTGGCTTTAACTCAGCCGGGCCATTCCGGCTCCTTCAAACCCCTGCCGTCCATGGCCATTGGGAACCTTCCCTTTGCAGAGCAGCCTGGGAAAACGTGATGGGCGTCCCGATCACCAGCCTGTGACAAAATCGCCAGCGGCGTCCTAAGGGCCGATCTCCTGATCGGGACTGCGGCGCACTCGCGCGTGAAGACAGAACAGCCCCATCTCTGTGTACGAGCAGAGACGCAGCCGTGTTCAGTGCCGTGTACATTCTTCCGTTGATCTGTTTCCCTACAAAATGCAATTGCGAGGGGTTTTTTCCCCATAAAATGTAATTATATTTTGACATCCTACTTTGTCATCTATTTTTTTTAATTTCCTTTTTTTAAGTGTTTATTTATTTTGAGAGAGAGAGAGAGAACACGAGCAGGGGAGGGACAGAGAGAGAGGGAGACACAGAATTCCGAGCAGGCTCCGTGCTGTCAGCGCAGAGCCGGTTACAGGACTCGAATCCACAAACTGTGAGATCATGACTTGAGCTGAAATCAAGAGTCAGACGCTTAACTGACTGAGCCTCCCAGACACCCCAGAACCTATTTTTTTTAAACTTTAGAACTTGAACATTCCTCCTCTTTGCAAGTATTTGTCAACGATAGTTTTACTAGCCACCCAGCGTGCACAGGTACGTGACCGGCCCGCTATTGCTGTGTGGCTCTATTCCGCCGGCTCGCCCCACTCACCACGGTGAGAACAATCCCAGGCTGAGCATCCTCGTGCATGAATCTGCAAACAGCTTATATTATTTCACGGAAAGTGAAAATGCAGGGTCAAAAGTCATGGCAAATTATAAGGTTTTTGTTAGATTTTGCCAAAATGCTTTCCAGAAAAGCCAAAAAGCTCACACAGCACAACGTGTCAGTGTTCATCTCCCTGCACTGCAGCTAAATCCCAGCGTTATCGCTCTGGTTAGTTTTAGCCCCTTGCAAGGTCTGGTTTGCAAGTCTTTGGGGGTACTCGCAGTCGGACATTTTTCGTCTATTTATGGCTATTTGTGTCTCTTCTTTTATGAATATCTTTGCACGTCCTTTCTCTGTTTCCACTGGGCATAGCTGTTTCCCTCCTGATTTGGGCACTTACTGGGCAGCCCGTGCAGTGGGACAGTAAGAGGTCTCCAATCGGACTTGCCCTCCCGAGCCTACTAGGTGGGCCGGAGAGAGGGAGTGTGACGGCTCGGGGGGCCCTGGCTGAGCTCCACATGGCCACATGGCCGAGGGGGAATTCTGGAGAGAACAGGTGGGGAGTGGACACGGGGAGGGCAGGGGAGAGGGTACCATAGCCCCCATCCCAATTCCGAGGCAGGGAGAGAAAAGAAGGTAAGGAAGTCCACGCAGGAAAGACAGGGGACCCAGCAGGATGGTGGAGCATCCACGGGACAGCAGGGGGGCCAGCAGGGTTAGAAAGAGGGTCGCAGAGAGGTTCAGAGCTGCACCCCATCCTGGGACTGGCCGTGTGCAGGGTGTGGAGCAGGCAGAGGGGTGGGAGGCGGTGGGGGGCTCCATCCACTCCTGGGCCACCACGTACGCCGGCACAGCCCTGGCCCTGGGATCTGGATCCCTTGCGGCCACATCACTGTCTGCGTTCTGCACTAAAGCCACTGAAATTAACGTCCCTCTAAGAAGCACGTCACTTGCTCTTAGACCGAAATGCTGGCATCAGACCAGTCGTTTTTCATTGCTGATTAAAACGTCTCAGGAAGAAATGGGAAAGAACTCGGCAGAGGAAGCCTGGCTCCTGCAGGTGCGGGATGTATGGTGACCAGAGCGGGTGACGAGCAGCCAGACTCCCTCCTGCCACACGGGAGACTTTAGGGGAGGTGGCTCCTGGGGGTCACAGGAAAATGCTCAGGTGACCAGAGGACAGCATTCCTGCTCGGGATCCTCGAGAGCCACTTGTCCAGCTCTTCCCCAGGACGCCTTCGTTGGATGTACTTGCCAGAACTACGAACGACCAGGTGTTTTCTCAGAAGAGTCCGGGTCAGCATGGCTGGGGCAGGACCAGGAAATCAGCATTTTTAACCAGGGCCCCACGTATTTCTCATGATTGGACAAAGGGCTGTTTTGTCCAGCACTTCTCACATTAAAATTTCATTAATAAAAGGAAGTTAAAAAACAACAATACCTAGGAGTTCCCTTTTTGCCTACAATAGACTAAATCACACAGATCAGCTCTTCTACCAAAGAACAAATAGAAACTATGAACAAAGTGGGTTTTTAAAATTTTGTTTAAAAATATCCTAGGGGCGCCTGCATAGCTCAGTTGGTTGAGTGTCCAACTCTTGATTTCAGCTCAGATTATATGATCCCAGGGTCATAGGATCGAGCCCCGAGTTGGGCTCTGTGGTGACAGCACAGAGCCTGCTTGAAATTTTTATCTCCCTCTCTCTGCCCCTCCCCTGTGCACACTCTTTCTGTCACTGTCTCAAATAAAAAATTAAATAAATTGAATTTAAGAATAACCTAGAGCAATAAAATGCCGTGAGGTCTTAAGGCCTCATAGATCTCAGAAGGAAGTCACAAAGGTGAACCTGATATTTGGCACAGCAATTTGCCTTGAATCATTTGCTGATTCTTAAGAAAATCTTAAAAGCTGAGTTGTGCTTTGTAGAGGCTGGTCAGCGAGGCAGCCAAGAGAAGGAGAGACAAAACAGAAGCAGCAGCCAAGAGAGAGTGGGGGGCAGGGCAAGCAGGGGGAGACCGAGCTTGCTCGGGAGCCAAAGCCTGGCGGAAACAGACCGGCTTGCACAAGGACCAAAGCCTGGCTTTCAATGTGCTCACTCCCAGAGTGGGTTACAACGATCTGCCCGTCCCTTCACTTCCAAAAGCTAAAATGCATCCTCTCGGGAAGAACGAGGCATCGTCTGGACCCTTGAGTCACCTCACCGTTTTCACATCATTATCTGACATTCAGCGAACAAGTTACACCACATCCTGGGACATGCGGAGGGCTCAGAACCAAGACAAAAAAGACGTAGAAATAGACCCAAGGAGACTCCACAATTTTGGAATCATTAAACCAAGACTTTCAAAATAACTGTGACTTCTGAGAAAATGAAAAACCAGATGGAGAATTATGGCAAAGAATTACCATGTATTTTAAAAGATCAAGTAAGTTCTTTATAGATTTTAGATACTAACATTTTATTGGATATGTTATTAGCAAATATTTTCTCCCATTCCATCAGCTGCCTTTTAGTTTTGTTGATTGTTTCCTCCACTGTGCACAAGCTTTTATCTTGATGAGGTCCCAGTAGTTCATTGTTACTTTTATTTCCCTTGCCTCCGGAGATTACCCAGTAAGAATTTGCTGTGGCCGAGGTCAAAGAGGTTGTTGCCAGTGTTCTCCTCTAGATTTGAAGGGGCACATGCACCCCAATGTTGGTAGTAACATTAACAATAGCCAAAGTATGGAAACAGCCCAAGTGTCCATCGACTAATGAATGGATTAAGCAGGTGTGCTGTACACACACACACACACACACACAAATATTACTCAGCGATCAAATAGAATGAAATCTTGCCATTTGCAACAATGTGGATGGAACTAGAGTGTATTAGGCTAAGTGAAATAAGTCAGTGAGAGGAGCCAAATACACAATTTCACTCAGATGTGGAATTTGAGAAACAAAACAGATGAACATAGGGGAAGGGAAGGAAAAATAAGATAAAAACAGAGAGGGAAGGAAACCATAAAAGACTCTTAAATACAGAGAACAAACTGGGGGAGCTGGAGCGGAGGTGGGTGGGGGATGGGACAGATGGGGGGGGGATTGAGGAGGGCGCCTGTTGGGATAGGCACCAGGTGTTGTACGGAACTGATGAATCACTTCTGCTCCTGGAACCAAGACTACCTGGCATGTTAACTAAGTAGAATTTAAATAAACTAATTTAAAAAATAAAAGATCAAATAAAACCCCCCAGAATTGAAGGATATAAAAACGAAAACTAAGACCTCTGTGGGTAGGTTTGGTTGCAAATTAGGCACAGCTGAGGAAAGGACCAGTGACTCTGAAGACAGGTCAGAAGAGAAAGTCCAAGCTGGAAGAAGAGAGAGAAGATAAACGACAGATGGACAATTCTGGAGGGAGGGGAGTGTGCCCGACAGAACGGGGCATGGTGGAGACACGTGCATCGGGCGTCCTTCAGGGGAAGGACAAATGAGACCCAAGTAATCTGTGTGGAGACAACATTGGCGTCTCCCCGCTGACGGAAGACACCAACCACGCGTGAGAGGCGCCGGGAATCCAAACAGGGTGCGCGCCGCAGGCCACGTGGAGGCACGGCTCGCAGAACTGCTAAGAACCAAAGATAAACACAAGCATCTTTTTTAGAAAAATCTAAAAATTAAACTTTATGAATTTATTTTATTATTTACTTGCACTATTTATTTATTTTTATGTTTTTAATCTTTGAGAGACAGAGACAGCACGAGCAGGGGAGGGCCAGAGAGAGAGGCAGACACAGAATCCGAAGCAGCTCCAGGCTCTGAGCTGCCAGCACAGAGCCTGACGCGGGGCTCGAACGCACGAACCATGAGCTCATGACCTGAGCCGAAGCCGGACACTTAACCGGCTGAGCCCCTCAGGCGCCCCTACTTGCACTATTTATTAATGGCCGATGACATCAGAACCCCTGGTACCCGGACTGGGACATGGGCTGGGTGCTCCCACCATGGGGGTGCCAGGGCCCCTCCCCTGGAGACTCCGGCCTGCTCAGCTGGGGACGAGGCCTGTGAGTCAGCATTTCCGGCCAGCCACAGAGGTCTGGCTCTGCTGTAGGGTCAGACCCCGTCTGCAAATCCAGCTTGTCCTCGCCCCTCGGGTGACAGCGGAGGAAACTGAGGCCCAGGCCAGCCCCGGGGCACACCGAGCGGGGCACGGTCGTCGTCGGTGCATTCTGCAGCTGGGGGCAGTTTGGGAAGCAGCTCTTGGGAGCGGGGACCCGGGGCGCCCCAGGGGCCTGTAGGCACCAGAGGAAATGTGGCAGGAAGGGACTGGGAATCCCTGGCCCCGCACAGGGGACCGTCACAGACTTGCTCGGTTCCCAGTGGGCCTGCAGCTCCGCCATCTGTCCGCTTCCCGTGTGCGAGGCACCTCCACGGAGTCCTTCACCCCTTCACCGCAAACCCACAAGGCGAAAGTATCACACGCACACCCATTTTACAGACTCACAGGGAGGTTCAGTAACGTACACAAGGTCACCACGGCCAGGCCGTGGGGTTTGAACCGGCAGAGCCGGGTTTCAGAGGCTGCACTTATGACTCCTGGGTTCTGGGGCCTCCCTAAGTCCCCGTCACCGTTCACACGCACTCACCCCAGGCCGAGACGGCTCTGTTCTTGTCCCCCCTGCAGAGTGTGTTTGGTGGGGGCAGCCTGACGGAGCACAAGGAGCACTGGGCCAGGACCCGCTTGCCGCCCACGCGTGGTTCCGGGAAGGCTCCCTCCTTCCGGCGGTCGGTTTCTCCCTCTGGAAAGTAAGGGACGCGATACCATCGTGGGACTGTGCGAGGATGACCTGCCTTTGGAGGTTGGGGTCACCACCACGGGGTCCACGTACCGGACGCGCACCCGGGGCGGCTGACACGGGGTCCACGTACTGGGCAGACCGGATGCCTGTCCACACCGTGGCTGCACAGGGGCGGCCCCCGAGAAGCCATGGGGCTCGGCCGGCAGTGTGGCCCGGTGCCCGCAGCCCTCACCCCTGCCGCGGCGAGCTCTCCCTCTCCCCTCCCCTCTGACAGGCCGGCCCGGCCGCACTTGTGCTCTGGTGGCTGATGTTGATGGGATGTTTTTAACTTTCAGGTTGAGCTTTACCAACAGAGCGCTGGATTCCATGGTGGAAATAACCGACTTTACGGGTCCGATAGTACAGGCAGAACCAGTTCTGGGCAAACTTTCAAGACAATAAAATGAGGTACGGAGGCTTGTCTCTCCTCTCCTCACCCCTCCCTCACTCAGGTGGCGGCTCCCACCCACACCCCTGCAGCGGCCGCCCAGACCCCTCCTCTTCTCACTCCTCCCTCACACGGGTGGGGGCTCCCACCCACACCCCTGCAGTGGCTGCCCAGCACCCCTCCTCTCCTCACCCCTCCCTCATTCGAGGTGGGGCTCCCACCCGCACCCCTGCAGTGGCTTCCCAGCACCCCTCCTCTCACCTCTCTCTCACTCGAGGTGGGGCTCCCACCCACACCCCTGCAGTGGCCGCCCAGCACCCCAGGGGACTTCCCCGACTGCCCAGGAAGAGTGAGGGGGATGGGAGGAGGGAGGGGAGGAGCGGGGGAGGGGAGGAAGGAGGGGGAGGGGGAGGGGAGGAGGGAGGGGGAAGGGGAGGAGGGAGGGGGAAGGGGAGGAGAGAGAGGAGGGGAGGAGGGAGGGGAGGAAGAAGAGGAGGGGAGGAGGGAGAGGAGGGAGAGGAGGGCGAGGCGGGGCAGGAGAAGACAACGACGAAGAAGGGCCGTTCCCTGGCCGCACATGCCAGCTTGAGCGTCACCCCGGAAACCGAGGCAGCCTCTGGTCCCCAGCCGACGCCAGCGCCCGGGAGAGCAGGAGGCTGGGGGACCCGAGAACAGGGATCTGGGGCAGCTGCGCCTGCGAACACTGCCGGGCTGAGTGCACTGTGCGGCTCTGAGGTCAGAGGTCAGCCCCCCCAGGGGAGATCTTCGCCCCTGCAGGCAGCGGCACGGGTCCTCCCGCTGGAGGAAGGACATTCCGACGTCTCTCTGGTCCCTGCCTGCTCCCACCTCCCGGTTACCTGGGACATCAGATTTTAGGTCCCCGGAGAACGCTTAGCCCCATGACAGCGTGTGTAAGAACCCCCCCCCCCCCGCAGAGCTTGTTTTGCACACGCTCCCAGTTCCCGGCCCGCCTCACGCGCCGTCCGCTTTAGGAGACGACGCCGGTGGACCGAGCTCTGCCACAGACCTTTCCGTGGCGGTGGAGCTTCATCTCTGGGCTGTTCAACACGGCGGGCGCGTGCGGCCAGCATGACTGAGGAAGTGACCTTCAAAGGCCATTTAACTTTCATCAGTGTAACTTCTGAAAGCCGTTTGTGACTGGGCTGCCGCGGTCACGGCACAGCTCACAACCGTGCGCTCAGAGTGCCCAGCGGGCCAGCCATCACAGGTGCCGGACTGCAGGTCCCGCTTGAAACCCACGGAGTCCGAATCTGCACGTTCACAGGATCCCAGGCGAGGTGTCTGTCGGTGTAGACGGATACTTTCCGGCACCTGCTGGAGCCTGAGACCTCCCACCTCTCTTGTTGCAGACTAACCCTCGCACACACTTCTGTGATCCGGTTCTTACCCGAAATGCGGGTCCCGATGTGACGCGCACAGAGGACAAGTGTGCGTGTGCGTCTGTGGCGAGAGAGAGGCCGCGGGGAGGCCGGGGCCGGGGTGGAGAGGGTACTGCGTGCGCGCCCAGGGCTTGCACCTCACTGACCGAGCGACAGAGAACCACCCGCCGCCACCAAGCAGGCAGGTGACACGAGTGACATTTTAGGACAATCGCGTGGAAATGTGGCAGACGGGCTGGCGGAGAGGACCGCTGGCCACCGGCCCTCGTACCCGGCGTATCAGGGAGCGACCCTGGCTGTCTTCACTTATCCTTCGATCAGAGGCGCAGGGAACGCTTAGGGCTTCCGGCAACGCACGCCTTCCACGGCGCCCACGCCCACGCGAACCCCAGCCCGCACCTGCCGGAGTATCGCGCGAGGCGCGGGAGGAAAGAAACACTGCGCTTCAGTCCTGAGATTGTTTCTCCGTGAGACACCACGTAAATGTTCGCCATTTACAGTAACGTGAACTCTCTGGGATCTGATTCAGCACTGAGACACTGTCTGCTTTGAAAGCACACGTTTCAAACGTCAGATTAAAAGCACAACGAAGATACTCACGGGACACACAATAAGCAAAACCAGGAAACACAACGGGTTTCCCTGCAGATGTCCTGTCTGAATGCAGCCACGCCGGGCAGCGGGAAGGGGGATAAACTGCAAGCAGACTTGGAGGATTTGAAAGGTGTCAGGGCCTCTTATCTAGTCCCAGAAAGCCGCTGACGCGCGGAGGGTGGATCCCGGGCGGGGAAGAGCCAGGCAGGGGTCTGCTGTTTCCTAGGGGCGAGGGTCTGCGAGTGCTCTGTTCTTACAGACCCGTCCCCTCTACTCAAGTACTGCGAGCAAGACGACAGCCCCAGGCAGGGAGCCGGCACACGGGGGCCAGAGGTGATGGATCGCGGGGGGCCAGCTCCAGGGGAGGAAGACACGTGCCCGAGGTCAGGAGGGGCCAGGGCAGAGCGGGGGCCCCTCCTGCACAGCCCCGCCCCCCCGGAGTGACCACAGAAGCCAGCCCCCAATGCCCCGGGGACTAGGGGACGGTCCCCACGGCAGGTGTCTCCTCACGGGGGACACCCCAGGAGGGGGCATGGGGGCTCCGGAGGGGGGGGCAGTTGGGAAGAAGAAACTAGAATCTCTGTCCATACTTACTTTTTATCTCTACAAGACAAGAAGTTAGGTTTTGCTAAAGGTTCAAGTACAAACTGGCGGGTGCCCTTCACCCCAACGCCGTCAGGCCGCATGCGAGCTGGCGCGGGGACCGGGAGGGAGATATGGGCCGTGGGGGGGGGGGGGCGTTTGCTTTTAGCGGAGCGACACACTTGTGCTCTCTCTATACTCCCAGGCACGCGGGTTTCCCGCTCACGTGGTTCTCACCGAGCAAACCCTCCTAAAACGGTGAGTGGCTTTAACAGGCTCTTGCAAAGACACAGCAAAGGGGAGTCTCGGGAGGCGAGCACACGGAGCCTCGAGGGCCGGACTGTCTGCTCCCGAGGAAAGCCGTCCGTCAGCCACACGACAAGGGAAACAGTCACATCTGCCAACAAGCGAGCCCCACACTGGAGATCTTCCCGAAGATACTTCACGAGGGGAGTGTATGCTCTTCACGGCCCGCGAGGACAAGCGTGAGCCACCAGGGTCGGCAGAGGCCACAGATCCAGGAGCCGAAGGCACGTTTGCAGCGCCGTTCGCTACACGTCATCATAAACGTTCAGGAGTCTTGTAAGAGCGAAAACACGAACGGAAGCACACCACCTAGAAAACGCTGGTTTTCTTCTCCGCCTCAGAAATACGGGCGAAATACTCGTGAACCAGTCGAGGGGACAACGAAACAGAACGAAACCAAACCCGTCTTTGTTTGTCAGGAAGTACTACCTTCTGCGAAGAAGGAGTAAGAAGTGAGTTCAGGAATAAACGTCAGGGTGGGAGGCGGGGCCAAAGGACAGATGTCTCCAGCGCGTCCCAGCTCACGGCGTCGCCCCGGGATCGGAAGAGTCCAGGCAGTCACGAAACTAAGTAGTGAGGAGACGTCTCAAAATTAGCGGACGTTTTAACAGAGGCCAGGTTTTGGGGCGAACTACGAAGGCCGGGGAGCGGAGGGGATCCCGCCGGCTGGAACCCGTATGAAAGGACAGCGGGGTGGGCCCCACGGTGAGGGCGGCAGCGGCGGCGCCACGAGAAATGCGCCACGCCACGACCGCATCGTGGAAGTTTATCAAACGGACAGAATGTTTACTATTTTATGACAGGAAATACCCGCGAAAAGCATTTTGGTTCACCCACGTTTCTCTATCTCAGGGTAAAATACTTGCACAAGAACCGTTAAGGGGCGCCTCAGTGGCTCAGTCAGTTAAGCGTCTGACTTCAGCTCAGGACACGATCTCATAGTTCATGAGTTTGAGCCCCGCGTCGGGCTCTGTGCTGACAGCACAGAGCCTGCTTGGGATTCTCTGTCCCCGCCTCTGCCGCTCCCCACTCACACTCTCAAAAATAAACTAAAAAAAAAAAAAAATCATAATTTTTGGATTAACTTAAATTAAAAATAAAAGAGCCATTAAGTTTAAAGATGAGTTTTGCGTGTATTGTATTTTTTACATGAAGGTGAGTGTTCCACGTTCTCTGACTCCTCCGTGGTACGGCTGGCCACCGATGACCCATGAGCACCTACCTTCAAAGAATAAGGACGTCTGATTTGAATCTTTCCGATAAAAGTCACGTTTCATCGACGAGTCGGAAGGAACTTCCTGTGACGCAGAGAGCATACACGGGACACGGGGACATGGGAATATTTTCATCACTGCACGACCTCGCTGTGACACGGCAGCTGCACATAGCTCCCCCTCAGCCCAGCTAAAACCTGGCAGCAAAGTTTTCCTACCGCGGTTTAAAATCTTTCAAGAATTTCAATAAGTTTTGAACCCATGAGGACAAAGTGAGTGTGCAGCGCCTCTGACAGATACGCAAGAGCAATCCACATGGAGAAACTAGATAGTTACCAGCGGATTTAAGTTAAAAAAATAAATAAATAAACAGTTTGCAAAACCAGTAAACAGCATGGAAAATTTAGTGGCTTCGTGGGGATCTGCTCGTCTCCGGGAGGGAACTTCTTCAGCGACCAGAGCCCTGAAAACCAACCGCTAGGATAAACTGAGATGAGAGCCAGACATTTCAATCATTCCTAAGGGATTAAAACAAGGTTTTCAAAAACAACAAATTTCCAAACATTTTCCATCACACCTCATTCCCTCTTAGAAGTTAAGTACTTTAGGGGCATCTGGGGGGCTCAGTCGGTTAAGCGTCTGACTTCAGCTCTCATGGTTCATGAGTTCGAGCCCCGCGTCGGGCTCTGTGCTGACAGCTCAGAGCCTGGAGCTGCTTCGCATTCTGTGTCTCCCTCTCTCTCTGCCCCTCCCCTGCTCGCACTCTGTCTCTGTGTCTCTCTCTCTCCCTCAAAGATAAACAAACATTAAAAAATAAAAGAAATTAAGTATTTTACAATTTGCAGATAATAAACCACTTCAATTGTCTCTTCTTTCGCTTGTGCGTATCTCCTGATATGGATAAGAGGTTATTTGGAAAGGAATCTTCACTTATTTTCAAGCACGTAAGCCAGTATTTGGGGCGGGGGCTCCCAGGATGAGAGATCGCCCTTCAACGGGCAGGCGGCGATGAGGGATGAAGACCAAGAGGTGCATGGAGGAGAACACGTGCAAGACCAGGAAGCGCAGACCACGTGACCCACACGGGGACAGGTCCACGCAGCCATAGTAATAGAGACCGAGTTCTAGAATAATCCAACCCGGAGACAACGCTGAAGGGGCAGAATCTCAGCAGCAGAGCGGAGCAGCGGCAAGGGCATGAGACAGACAGGGCGCCCGCACGCCGGTTCCGCACCCGGAGCTTCCTGGCTACGGATCCCGTGCGGGGACCTCATCGGCTCGTGAGGAAGCAGCCTGCAAACGCATGGTCTGATTAAAATGCGATGTGACTGAATTCGCAATCTCTGCAGGAAACGCAGGGACCTGGGACCAGGAACCGAGCTTGTGCACCAGGCCGTCCACACCTACACCCACTCACGCTCATCACCGTCCAGGCTGCGTGTGTGCTGTTCTTACTCACATCTGCTGGGCGGACTGGAGCCAGACAGAGCTGACCTTCTAGTTAAATTACATACGTTTCAGAGAACGGGCCTCAGTCACAGACAGACGCCAGGGTTCCCGTGTGTTTCCAATTCCCCGAGACTACGAACTGTCTCTGTTCAGATCTAGCGGCTACTCTTCCCCCACCTAGACCGTCCCCTCTGCGTCCCTTAACATGCTGGCTCGTTCCCAGTTTGAGGCCTGTCTTTGGCCTCTGCGTGTGCCCTGAAGGGGGCCCCCCTTCCCAGTCCCCTCTGCACAGTGACCCCTGCCCACTCCCGGTCACCAGGGCCACCTTCCCAGGCGAGAGACCCTTTCCTGAATCTCACCAATCTCCCATTTTAAAGTATTTTTACTTCTGTGCATAAAACACCAAATCATAAGCTGTTTTATCCAAAGAATATGGTTCCATGTTTTAAGTGAAACCTTTCTGGATGTTTAATGAACTCATTCGAAAAAATTCTCAAACACGGACTATAATTGCAGGTGTCCACTAAGTATGAGCAACTGTAAGCATCATCCTTCCCTCTGGAGCCTGCAGTCAGGCAAAGGGACAGACGCGTCAACACGACCAGGAGGACAGTGACCAGGGCGTTTACACAAGTGCAGGGGGTGCTAAGCCACCTGGGAATGTGGAGGGGGGCGTCACGGGAGAGGGGACCCTGGAGGAGCCTGTGGGATAAGCACGAGTTCCCGGCTGGACAGAAGAAAGGCCGGAGGACCGAGGCCGCGCACGGGGAGTAGGCGGCAGGAGAGGCCTGTGCTGTCCGGGGACAGGCACAGGCGTTCGTACTGGACAGACAGCCTCTGGCCGTCACCCCGGGGGCCGCCTCCCGATCACATCCAGGTTCTGTGAGGTCCCGTGGACTGTGGTTTGGGACATGGCGTGGAGTGCCAGGAGCCCGGACACGGGGACGACAGGACGACGGAGGGGAGGGGACGGCCGCCCGCTCCCCGGGACCCCGCGTGCGCCAGGCATGAGAGCGGCGCCCAGATTGCCCCCGCCGCGGCGGAGCTCAGGTCCAAAGCAAACGCCGCAGGCCCACGCCCGACCTCTGACGCCCAAACAGCAGAGACGGAGCTGAAGCGTTTCAATCCCAAAAGATCTCAGTCTCCGAACCATCAAAAGCTACAAAGTGTCAGACGTGAAATCCCAGGGTGAGCAAACGCAGTCATGAAGACGCACTGGAACATTCTTGGGGAACTCTGTGTGCAGAGCAAAACCCAACAAATCAACTAACAGCCGCCGCGTCTCCCGCGCCCGCCCGCCAACGCCTGACCAGCCCGGACGGGCCCGCGGAGCCCGGAGCGCCCCTGGGGTCGACCTTCCCGGCGCCCGCGCCGCGCACAGGTGCTCACACGCACCGAGCTTAAGGCGCAGAGCGTCACGCTGACAGCGGGGAGTTCGGCGGAACGTCACCCGCGAGAGCCTCCACTTGAGTAACGTTCTGCCGCTGATTTTGGAAGATGCTTTAATGGTAGGTGCCTGGAATCTACTACAAACAACGTTGTCCGTGTTCCCGATGCGTGTGCAAGACTGCACACCACCTCGTGACGAGGGAAAACATGCATATTCTGCTTTTCTCCGCGACAGAACCTTGACGTGGGCCGCAGGCGCCGGGATCTACGCCGAGTCTTCGTGGAGGACTTCATGTACCCTCACGTCATGTTCGTCCATGGGGACTTGGGGGCACATCTGTTCACGGAACGCCAAGGCCATGGTGTAGGGCTTCCGGTCCCGCTGCTGCTGCAGACAGCGCGTCAGGTAGGAGTCGTAGTAGCCCTTGCCCCGCCCCAGCCGGCCGCCGTGCTGGTCAAACCCAAGGCCCGGCAGGAAGATGAGGTCAAGTCCGCCTGTGGAAGAGACAAACACATGGAAGAGGGTTAACACACGGGAGAGACAGGGGGAGACACAGAATCGGAAGCAGCTCCAGGCTCCGAGCCGTCAGCACAGAGCCTGACGCGGGGCTCGAACCCACGACCTGTGAGATCATGACCTGAGCCGAAGTCAGACGCTCAACTGACTGAGCCGCCCCGGTGCCCCACTTCCTTATGGTTTCCTAATGACTTAATGACTTCCTTATGACTTTCTCTTCTATGGTTTATCTTCCTGTAAGTACATGATGCACACAGCACACAGGTAACTGTGTCATTGCAAGGCTTCTGGTCAACGGCACACTGTGAGAAGTTACGTTCTGGAGGAGTCAAGGGGTATATGTGGGGTTTTTTGGGGGCGCCTGGGGGGCTCAGTTGGTTAAGCATCCAACTTCGGCTCAGGTCATGATCTCATGGTTCGTGGGTTCGAGCCCCACGTCGGGCTCTGTGCTGACAGCTCGGAGCCTGGAGCCTGCTTCCGATTCTGTGTCTCCCTCTCTCTCTCTGCCCCTCCCCTGCTCACGCTGTCTCTCTCTCTAAAATAAATAAAACATTTAAAAAAGTAAAAAAAAAAGAGTTATATGTGGGCTTTTGACTGTGTGTGGAGGTCGGCGCCCCTAACCCTCGAGTAGTTCAGGGGTCAACTGTATGTACAAAATGCCAGACCCCATCCACACCTAAAGAGAAGTCTAAGACGGGGTCTAAGAACTTTTTTTTCTTTCTTCTTTCAAGCGTCCGATGATCCCACATGCCTGCCAGGTTGGGGGGGCCCATGTCCCAGAAGGAGTAAGAGAGGGTCAGAAAGAAGCCAGAAAGGATGGAGCTGTTCCCCAAGGCCGTGGGCAGGAAGAGGGTGAGCTGGGAAGAGGACCACGCCACCTACGAAGGTCGTTTCCCCTCCTACCAGAGAGGCAAGGCCTGCCCGGTCGTCCAGCTTCCCCAGACTCACATGAGAGTAGCTTTGGCCTGGCCAGGGACGTTCCAAAGGTATGAAATGGGGCCCCGTAACAGTCCTCTGTCTGGAACCTTCCAAGGGACCATGGGGACCAGAACTGGCCATGGAGTCATCAGGACAGAGCAGGCTGGGGCTCAGGGTGGAAGGCGGGTCCGGGAGGCTATACAAACCCGACCACAGGGAAAGGTGTGAGGGGGTCTCATGAGGAAGGCAGTAAAGATCATGAGGTGGAGAATCTCCAAGGGCTGGTAAGGCCCACAGGAGGGGCCTTGTGGCCTCGTGCAGGGAGCATGATGGACCCGCACTACTCAAGAGCCACATCACGAGTCCAGCTCAGGGGCGTGCCCAGTGGCCTTCCTACACTGTCCTCGGCCTCCAGAAGGCCACCCAGAGCTCGCACCAACCACCCATGTGGTGTTGCTGCCAGGGACACACCAGGATTGGACGCACAAACCCTCCGGAACAGGGTGTTTGGGGCTGGGACATGCAGATGGCAGCTGGCCCGGCCCCCACAACCAGCAGCTGCGCTGCCCACCTGCGGAGCTGCGAGGTGAACTTGGTTTCTCTCTGGCTCCCGGTACACACCTGTCAGCCCACGCCTGCCAAACTCCAGCAGAGCCCGGCTCCGAGGACAGCCGTGTCCTTCTGTCCTTCTGCATAAACCTGCTGGTCTATTCCCATCCAAACTTGCGGAAAGGCCCTGGTCACTGACCTTTACCTCTCTCCCCTTGTCCTGCTCTTCCTTGTCTCTTGGGACTGACAGTGACTTGTGGACGTAGACTTGGCCCCTCCACGCCCCTTCTTGCTGCCAGACCACCCTCGGGCTGAAGGCTGAGCTCTGTCGTCTATACTTAGAACTCACACGCACACACCTCTCCCCGGGCTTCCTGCCTCTTCACAGCCCGTCAAGGTGCCTTTTGCACTTCCCTCCCCTTCAGGAGGTGGGGGTCAGCACGGGTGCGATGCCCAGTCCAACACAAGACAGCCATCTCTGCCAGCTGCCCGCAGGCAACAGAGACAGGAAGCGCTGCAGACGCCAGCAGAGGGGGCGCCAGGCTGGCTGGACGGTCAGGGAAGGATCCATGCGGACTCTACTGTGACCTGGGTCTCTGATGACATGTCAGAGTTGGGTCTGCGGAGATTCCAGAGAGGGAAAGCTGGCAGGGGTGGAGTGATGCGGAGGAAGTAAGCAGGGCAGGAGGGTCGCACTGAGGGGCGGCAGACAGCACGAGAGTGGAGCCCGCCGGGTGGCGGCATGCAGGTTCCAGAAGGAAGGACAGAGCGACCCCTCCAGCTTCAACGGCAAAGCCAACAAAGAACCCGATCACGGAAAGGACAGAGGCCTGAGCACACAGTTCTCGGGGGAGACCCACCCTGGCCGAGTGGGGCACGACTTCGGGCATTAACTCTGTGTCCTGCACTTTGCTGAATTCCCTTACAGGCTCCGGAAGATGCTCCGTGAAGCCTTGGGGATTTTCTATGTATTGTACTGGGTCATCTCCAAAGAGAGATGATTTTCCATCTTCTCTACCAATCCGGATGCCTTTCACTTCTTTTCCTTGTCTCCGTGCAGCTAGGACCCCTGGTCCCGTCTTGAATAGAAATGGTGGGCGCGGACACCCGTCTTGGTCCTGACCGCAGGGAACAGCTCGCAGGTTCTCCCCGTGGAGGAGGACACTGGCTGTGGGTCTGTCACAGACGGCCTGGGCCGTGTTGACGAATGTTCCCCCTAAACCTCCTTTGATGAGGGTTTTTATCATGACTTTGTCAAATACTTTTCCTGCAGGTATTGAGATGATCATACGATTTTTATCCTTCATTCTGTTACTGTGGTGCAGGACGTGGCCTGATTTGCAAATACGGAGCCATTCTTGTATCCCTGGAATAAGTCTCACTTGATCTTGGTGAATAATCCAGTTAATGTGTTGTCGAATGTGGTTTACGAATATTTTGTTAAGAATTTTTGTTTCTATGTTCATCAAGGACATTGGTCTGTAATTTTCTATTTTTGCAGTCTCTTTGTCTGGTTTTATCATCTGGGTGACGCTCTCTCCATGGGATGAATCTGGACGGTTTCCTACCTCTTCTTCTTTGTGGAATAGCTTCAGGAGAACTCTTTAAATGCTCGGTCGAATTCGCCTGTAATCCATCTGGCCCTGGACTTCTTGTTTGTTGGGAGTTTGTCTGATTAGTGACGTAATTTTGTTACAAGGAACTGGTTTGTGCAGATTTCTGCCTCCTGACGGAGCGCCGGAGCCCACAGGCACATAGTAAGATGTTCAACGTCACTCGTCATCAGGGAAATGCAAACCAGCACGTCCACGAGACACCACCTCACACCTGCCAGGAAGCCCATTAAATAAAGAAAACCCACAGAATACAGAAGTGCTGGTGAGAACGTGGGGGAGGCTGGACTCTTGAACGTTGCTGCCGAGAATATAAAAAGGTGCGGCTGCAATCGAAAACAGTATAGAGTTTCCTTGAAAAATGGGAAGAACATCTAGCGGTCCCCTTCTGGGGTATTTAGCCGAAGGAAAAAACCTGAAATCGGGGTCTTGGAGCGGTGTTTGCACACCGTGTTCGGAGCAGCGCCACCCACAGCAGTCAGCAGGAAGAAACCGTCCACACCCGCTGACGGCCCGAGGGAGAAACAAACCGCGGCCCAGCGCGGGAGCCGTGAAGGAGGAGGTCCCGCCACCTGCCGCCACGTGGAGGACTCTGGAGCACAGCAGGTCAGAGAGAGACCGGGGTGCAGGCGGACAAGCACGGCAGCCTCCGCTCACGGGGGTGGCCGCAGGAGCCACACGCACAGCAGCGGGACGCAGAGGCTGGGCGCAGAAACGGGGCCGCCGCGCAGGACGAGAGCCGCGGCCCAGGCCGCACGACAGCTCCCGCAGCTAGCGGGGCCCGCACGCTCCCGCTTCTGCTGACACTTCATGTTCTGGGTTTCCACCACGAGGAAAAAAAGGCGGGGGAGCGGGTGCCTGGGCGGCTGTCGGTGGAGTGTCTGACTCTAGATCTCGGCTCAGGTAGTGATCTCCCCGTTCGTTGAGGTCGAGCCCCCTCGGGCTCTGCGCTGGCAGCTCAGAGCCTGCTTGGGATTCTCTCCCCCTCTCTCTGCCTCTTTCTCTCTCGCTCTTTCTAAAATAAAAATTTTAAAATGTCATTTAAAAAAAGGCAAAGATACCAAAGGGAAACCAAGCGAAGATGCGGATTTCCACCCAGTGAGCCCACAGCACAGAGACGGCAGAGTCCCACCCAGCGTGCGTGCGAGGCCGCTGGAGGAGGAGGATGAGGAGAGGAGACCGAAAGGCAAGAAAATCCGTCCCTCGGGTCGGCCGAGGAGGCTGGTCGCGCTTGCTCTGGGCGCCGGCCCCACTCTGTCGGCAGCTCAGAGGCCCAGCCCCACTCACGTCTCCGCCCGCCACACGGCGCGCTCCTTGCGAGCCACGATGCTTTGCAAGTTACCCTTTGTGCTCGAATCTTTAACAGGCTCCAGGCCAAAGCGACCCTGACAGACAAGCGCATCCTGTGCCGCAACAACCCCAGGGCATACGGGTTTGCAACCAGGAGGCGACACTGTGACGAGGGAGGCAAAGTGTCACCCTGCACGGCTGCGCGAAGCAGGCTCAGCGACTCAGCAGAACGGCTCTGGGTTCTCAGCAGCAGGAGGCTGTTGGGGGCCTGACGCCCTGCTCGGGCTGCTGCTGTTGGACCCCCGCCAGCAGGATCGGTGCCTCTGTCCCCTCCAACCACGGGGCCGCCCGCTTCGGGTCCTCAGGCCCCCTTCCTGGTCTGCTGCGATTCGGGGACTTCATGTGCTCTCCTGAAACACACCGTCGCCTTGCTGGACTCCATCCACCTGCTGGCACTCTCGAGGCTCTTCCCGAGCCTCCGCCGCCGCACACGCACACGCCGGGGCTTGCTGCCCGCCCCAGACGTGAGGGACCGCGGGGCCTGCAGATCACACACGGGCTTCACAAGCTCCCCCTGCACGCATGGCCCCACCCTGCGCCATCCCCGCTGACAGGGGTAGGCCCCAGACTCACCCTAACGCGCCACGAGGTCAAAACTCAGCAGAAACAGGAGGGAAACGTGTGGTCTGCACACAACTTGCACATGAGGCTCTGGCCTGGTTCTATCTTCATGTCACCAAAGAGAGGACACGGACATGGCGCACCAGGCAGGAAGACCCCACCTGACTGTTTAAATCCGTGAGCCTCGGGGCGCCTGGGGGCTCAGCCGGCGGAGCGTCCCACTTTGGCTCAGGTCATGATCTCGCGGTTCGTGGGTTCGAGCCCTGTGTCGGCTTTGTGCAGACAGCTCAGAGCCTGGAGCCTGCTTTGGATTCTGTCTTCCTGTGTGGGATATTATTATCCCCCTTTCTCCAACGGGAAACCCAAGGCTCAACGAGGTCATGTAGTCTGCGCCACGTCACACAGCTGGTAACACTGAGCTGGGGCGTGAACTCTGACTGCGGGGCTCTTACGACAGGTGCAAGCTCATTGCTTCTTGCCCGGACACGTAAATTGGACAGTGAGCCTGCTGCTCACCTGCCTTGGGGTTGGGGGGAGCAGTCAGGTGGACACAACGCTGCACCGGTCGGGTGAGGGCCGCAGCGAGGCACAGAGAGCACACGGAACCGGGGACAGGAGAGAGCGCAGCAGAGGCGGCGCGGCCCCCGGGGGAGGTACTGCTCGGGAAGCCTGGGCCACCTCCAGGCCCGGAGGCAAGGGCTGGGCGTGGGGAGGGCAGGGCTGTAGGCCCCAAAGAGCCGAAGTTGGAGGGGCCGCCTGACCGAGCGGGGCTCTCCGCAGACAATGAGGCGGGGGGTGGGGGGGAGGAGACGCCCCCACCTCCCTCTCCGGCACCTGGCATCTGTGGGGCCTCCCCCAGCTGTGGAACCAGAGACGAGGACAAGGACACATCGCCGTCCATCCGGGTGGGCCTTCCCAGGCACCAAGCAAGTGGACGGGACACACAGCGGGTGGGTCCGGAGGCACCAAGCAAGGGGACCCAGCTGAGGTTTGCCTACGGCCACGACCGGCGGTCCCTCTGGGTTTGGGGGTCGGGTTTTTATTGTTTCTTTATTTCTCTGCACCGCTTGCGTACATCTTACCTTTATAATCATTAACAAACCTATTTTCCTTTTTTTTTTTTTTTTGAGAGACAGAGAGAGCATGAGCAGGGGAGGGGCAGAGAGAGAGGGAGCACAGAATCTGAAGCAGCTCCAGGCTCCGAGCTGTCAGCACAGAACCTGATGTGAGGCTTGAACCCACAAACCGTGAGATCATGACCTGAGCCGAAGTCGGACGCTGAACCGACTGAGCCCCCCAGGCGCCCTGATTTTCCCTTAGAAAGAGAAATAACTTTATGAATACTCAGAAAAATTTTGAGTCTTCTTTCAAAAATGGACTTCAAACATACTAGCTACTCTCCTAGGTGTACTTATTATACACTAAAGCTGACTAGCATGGTATGTGGGAAATAACCCCAAAACTCACTAACTTGTTAAAAGTCAGCAGGAAATTATCATTTGATCACAAATGTAAAAAATCACATTTGTAAAATCATCGTCACCATCCCCATAAACAACCACCACAAGTGCCTCCTGTATGAAAGCCAGCCCTCGAGGTGCGGAGCCCCAACACAAAGAGCGAGGGCCCCGCCACCTGGCTACAGGGTTGGCGAGCTCCAGCCTGGGGATCAAATGTGGCCCTCTGCCTGCTTTTGTGAATAAAGTGTCATGGAACACAGGCACACTCTGCGTTCACATTCCAAGAGCAGTGTGGAATCGTCACAACGGATATCGTGGGGCACATAGGGCCCCAATGTTAACTACCTGGCCCCTTACAGAACAGGTCTGCTACATCCAGCTTTGTAACATCTCCCAGTTTAAAAAAGAAAAAGATAAATAAATAAACTATGCTTCAGCTTATCCTATGTTAGCAGATATTGACCAAAGTAAATGTCATTGGAAAAAAAGAATTAAACTGCTTTACCAACGACATGCAACAATGCTTTGCAGAAAATAGGACCAGTGGCAAAGGCTTTATCCAAATGGTATTTTCTAAATGTGACACTTATTCTGGCTCTGATCTTGGGATACTTTCACTGCTGCTGACAACCAGACAGACCTTAAAATGTCCTAGAAAACCGAGAAGACATCACAGAACTCGTACGGCTTCCCACTGACTGGGGCAACCTCTGGTCGTCCCCTCTTCCTCCTCCACCTGTAAAATGAGCGGATGGAGCTCTTCAGTTTCTCAGATCCGTTCACAACCAAAGCTCAGTGATTCTGAGGATTCTGAGAACAATTCCTTGTACATCTGTCTGGTACAATCAATAAATAAATGAAGCCAGACACAGAAAAATAAATACTCCATGATTCCATTTACACGAAGTATCTAAAATTCAGGGGCGCCTGGGTGGCTCAGTTGGTTGAACATCCAACTCTTGATTTTGGCTCAGGTCATGATCCCAGGGTTATGGGATCGAGCCCCATCATGGGCTCTGTGTCGATAGCATGGAGCCTCCTTGGAATTCTCTCTCTCCCTCTCTGTGTCCCTCTCCCACTTGTGCTTTCTCTCAAAATAAGTATTTTCTAAAAAATGAAAAAGTCAAATGCAGAGACAGAAAGCAGGTGGTGGCCATGGTCGCCCGGGCCGGGGCAGTGGGCGGGGCGGGCTGTTTACTGGGCACACGTTCAGGTTTCCAGGAGGAAAAGTTCCGACGTTTCACAGCACTGCATGCACGTCACACGACTGAACCGGACACTTAAAGACAGCCGAGGTGGCAAAGTGTGTGTGTTTTTACCACAATGAGAAGACCGCGTAAGAACATGGGTGCTGGGGGTGCATCTGGGGCAGTGTGGCAGGCAGCCCAGGGTTGTGAGAGGCTGGGCTCGGGAACAGGGTCCGCTTTACTCGTGAGAACAGCGAAGAACAAGTCCTTCAGACGCGGAAATGTCTGGGTGTTCCTGGAGCCACTTATATTTTCCTCCCTTTAGGGGCTGAGCTCTCAAAGTCATCATTCCAGATTATTACAACCCTGAATAATCCCAAGCCATCAGAGCTTATTAGCAAAATGGAAACTTCTCCCTGGCTTCCACTGTGTGTCTTACCGAGACGTTAGGTGAGCACTGCCAAGTCCTGCGAACTCTGTGCTTCAGCGCATTTAACTAAAACAAAGTCGCAGGGACACAGTACTTCCTCGGCGGGCCGTCCTCCTGTGACCGTGGAGGGCCTGCCTCCTGGCTGACGCCAGCCGGCGCCACGCAGAGCAAGCCTGACAGATAGTAATCCGTGACTCCCAAATAACAGTGCCTGCTGTTTATGGAGTGTCCTTTCCTGGTGACTTCCAAGTGCGTTTCTCACTCCAGCTGCCCTGGTCGTCTGCTCCGATGCGTCGTCTTCTGGCGCGGGAGAAATGCTCCCGAAGCCCTGAATGTTCCCCCAAACCTGGGCAGCGTGGCAGGAAGGAGAGCAAGGATTCCCAAGATGGCAGCTCTCGATCCAGTACAACCAAGTGACTTGACGGCCACTGTGAACCGCTTGCTGTGTGCGCGCCCGTGTCTGCGGGACCCAGAGGACCCAGGCCAGCACCCTGGACAGCTACAGGTCCGCCCCATAAATTGCGTGAACACAAGTACTAGGGTGACATAAGGGACAAGGTAGGAAAGAAAGTGGGGTATGAAAGATGCTGGGGTCCCCTGAGGAGGGAGAGGGCCCAGGAAACCTCACCAAGGGGGTGGCCTGCAGTACCAGCCGGGGAAGGGTGAGGAGGAGCCTGAGGGTCAGGGTGGAGAGGCAGGAACAAGAACAGACGAGGCACAGGCTAGAAGAGCACAGGGCATGTGTGGGACCGAGGACCGGCTCCCTGTGGAAGGACCTACCAATGGAGCAGGAGCTAGATGGCAGGAAGGATGCACGCAGATCATGTCAGAGGGGCCTCCGACGCCAGGGCACAAAGTCCTCTTAACTGTGCAGGCTGAGCCAAGGAGCCCCGTGCCAGCCTCCCCGGGGAGTGAAGGAAAGATCAGGGACCCCACGTGTGGAGGCTGTGGGAAAAGGAGCCTGGAACGGCATGTGAGGAAGTCACAGAACAAGCGGACAGCATCTTCGAGGTCTCAGGAAAAAACATAAACCTCTTTCTGCCATTTTATAAAGCTCTCTCATCCTCCATAATAAATCCTCATTAAGCGATTTCACTCCATGTAAGGTTTGTCCAAAAACCGCTGGCTCTTCCCGCATGCTGCCAACACCACCAAGGAAGTGCTCCCGAGAGCGCCCGGCCTCTGGGGTGCACACCAGCCCCTGGCCTCCGGACACGAGGCGTGTCCCAACTCACCCAAACACTGAACAGCACCTTCCGCTCCACCAAAACACAACTTCGATATGTTGGGACGGTACCCTTTTCTCCTCTGTGACTTTGGTGACTGACGTTCACCGTCGTTTACAGGCAGGAACGTGGGTGGCAGCCTCACCCCCATGGGACTGTGTGACCCCGGACGGGTCGCTTCCCACCCAGGCCTGCTCCCTCCTCTGCAGGACAGCAGGGCCGACTTAGATGGTCTCCAATATCCCCCCGGGCTCTGCAAGACCCCAGTGTGCCGGTACGTGTGAGAATGCGGGGTCCCGCGTCTAGACCGCCGCCTTGGACCAACACTGACACCTGCTGGAAAGCAGGGAAACCACTCGGCGCAGCTCAAACTCTAACATCTCGGAGCCTTTAAAAATGGGGGAGGGGCACCGAGGAAGCCCCTGTGGATGAGGACTGGGTGTTGTTATGTAAGCGATGAATCACGCGAATCTACCCCCTAGATTCCAAGAGCACACCGTACACACAGCGTGTTAGCCAACTTAACAATAAATTTAAAAAATTAAAAAAACAGCCTTGGACACCTCACCTTGAAAATATGTTATCAACGATGCAGGTATCTTATGAAATTAAGTTTTCTAAGATTTGATTTTCTAGAACTTGACAATATTGATAAAATTAACTTAAAAAAAATTTTAATGTTTACTTATATTTGAGAGAGACAGACAGACAGACAGACAGACTGCACCAGCAGGGGACAGGCAGAGAGAGAGAGGGAGACAGAGCTGTCAGCACACAGCTCAATGTGGGGCTCGAACCCACAAACCATGAGATCGTGATCTGAGCTGAAGTCGACGCTCAGCCGACTGAGCCACCCAGGCACCCCAACAAAAATAACTTTAAAACAACTTCAGAGGCTTCCAGTTCCATCTGGAAATCTGGGCCCGTGTTCCTATGCTTTCCTATACAGCAAAAATAACCAGCTTGAAAATACAATGGAAAAGGATTCTATTCACAATGACACCAATATTAATTGATTAGGAATTCACTGAACAAGGAATGTGCAGAAACAATGTGACTCAAAGCAAACTCATCTACAAAGGATACAGAATAAAAGCCCGGAACAGCCATATTCCTTAAGACGGCTGAATGTTGTAAAGAAATTTATTTCCCACAAACTAATCTAAACATTTAACATAATTCCAACCAAGATCTCTAGAAGATTTGGGGAAGAAACTGACAAGATAATTTTGAAATTTATCTCAAAATGAATGTTTAAAAATAGTCAACTATTCTCGGTTCCTCAGTTGGTTAGGGATACGACTCTTGATTTCGGCTCAGGTCACGATGTCACAGTTTATGAGATCGGGCCCCAGGCTGGGCTCCATGTTGACAGCTCAGAGCCTGCTTGGGATTCTCTCTCTCCCTCTCTCTGTCCACATGCTCTCTCTCAAAATAAACAAACATTTTTAAAAATTAACTAAATTTTTAAAAATAAGGTTAGTGGGGGCAGGACTGACCATGTACTAACGGGCCACACACAGCTGGACCAATCAGACACCATGCACCATGACCGGACCATGCAGAGATCGATGGACAAGACTGACCCGTCCAGAAACAGACCCAAAAATATGCAAGAATTTACTACATGAAAACAGTGGCATTTCAAAGTAGCAGGGAGAGGGTAGATGATTTATTAAATGTATTTATTAAATGCTGGATATTTTTTAAATAAAAAGTTAGGTTCCTTTCCTATATATGAACACACATTCAAAAAGAGTATTTTAACATGAAAAAAATGAAGTACAGGATAAAATAAAAATTTACATATTCTCCAGAATGAAGAAAAACTCCCTAAAAATGAAACCAAAGACAGAAATTGTAAAGGAAAAGACTGATTTCACTAATAAAATTTTAATGCATTTGTGTCTCTCAAAACAGAAACATACAAGAATGGAGAAGAAAACAATAAAAATATTTGTAGCATACATACACGTTTGTGACTAAATTTATAAAGAATTGTTACCAACAAGAAAGAAAATGATGAATACTAAAAAAATATATATGCCCCCAAATAAATGGGGCAAAGAATGGCACTTTATGAAAGACAAACTAGGTTAAAAAACATAAAGCGTGGGACACCTGAGTGGTTCAGTCGGTTGAGTGACTGACTTCGGCTCAGGTCAGGATCTCACGGTTGGTGGGTTCGAGCCTCACGTCGGGCTCTGTGCTGACAGCTCGGAGCCTGGAGCTGCTTCCAATTCTGTGTCTCCCTCTCTCTCTGCCCCTCCCCTGCTCATGATCTGTCTCTCTCTGTCTCTCTCTCAGAAATAAACATTAAAAAGATCTTTTTAAATATAAAGCTTATTACATTATTTGACACTTTCCATCGTGAACACGTTAACCACTGTATTCTTTAAAGAAGGAAAAGGGAAACTAAAACAAGACTGACGAATTTCTCTTTTGATACCTGTTCAAAATGAAAGCAGAGACACCGACGAGTCACTTCTAAGGCTGAGAATTCAGGCAGCACGAAGGGGTGTCCCCCGAGGCTGTGAACCAGCTTCCGCAGCCTGTGAGTGGGGCTTCCTGCCCCACACACTTGTCTTGAGAAACTCATTGTACTTCCTCCCGACACAACCTCGCGGTGAACCATGACGCACACTTACAGACTTGCTCAGCTACGCCTTCCGGAACACATCAAGGAGCACCCTGCACCCTGGCCCCCGGGGCGTTGCGGGCACACTGCCGTGGTGGGCACTGTCACCAGGCCTGAGGCCACCACGTTACACGTGAGGGTCATCACCACCATGGACGACCACCCGCTACGTGGTGGGCCCGCCAAAAGCCTTACACCAGCTCTCTGCGGCCTTCACACACTTCCGTGAGGCAGCCGTCATTGTCCACCTTCAAACAAGGGGCCGAGGCTCAGAGAGAGGACGAGGGTCACACTCATCCGCTCAGCCAGTCCGGATGGAGCCAGCCCCCGAGAGGCCCCAACTCCCATCGTGACCCCGCCTGATCCCCTCCCACCCCCGCAGGGCCCCATCATCATGACCCCTCCTCCTCCCCCACCCCCGCACGGCCAGTCACCATGACCCCTCCTTATCCTCCTCCCGCACAGCTCCATCATCATGACCCCGCACGGCTCCCTCATCAACAAACTGCGTCTTTTCCTTGCCAGGGCATCACTTGTTGTATACAACAGGCACTCATGAGTGCGTGTGCATTCACTGTTGCACTCACTCATCCACCAGCCAGGGAAAGGAAAAAATACTCTTCCATGATGGTGGTGGGTGTGTGAGGTAGCCTAGCCTTTTTTGAAACCAATATGGAAACACGTATAAAAATTCAGACTCCATCGCCATTCCACGGCCAGGAACTGATCCCATGCGGTTATTCGTGTAAGCGTGCTGAAATGTATCAGCATGTCCCTTACGTTGTTGTGACGTCCTTAAAAATGGGGTC